>OX411771.1:31671268-32003627 GCA_948252455.1 Acleris cristana
AAACACGAAAAATGTCTTACACTCACTAAACAAACCACTGAAGGTACACTAAACAAGAATGACTTTTTGATTGTTCTCACGGGGGCAAATGATACGAACCCCAACGAGTTGTTTGCAAACTTGTATTACTCAATTCAGCAATCAAACAGGACTAACGTTTTTATATCGCAAGTAAATTATAATCGTCACTTAAACGAGCGTCTATGAGCTATGATAATAGCTATAATTTTTTGACCACCAAGTACCGAAAATTAAACATGTAAAAAATTAAATACACTAACTTTTCTTTATTACCTATTCAACTTTAGAAGTGAAAACTAATTGAGCACTTACATCTACTATAATATACATTACGCATTAACATCTAAATCATAAAATTCGTTCATTATGAAAGTGTGCGACTTTAGTTTATACATGAAATATAATATACAGCGACAAAGTTCTTCGCAGCGTGTCGCGGACGCCAGGGGTGTAAATAGGAGCGGCAAAGCCCGCTCGCGCTCATTGATTGAACAACTTTGTCCTACTTACTTTTTTTGGGATATTGTCAGTTTGTATTATTCTATACAAAATGAAGATTAAAAAAACTGCGAACCATTTTTTTGGTTTATCGGTATAACGGTAAAATACACAAGCGCCAAATACTGAAAACCGGTCAAGTGCGAGTCGGACTCACGCAACGAGGGTATTTTTATCGACTATGATTTCGGCCGGAGCAATTGTGTGCGCTGGATGTACCTATTTACATCCTATCCTACATATCAGTAGCGAAGGGTCTGTACATGCCGATTCCCAGCGGCTTGCCTAGAAATTCCTATGCATAGAGTAGGTATACAGACAAAACGTAAAACCGAAAGTAACCCGGTATACTATAGCTTTACCTTGCGTTGCGTTACCATCTTCATAATACGATGCATGATCAAAACGCACGAGCAAGCCGAAATCTATCGCAGCACTCGCTCGCACACATTCACTTACCAGAAAGAAACAAACAATTACAATGTATTCGTACACACGCACACACGCTCAGTTACATTTCACTGCGCTCGAACTTACACCTACAATTAAAATCGCTGTACAATCCGTTAATTCACCGCCGGACCTACACTAACACATTCAAACATTTTCCTAGCGCTTCGAACTCGCACACAGACACAGCGACACGTGAGACGTAATAAAAATCAGAGTGTTTCTCACTCTGATTTTCTCGCGAGTCCGAAATCTCACACCGGCTTATTTCATCCAAATTTAAGCTTTAAGGGCATGTATTAACTTTCTTTTCCCAAATAGCTCCGTGTCGCCGTCGCACGTGACCTCTAATAATAATAATTTTGCATCCTTTTTTACGCCATTACTTTCGCGTTGTCCCGCGCGGCTGGCGCCAAAATAGGCGTTTGTTTTTAAGTTTGGTTATTTGTGTTAAATGTAGTGTTTTATGAGACTGTGAATTGTGTTTTAACTAGTGAAATTTAACTCGCTAAGTGTTCTGTGATTGTTGTACTGTTTGGATTATGTTATTTGGCATTTCGTTGCGACGACGGAGGTTTGTTTCTACCTTTCTTAGTTAGGTAGGTACCTATTGGTTTTGATTACTTGCTTCTATCTATTAGGTTATATTCGTGGTTCTTAAATATTTTTGTCTGTAAGTACTCAAAGTACCGCCGCATTGTTTTACAGAAATTTTTATTTGGATTCTAGCAGTGTTTAGGATCATACCGGTTTGCAGAATTTGCAAACCTGATAGGTATCTTCTGATATCAACAATGTATTAATTTAACTTGGAATTATGCTCAAAGCGAGAATCTTATACACTATATACAGAGTTGTATATTATTACATGAGTTTGGAAACAGTAAATATAAACTTTTTTTGGTAATCATTTTGAGGTAATCAATATCGTAAAGTGGAACGTAGATAATCGAAATTTAATGAAAATTTAATTGATACGGTCGGATCATATGTAGAAACAGTTACCGCACGCTACACTTTAGCACTGATTTTTAGGAAGTAAAAAGACGACATCCATTTTATTACGTATATTTATTCATGTCATGGAAGGGGCAAACAAGCACACACGCCATACACCTTTTTTTGCTCCGGCTTGTCTATTTATTTACGTGACGCTTCGCCACTGCTACATATAATATCAATGCGAATGGTTATGCGTGCGCGAGTTTGTTACTTCTTCGCTAAAACGGACGGACGAATTTGGTTGGATATAATTTGGAATAGAGTTTGCTTATACACTGGATTACCACATAGGCTACCTTGAATCCCGAAATAAATCAGTGTTCCCGTGGAATGGCAAAATTACTAATTCTACGCGGACAAAGTCGCGGGCAGAAGCTAGTTGTCAATATAATCATGGGTACAAATATATTCTTTGTGTTATTGATGTGTTCAGTAAATATGCTTTTGCGAGAGCCATGAAAAAGAAAGATTCATCAACAGTTAAATAATGTTTTGAAAGCATATTTACCGAAGCTAACTCTGTTCCTCGTCATATACAATCTGATAAAGGTACAGAATTTGTTTCAAAGGTGTTGAGAGATTATTTTAAGAGCAAAAACATTAATTATTATACTATTAATAACCCCGACATTAAAGCAAGTATAGTAGAAAGGTTTCAAAGAACTCTTAAAATGAAAATGTGGCGTTACTTCACTCATAATAATACATATAATTACACTAAAATTTTACAAGATCTTCTTCATACAACCATACCTATCATTCTAGCATTAAAATGCGACCAATTGATGTTAATTCTTGTAATATTATGACCGTTTGGAATAATTTATATTATCGAAAAAAAGATACACAAATTTCATTGGAAACCCCAAAATTGAATGTAGGCGATCATGTTAGAATAACTAAATATAAACATGTATTCCAAAAGGGTTATGAAAGTAAATGGAGTGATGAAATATTTATAATTAATTCAATTAGTAATAGATCACCGCGAGTTGTTTATATGTTAAAGGATTTGGAAGGCGAACCCATCATTGGTACATTTTATTCTAAAGAGTTACAAAAAGTGACTTACCTCCCCTCCACCGAGTATAAAATTGATAAAATAATACGTTCGCGTCATATTAGAGGCATAAAGGAAATACTAGTAAAGTGGTAAGGTTATCCCAATAAATTTAACTCTTGGATACTCGCATCAAGCTTGAAAAAAATATGAATGAAAATAGTTTTTATTTAACTTTGTTAAGCAACAGTTCAACGGATTACTATACGGACAACACGACTGCACATTTTCTAACTAAATTACCTAAGAACATAAAATTAGAAGGGGAGTGGGTAGTTGGATTAGTGGAATTTCAATACCCGTGTTCCATGTATAATGTTCAAGATCATGAAAATATAATTTACATAAAGAAAAAGGTGGTGTCACCCGCAAACAAGTCAACGAAAATTTTTGATATAAAAACTCATATACCAGCCAGCCACTACATACGATAATATTGATCATTTCCTTCAAGCGTTTAATGAGAACCCACAACTAAAAAATAATGTCAAATTTAGGTATGATACATTGACAAAAATGGTTGGAGTAACAACAACAAATAATGAAATAACCTCTATCGTAACAACCCCGATACTAAGTCTCCAGCTGGGTTTCAAACCGAGATCAAATTTGAAACAAGTTACATATGGAAAAAACCCTGCCAATTTATATTTAGGGTTACCACCACAAATATTTGTTTACACCGATATAATTCATCCGCAAGTAGTTGGAGATGTTATAACAGCATTGCTTAGAATAATACCACTAGATCCAACTAAGTTTATTTATGGTGCATATAAAACTCACATTTTCTCACCTGCTCACTATGTACCGGTTTTACGTAGGGAGTTCGATACTATTGAAATAGATATAAGAACAACTACCGGTGTTAATGTACCATTCCAATTTGGTAGCTCCTGCGTGAAGCTACACTTTCAACGAGTAAAATGAATTATAACAGGTCTCTTGCCCTTACCAGCATTATTATTCGCATCAAGCCGGCTCTGGTGTAGGAATTGTCTATAAAGGAGTTCCATTTCAACGAGGGCATGGTATAGGGACTTTTTTGGGAGGGCTATTTAGATCAGTGCTCCCTTTGTTATCTAGTGGTTTGAAAACCATTGGAAAAGAAACTGTAGGTGCAGGGGTTGGTTTGTTACCTGATATGGTAAATTCACGTCCTATGGATAGTTCGATTAGATCACGATTCAAGGAGGCAAGTGCTAATTTAAAAAGAACAGCCGATGAAAAAATTGATTCCCTCATGTCGGGTTCTGGGTATAAAATGACATCTAAAAGAAGGGAACCGCTCATTACATTGAAAGCATCGAGACGAAGAGGAAGTAAAAAAAATAAAAACAAAACTCTTGAGGATATATTTACAAACTAAATAATGTCATTCCTACATAGTCATTCTTGTGAATGTGCAAAATCTGAATTAGATATATTTGCCCTTCCATCAACTCAAAGAAGTATTGAAAGTGGACAGTGGGTTCATTACAAACCAATTTCATCTTTAAGTGATGACGCTCCCATCGAATTCCAAGTTCCCGGATCAGGAGATGACTATGTTGATCTATCCCACACAATGTTACATATTAATGCTAAAATATTGAATCAGGATGGCACAAAATTAAAACCAGATACCCTGGTTGCACCCGTCAATAACTGGTTACATTCCCTTTTCAGTCAACTAGATGTATATTTAAATCAAAAACTCATATCACCTCCAAACAATACATATGCTTACCGTGCTTATATGGAAAATCTTCTAAACTATGGACCAGCAGCCAAAGAAACTCATCTTACTTGTGGATTGTGGTATGCTGATACTGCAAATAATATGGATACTATTGATGCAAATAACAAAGGGTTTCACAAAAGACTAGAATTTGTCAAGGAGAGTAAGGAAGTGGAAATGATGGGCCATTTACATGCCGACATATTTAACCAAGAGAAATTCTTAATAAATGGTGTCGAAATACGCATTAAGTTAGTACGTTCGAAGGAGTCATTTAATCTAATTTGTCACCAAGATAAAAAAATTAAAGTGCAAATAATGGATGCCAGTCTCATTATAAGAAGGGCACGAATTAATCCTAGCGTTTTGTTAGCACATCAAAAAGTATTGGCAACAACGACTGCAAAATATCCTACCACAAGAGCAGAAGTTAAGGTTCTTACATTACCGTCGGGGATACAGGGTAAAACATTGGATAATATATTTCTCGGGCAAATTCCTAAAAGATGTATTATTGGTTTTGTATCAAATTCAGGGTTTAATGGCAATTTAGCTATGAATCCATTTAATTTTCAACACTATAATATGAATTCGTTTAGTTTATATGTTGATGGTCATGAAATTCCTTCTAAAACATTACAACCGTCATTTGGTTCTGGTTCTGGGTTAATAGCATCATCATATCACACTCTATTTTCCGGGACTGGTATTCATTTTCACAACGAAGGTAATGATATAAGCAGAACGGATTATGGAGCAGGTTATTGTTTGTTATGTTTTGATTTAACCCCTGATTTATCTGCTAGTTCAACTTCACACTGGAATCTTGTAAGGCATGGGAGTGTTCGCTTAGAAATTCGCTTCGATGTTGCTCTACCTTGCACCATTAATTGTATTGTGTATGCAGAATTTGATAACGTTATTGAAATAAACAAAAATCGTGATATATCTGTAGATTACAAAAGTTAGTAAACACATAAATACAATGTTTTAATCAATTTAGTTTATTTCATTGTAGCCATTGTTGGCATCATCATCAAATTATTAATATTTTTTTATTAAAACTGGATACAAATGAAATTCAATTTTGTATGAAAAAAATCAGCCCTTCGTTTGAATTAAACGTTTTTGCTGCTAACAGAATTCCTATTTGGGTTAATCTTCCCGTCTTTATTGTAAGTAATTTGGACCCAGACTCGAAACCGGGCTCCCACTGGGTTGCTATACATATTGACATTAATGGTATAGGAGAATACTTTGACTCCTTTGCTCGGAAACCTTCATGTTATCATAAGTTATTTTTAAAAAGGAATACAAAGCGCTGGTCTTATAACTATAAACCACTTCAAAACCATTTTACCTCTGTTTGTGGGGAATATTGTTTAGTTTATTTGTATTTTAAATTTCATGGAAAAACTATAAAGATTTGCTAAGTTTGTTTTCTGAAAATTCATTATGTAATGATCTTATATTAAGAAATATGTTTAAGACTTTTTTTGTGAAATAAAAGAATACGTGAACTAAAATATGATTTTTATATTTACATGTAATACAATAATAACCTTTTGTTTAATCTACACAAACACTTTTTATCACTGCATCTTATAGTCAATAAAGTATTTCGCACAATTTAATTTTACAAACAAAAGATAATTGTTTAGTCTGGAAAAGGTCTTGAATTCTTAAAAGGTAAGGATTTTACATGTTATACAATAACAAGCTTTTGTTTAACCTACACAAACACTTTTTATCACTGTTTCTTATTGTCAATAAAATATTTCATACAACTGTCTTTAGAAGCTACTTGCTTTGTGATGTTAAATATAACATCACGTGTAGTTTGGAGCTGAGTGTCTTCTTCAGAAGGCGCGTAGAATTTTAATCTCACATCTGCGTGTTTCCAGTGCTCAGTGGGTGGAATGTTTTTAATTTTTTGCAAATCATATATCTCGATTTTAATCAAGTGAGAAGCGTATGCCCCGTCGTTTTGTCCGGTTGATATATAACCCACCCCGTCAGGAGAACTTTGACTGACATTGGAAGAGCGCTTCAATACTTTAGTTTTCTTCTTGGGACGTTCAAAAAAGCTGTCGATGTTATTTACTGAACGCATTTTTGCCATGGCCTGCTTAACTTTAAAACCAGGCGTGCCTTCTTCGTCGGTTGATTCATCTTTATTTTCCGGGTAGTAATAGTTCTTGAAAGTATTTTCAGAGAACTCAAGCAATATCAAATAATAAATTACACAACTGTTTAAATACAATACTCTTAACAAAAACACGGTGAACAAATTCTAAAAAACACACAAATAAGTTAAAATATTTGGACATACTCACATCCACTATATTTTTAACAAGCTAAGTGAAGGTAATTCATTTAGAAATACCTACAGGTATGCAATATATGGTTTTGATAGTTGTTTAGAATAGGCTCTAAGTAACAACAGCTTAAGATAATACTACGAATACTATGATTAGCTAGATTTACTAAAATTAACTTAGGTAAATTTAATTAAGTGAAACTTAGGACTAAAGCTAGATTTAAATCAGCTCTTAGCTTAGGTTAAGCTCATGTAAAGTTAGGCGATCCTTCAAAATAGTCGACCATGGGGTGTTAAAAATTAAAACCACTCGTTTGTTGGTTGGTTCATCTTTATTTTCTTGAAAGTATTAAAAACAGTACTAGGTATGTTAAGTTAGATAAGGTTGTATAATGTTAGGTCAACTTCACCAAGCTAGGTTAGGTAAGTATTAAAAACTGTACTAGGTATGTTAAGTTAGATTAGGTTGTATAATTTTAGGTTAACTTCAGTAAGGTAGTTTAGGTTAGGTTAGAACTGTAACCCTTAAAAACAGTAGGTATGTTCAGTAAGGTAGGTAAGGTTAGGTTAGAACTGTAACCCTTAAAAAACAGTAGTTATGTTAAGCTAGGACAGGTTTCACGATGTTAGGCTAACTTCAACAAGCTAGGTTAGGTTAGGTTAGAACTATGACCCTTAAAAACAGCATGTTAAGAAAACCACTATGGTTACTTAATTAAATAATATGAGAAACACGTAGGTAAAATTAAAAATCGCATTACAACAGTTAATAGCGCAATCAGATAATATGTAATAAAAGGTAGGAACGCGCCCAATGCAAGACAATGGTGTTGGACGCCACCGAGAACAAAGGGGCTGACGTTCGGGCGAACAATAGGCTGAGCGAGCAAGGGATGGCAGGGCACCCAGGTAGTTGATAACCTTTTGTATTGAGTACATGGACTATTGCAAGCTATGGGAAGGAGTGATCTGGGAGTCTCAGGACCCGCCCCAAACGCTCTAAATGGGGGGATAAACACCGAAAAAAAATAACGAATTTTTTTTTTTTTAGGAGCGAAACCCCGCCTCTCGCTCGTCAGAGCACCATTTTTTTTCGAGGGAGTAGAGTCGGGGGCAGGACCGAGGATTCCCTACTTCTGACAGGACTTAATCTAATTGCCTGTTATTTTTATTATTAATATTATTAAATTGATGCCAATTGGTGAAACACGTAAAATCAAATAATTGAACTGTCAAGTTATTATGATTAGGGTTTTCCATTCGAAATTGTTTTTGACAGTCATCTGTGTAGGTACCTGTCGCGAATGCTGGGCATCGCGATGACGTTTAACATCTCATAACTGGCAACCCTAACCGGAAGGTAGAACATCTGTGTTGAGTATAATGTCTATGATTTAACTCTATGGTCTATGATATTCGTCACTCACTCAGTGCTTCTACCGCGCGGCCCGCGGAGCTATTTTTAACCATACTTTGCCGTTATAACATGTGATATAGTGATCTGAGTGATTGGTGATACTGTGTGGTTGCTGAGGCTCACACGATGGAGTAGGAAACGACCGGAGCTGGTTTCCCTAAAGCTAAGTGTCTTTAGCGGCTAAGAGTCTAAGTATTTATGTGTCTAGTGCCTTTAACAGCTAGTTGTACCATAGTATAAATAGAGAAGTAGGTCGTCTTCAAACAAAGGTACATCGCGCGGCTTGCACGTGTGCGTTATGCCGACCGTACGGCTGTGGGCGGGGCGAACCTCCCACACGAAACTACAAGCAGAGGTGCGGGAATGGTGATTAGACGGGGTCGCGGCGTCATTGCGTTCGGTCACGTTTGGTTGTAGGTAGTGCGCGTTAAATTAAAACATCGAGCGACAATGTCTTTTTCGAAAACTAGAAAATATTGTTCAGTTTACGGGTGTTAAATAATGGTGTAAGAAATCCGGAGCTATCGTTTTTGCACATACCTTTTGAGTCGGAAAGGTGAGTAGGTACCTACTTACCTATTTAGAGTTTGTGTTGTGAAGAATGCTGTTTATTTTTTGATATTTACCTATAGCTTATAGCCCACTTGCAGCTTTTGTTAAATCTATTTTATTTTCAGCGTGATATTTTCTTTCGTTTCAAAACGCCTAAACTGTGCCCTAAACCTAGCTTAGGTAGGTACTTACAACTATCCAGATTTAATAAAAGCTGCAAGTGATTAATGTAAATACCTATTCAATTAATGAGGTATTTCGTACCGGCTTGCCTATACCTATAGAATAGATACCTACTTAGGTGAAATAAATACGTATTAAGTAGGTAATTTAAGTTATTGAGTGTGACGTGTCAGTTAACATGTGACGACGTGGATGGCCTAGGTAGTTGGTAGTGACCTAGTGACTAAGTACTGGTTACGAAGCTAGCGGTCCTGGGTTCGATTCCCGGTCAGGGCAAATATTCGTGTGATGAGTGCGAGTAGGTATTTGTTTCTGAGTCTTAGGTGTTTTATATGTACCTATATAGTAATATTAAGTAAGTATTTATTTTTCACTACATAAGTAATTATGCATCGTTGCCTAGTACCCAAAGCCTAAACCTAGTTTAGGACTACCTAGGTCAATTTGTGTGAGATTTTCCGGTGATGTTATTATTTAGATAGGTATTTATTAAATTTTCGGTACATTAATGTTATTATTGTTCACATCACATTGTATTTTTTCTTTATCCATGTTGAGTAGCTATAGACTGAGAGCTACTCCATGTTTTCGTACTTTATTTATTTAAAATTAAATACTTATACTCTATTTAAACCCCGACAAAAAAGAGGGATCTTACAAGTTAAACGTGCATATCTGTGCGCTTATGTGTGTATATACTTAGGTACCTAACAATATTTATACTTACCTACTTTAGGTTTGTGTAATTTATGAAAACTACTATGATTATAAATCATAGATCAAATTAGGTATGGTCAACTAGGTGACCAAAATTGAAAAACATGTTCGGACAACCCTGACGCCCGAGCGGCAATAGGTATCAGAATCTCCTAAAGGGCCGGAGTCGAGCTACTTGTCTATTTATACTATGGTTGTACTGTGTAATACTTATCTTGACCGTCCCGTATAAGTCTAATCTCGACCCCCTCCAGTTTACATTTACCCTTGTTGTAACGCTGTAGTTTGAACCTATGTTCCTCTCAATATCTTGACATATCTTTACCCTCTAGTGATCAAAGGGGGGTGTGTTGGAGTCAGTATACGCGTACCGGAGGATCGTTCGCGGTGTTTGCCGGTAGCGCGTCCGTCATGGCGGTGTGAGTGAGAGAGAGGAGACGATGTGATGGCTGATGGAGGGAACACATATAATATACACGGACGGGACATTCCTTGGGATGTCGCCGGGCCGGGGTCCACCATGGTGGCGTAGGTATAGTGTTCGGATAGAGCGCAGCTGCACGTTGCAAGACGTGTGGTGGTAAGACGTGAGCCTAGGAGCGACATGTCGCTATAGGGCGGTGACCGGTCTTTCGCATGTGCTGGTGAAGATAACTGGGATCCATGGGCGACCTGAGGGTGCTGATGGATCCATGTACAGCTTTGGGGATGAGAGGGTATAATACTATTACAGACAGACTTTACACTCCTTGGACTAGAATAGTATAGCAGTCTTCCTCCAACGTACTAACCTAACACTCTTAATGTATGTGTAGCGTATACCTAAGTATAGCTTCTTCAGATGATTAGTGACAGCGGTGATGTCATAGAACACCTTTAACAACTACAGGTGGTGTTAGAAGGCCTCGCAGGCGGAACTGGCTGCTGAGGGAGCAGACGAGGGAGGTGCGGCGAGAGGAGAGAGGGAGAGAGTAGGAGTAGGAGTCTATTAGGAAACAAAAGGTAAGATTCAAACACCTTTTGTTTCTTTCCATCACGACGGAGTGTCATACAAATTTACCTATTCTATTACTCTACCACTTAAGTTACATAGACCCGTGACACCGTCGCGACATGGTGGAGAGATGCAGGGATGTGTGAATCTATGCCGAAACATATAATTGCGAAGCACTATATAAGAGGATTAATGACATTAGCTTACACGGAATTTTCAGGAAATATACGATAATAATTGATCGTTCATCGGTCTAAAAGAATTTATCTTTTTACAGCTAGAATTTATCTCACGGTGCGCCATACAAGAACGCGAACCTATTTTCATGCATGCTTGCTATTACCCTATACCTTGTCTATTTAACAGAGTTAGTACTAGAAAACAGAGAATGCACGTAATTGGTCAGCGATAAGGACGATGCACAGGCACAAGGTAGGTTTACATGCCTGTCAAAGTTTAGTCAACATCTGTCGCTCTTACGGTGCGGACGCTTTCAAGTGCTTATCTTTGGTTACAAATTTTTACCTGGCTCGTTTATTGGACTGTTTCCCATTTAAATTACAAAATAAGGATTTATAGATGAATAAACGTGACATGACAATGTCATGTTATCAATAAGTTAATTATTTGAGGTGCCTCTAACTACAAACAAAAATCACGAGAAATATTACGAATATTCCAACAAGCGGCATGTAAGCCGAGCCTGCCATCGACGTGCGGTTGTTGACGCCCACTGGCAGTTTCTTGTCCCTTTCATTTTCATACAAAAGTGCAACAGAGACAACGCTTTGCTAACTCTGTTAAATAGACAGGGTATAGTCACTCATGTGAACGCGGCATAAGGAGTTTTTCTATTGTTTTCTGTGACTGTAGTAACTAAGGCTACCGATAGATGGCGTTCGGAACCACTTTTGGCGTTATCAAGGATACATTTAATTCCACCAAAAGGATGTATATTCTAAGGATAACACAGCAGAAGGGTGGGAATGTGTTAAGTTAAGATTAAGGAGGATAATATTGTTTTAAAATTATGCTAATTGTACAATTTAGTGTTAAAAATTAAAAATTCGCGGGTTCAGGGGAGCAGTCCCTTCGCGTGTTGCTATTGGCTAATCATTGAATATCGATGTATCAGGTTATTTCGAAGTAAAATGACGACTTTTGAATTTGTTTTTTAAACTAAACAACTATATTTGATATCTTATTTACCTCCATTAATCAAATCTATAATTAATTTAATGGTTCCCCTGGGTTCCAGCGAAATAGCTTATGTGTGTTTTGTTTTAATTAATTATGAATTGAAGGATTAGGTTGTAAGGGCATGAACCTTATCTGTTGTTATTTACAGGTCAGTTTACGACGTCACAATATTATAAATAGGATGTTGGTATTGATAGTTTGCTGTGGTTTCCGGAACTTGTTTACTTGTTTTTTCTACCAGCGCTTGCAGAGGAAGAAGAGGAACCACCACCATTTTGTTCCTTTGTTTGTTCGACCTCGACCTGGTAGTGCTCGCTCACACAAGTCTTTCGAATTTGCTGCGAGGTAAGTTAATAGAAGTGCTTTTAGAATCTTTTATCTTCACCATAGGTGCAGGCGAGATGGTAATCATAAAAATATGAGGCAGGGACATGATAATTTGTCCATAAGTGGTAAGACGCCACGACGCCACCAAAGTTACAACGTGATAACGAGTTCTTAATTCAAATTTAGAGGTATCTCTGTTAGTTGCGACTTCTCTCTAAATTGTTTGCAGGAGGGGGATTTGAGGCCGAGAATAAATACGTGTCGAGCGTAAAGTTTAACAAAGTAATTTCTTAACACTTTTTCACCTCGTGTCCATAGGCCGCTAGCCACACCACACCCCACCAGTTCTACCTCCAGCCTTTGCCAGTAACGTCGGCCCGATAGTGTCTGAGGCGATATACCATCTGTTCTACTGTAAGTACGATCCTCGTCAAAATACATGCAAAAAATTTTCGGTGAATCAATGCGTTCATTATCTGCTTACGTTATTAGTTATTACGTTCGTACTCGTACGTAAGTACTTACCATTTCATACAATACCAATGCGGTTTGATACTGTACGTGTTGACCACTTGTGCTATGACCTTTCTGATGTTTCCGAAGAATCTTGGGCTCATCTTTTAAAAGCTTATAGCGAAAGTTCGATTCATTCCATTGTGACACGACTTATTTTGCTCAGAAATGTGAAATTAAAATTAAGGGGAATTATTTTGTAGTTTTTATGTGTCGCTAATAGACGATAAGTATCTTAAATCACTCACGTTAATTACAAATTTAGAGACAATTTTATTATAAATTCCTATTATGAGATATCATTGGGAAGTCATATATATGGGTAATTTATTCGAAATCATTTCTTTGTTTGACGTTTCCTTTTCTTGTTTCAATTTATTTGAGTCCGTCCTTTGAATATTACTGTACCTACTCAAGTTTAAATGGATAATAAGTTTTATTAATAACGAAATAACAGCACACTGACATAAGGTTTTGCGAAGTTGTGAAATTGCGAGAATCTGTAATATGTTTGTCACGTCCTACCGGGTGGCAAGTAAAAACTCAGGAGAAGTTTAAATAGTTTATTATAAAAGAACGCCGGTAGAGTGAACAGAACAGGGTAGGTAGGTTCGTAGGGTGTGGTCTGGTTCTGCGAAGCGAGCTAGCACTTCCCTCGCAGTAGGTGACGTGGAGCGGCAGTGAAGAAACCGACGGCAGCCCGACGGTGTGCGGTGACAGGATCCTGGCGTCGGGGCAGCACCCGGTGTGTAGCACCGGAACCCACTCGACGATCCTGGTCACCGTGGTTAGAGGCCGCTCCGGCCAAGAAGAGAGGTGGACAGGGTTTAGAGCCCGATCCCACGAGCGAGTAGTGTTGTCCAAGCGGTAGTGCTCCTAGCGGTGCAGTGCTCCTAGCGGTGCGGTGAAATGCTCCCAGCGGTGATATGCTCCTAGCGGTGGAATGCTCCTAGCCGTGGAATGCTCCAAGCCGTGGATTACTCCCAGCGGTGGAATGCTCCTAGCGGTGAATATGCTCCTAGCGGTGGACCCTGGAAAACCCAAGCATTGGCTGTGTGAGCCTGGTGTCCAGCATTGGGATAGTCCATGCCAGCCGCCGTTAAGGGGTGAAGCCCGAGGGAATAGCACAAGGTTTAATTATTGGCGGTGGCAAGAACTACCGGAACAGAGTTACAATTTAAACAAGAAGAAGCTAAATCAAAAGAACAATTAATAGTTACTAACGACCGTTATGAAGTAACGGTCGGTTATTTGAAATAAAAAGGTTAAAAGAACAATTTGGAATAATCTAGAAGAACACAATAATTATAAAACACAAACTCAGTACACAGCAAAATAGAGATAGGATAGATAATTAGTTCGTTGCACTGAACTTACCCGATTTGGGGAAATGCACCGAATATAATAAAACTTAGGTATTTAGTACCTATTAAAAACAACACGTCAAGTTGTTAGAAAGTAGAAGTTGAGGCGGCAAAGAGACCGAATGAAGGGTGCGTGGCCTATATATAAGCTTTCACCCCTTACTGTTAATTTCGAATCTGAGTAGGGCGAACAAAGAAATCTACATAGCAACTCGCGTCACGAGTGGAAAATAGAGTCTGTCTAATGAAAGATGAACCTGAGAAAAAGCGGCAAATTCAAAAAATCTTCATATGGTATTACCGATCAATGTAGGAATAAACGATTTTGATACTTTTCTTATTTTGCTTATTTTGGTGGGCACAAAGGAAGAGGAAACGCGTACTTTTTCACAATACTAAGGCCCGTATTAATAAACTATAGGTACTCAAGTCTACTAATACCGCACTCAAGTGTCCGTTTATCCATATTAAGACCACACACGGTATCATATTTAAGTACAGTTTATTAGTAGAAGCCCGAGAGTCTTACTACTTAATACGTATGGGTGAATCAACTTTTTTGTTGTTGTTAGTGTCCCGTAAGCCAGGAGACAACAGTGATAGTTTCTTAGAAAAAATGTTATAATGTATACTTCTATCACACTCAGGAGAAAAGCCATAAAATAATGGTAGTGGACTTATATCCTTTGAAATCATAGTTTTAATGAGTGACCCAGGAAACGTCACCCTGGCACCGAACTACAAAGAAAAGTTGATTGACCCGTATAGTCAGCATTAAATAAATAGATAGTGACACCCAAAGTCGCCAAACGTGTACCGAACTATTTAGCAACTTTGGGTATCACGAAGTATTTGATGCTTTAAAACTATCTATGAAAAAAAAATGCAGACCACCATAATAATGATTGCATCAGCATGCTTTCTCATTTGTGAGCTCTTTTAGTAAATAAAATCACCAATAACAAGTCATTAAGTAAAAATATTTTATTTATTATTGGGGTAAAACCGATGCTTTTTCTCAACTCTGCTAATAGGCATCTGAGTGTAGGCACTTGCTTCTTTACAATATAAAATTCGTTCACTTTATTTCTGATGGCATGGATGTCAAAACTATCTAAATTGGATACTGTGGCCTTGTGAGTTCGCTTCTTTCCTGGAGTACTGAAGACACCATGGTTTACTTTGCCTTCATTCTCTTCAATGTCGAAACACTGATATCTGTAAGAAGAAAGAAGGAATGAATTAAACAGAACACCATTTACAAATATATTGTGACACGCAGTACAGCCCCATTTTACAGTCCGACAGCTCTAAGAACATTTGGGTTTAGGTGAAATCAAATTGCATCAGTGGGGTTCAAATCGCAACGGTTTAAGAACAAGGAAGACAGATATAACCCGAACATCTTTTCCAAGAGCTCATGAAGGGTACGTAGGTACATATTAATATGTTTATGATATCTTTTAACTAAATGTATATAAAAACCTCCTTAGTGTTTTACTGAAACTAGGTATGAGTGTCAGTTATATTAATCATCTGTCTATTTAATTAATTTAATAAAATTGCGATTGTTAAGAGATTCAACATGGTATAGGTACAGACAATACACCTATGTATAGGGAAAGACAATGATTTAATTAATCTTAGTATTTACCGGTCATTGATGATAATTCTTCTAAATACTTCGTTTGACTCTGGCATAGTAAATCATTTTGCTCCAACTCTTTCAACTGCTGAAGATTTTTCAAAACCGTTTGTTTTTCACCATCCACGTCCAGCTTATCTGAAAAGAATAAATCGTTTAATTTCTTAATGGAAAAGAAATACCAATTTCAAAAGATAGATAGAACAGAAAAGGTATATATTCTATGAATCTTTGAATTGAAGATATAGAAATAATAAGTATCAAAATTAACATGCCATACTAACCTTGTTATAACCTGGGCGTTTTCAGAAAAAGTTGTTGGTTGAAAAAAGTCGTGTCCCATCACTTTCATGGCCGATTATTCGAATTTAAAGAAGAGATATCAAATGATATATTTTTTTTTACGCTAAATGACTTATTAACTTCAGAAATACAATAGAATTATGCACAAAAATGTATGGTAAATTTAAAATAAAGCTAAAATAAGAAAAAAAGAGGTGCTATTTTGACGTGTCCCACACCCTCCACGCCAAATTCGGAGTTAGATAAAAAATACTAAATAAGACTGTTTAAAAGTCAACGGTTTTGTGCTGGTCAGTTATGAACCGAACTTTAATTTTAAACCTTAAAACAAGTGCGTTTACATATAAATTTATTTGAAAAATACAGGTTTTGTTCTGTCCCGCGAAATAGCGCATGAGGAATTTCCCGCATACGCGACCGCGTTTTCAATATGTTCCTGGCAATAAAACACCACAATACATGAAAATTCTGAATTATGGCAGCATTTTTAGTCTATGGTAGTCGCCAATTGGTTTAAAATGATCGCAGTTTGTTCGTGAAATGTGTTGAGAGTGGTCGCGTGGCGTTTGTACCAAAAAACGCTTTCTTCATACGACACCAATTTTGACGAGGTAGGATAATCCTATGTATTGGATTTTTTATAATGTTATATTTGTTAATTAATGCTGATTCGGAATCAAAGGTAATATTTAAAGAAAGTTCAATAGTTTAGCTGTAATTTTATCTGAATGTTTGAATGGCACGGATACGTCACCTCCATTACCGCCACGGTCGCGTTAATAGAACTAAAAAGTGACGTAAAGAATTCTAAAGCTCGTTTCATAAAGATATAAAGATTATTTTTATAAAATGCCAATTATTTTATTTTACTTACAATGTGTTTGTCTATCCGTATGTCTGTGAGTTTGTTTAGGTCAAATCTTGCAAGTCAGATTTGAGCAGTCTTTTCCGCTAATGGAATGGGCTGAAATTTTAAATAGGTATAGTTGGTTCCAGTTTAAATGACGAAAATGCACTTAAAACCAACCATTACCAAAATCTATTGTTCAATTGTTATCTTCAAGTAGGGTTGTAAAACAATTACGCAGGTGTGTCGGTAGGGCCAAAGTATACTGTGAACAAACAATCTTGATAGTTTTTTATTGCATGTTAGCCATAAGAATAAGCGATATGTATCAGTGTTGTGTTGATTTATTATGTATCAATAATGACAATTTAAAATTATATTGATTATTACATAATATAGGAATAAGTATAAGTACGTAAGTACGTTATTAAGTATATTTTTGCATTACAATATAGAGGGCTTAAAAAAAATCTGTTATTTCAATGATCAAGAAGGGTTGAGCTACTCAAAGGCACGTGCCACACTTCGGTCGTCCCTTTGTTATCTTTTTCTTTCATATTTAGCAACAAAAGAAGTTGTAAAATCCCGCGTTAACTGCATTTTCGTCATTTAAACTGGAACCAACTATACGTATGTAAACCCGATGACGATTCAATATTATGGTTACATTGAGCTGGTATAAAACATGAAGCCGGAAGGTTCCCACAGGAACTCTGTAATTAAACAATGCAACCCTGTCGAGTTTGGGCTCGTTTGTTTTGTCTTGAAAAGCACTCTTATTAGAGACGGTATTCAGGGTCTGATGATGTAGCCACTAGCCAGTAGTTGCAAAGAAATTTCCGCTTGTAATACAAGTTACAATCATATTTTGATAAACGGGCCCCTCACGAGAACACTTGTTAAAATTCATTAATTAATTTTTAGTGTAAAAACATCGCAATATGAACGTAGCCTTATAGTTCCTAAACGCCATTTCGAGTTTCACTGTACGTCACTGTCCCGTTATTGCTGTGATTTAATTTATTAAATATCTAATATTATATCAAAGATATTAAGAAGTAATTATTGTTAAACAAATTCTATTTAACTAATTATTTTATATTATTTAACATTTTTAAATAATATTTCGCATTCGTCGCTCCAAAGACAATAATATATAGTACAAAGTACTGAAAGGTAGCGTTAAGGAATTGTTTTGTCATAAAACTTCATTGTTTTATAATAATATGATTGTTAATTATTATTTTTAGAAGACTTTTTCGTTCAAGTTTTATCAGTATAGCTTCAGAACATTTTGAACCTTTCTAGTTTTCTTTAAAACCCGTTCTAAAATGAGTGGCGTAATGGAACTTTTTACGAGCAGAAACGAAATCAAATTAGGATTATTTACTGAAATAGTAATTATTTTATTATAAATTTAGTATTTTTATGCTGCTCATGTAATATATTATCGATTTTACTACATTTTAAAGTAAAATAAAATATTTTTTTAAGTGGAATTCCTCTAACGTCACCAACAACTTTTTCTGAAAACGCCCACCTATGAATTCGGTCACCGTATGTAAACACTCTATTTTTTGTTTCAACAATGCTTTCCTCTTCTCTTGTTTTTCTTTATATTTGTTTATAATGGTACAAAGGATCGCACACCACTTTTGATAGTTTTACGCATGTTTAGTCCGTAAATTTCGAGAAGAAAACTTTAATTTGACAGACTCGAACCAACAACGACTTGTTTGTCAATGTCAAAACGTCATTTTAATAGTGTTGCCAGACCTGCCAGTCAAATAAAAGCCCGGTTCATCATTCATTAGACAGACTCTAA
Organism: Acleris cristana; assembly: GCA_948252455.1. NCBI lineage: Eukaryota > Metazoa > Arthropoda > Insecta > Lepidoptera > Tortricidae > Acleris > Acleris cristana. Next base: position 31,690,227 of record OX411771.1, read on the forward strand.
CTGGAGTCGTGTACGTGAGACACCAACATATCCTCAATTATTTCCTCATGCGCTGAATGAAAATAATAAAATACGATATTTATTTACAATTACAATGAATTAATTATTAGAAGATTATTTACATTAAGGTTGACTGTTAATTAATAAAAGATTTAAATATTAGTGAAGTTAATAAAGAATGACTAGTAACGCCATCTGTCGGCTTACTGCCGCTAACATTTGACAAAAGTTGACTTATGAAAAACGTCTTTAACCTGTCTGTTTGACAGTTATCAGTTATTAGTAAACAACAATTATAAGATCTGTTGTATTACAGTGAATTTAAGTGAAATGAAGTGATATTAAGGCTATTTCGTCTATAAAATGCACACAGGTAAGGAGCGTAACAACTGCATTGTTACATGTTATTTAGAGTAATGTGCAACGAAATGTGTCAATTCATTATTTTCATGCACGATATAAATTATAGAATACATACACAAACTTTTAAAGCCATCACTCTTGGTAAATAATTGAATACTTATATATTTCATTTAGGTTTTCTCGCAGAATTTAAAGTAAAGATGTACCAACGAGCAGTGTTATACTGTCACTTATCGGATAAAATTAAAATAATAATTTCATCAACCTTTCGAAATTTTGCTTTATTTTAGATCAAGTATACCGTTTGTTAATATAGTATGATAGTGTTATTTAGTGAGTAAAGCGACCGCAGAGCTTGTAATGGAAAATCCTGGTAAAGGAATATTTTGGTTAGTTACTTTATCTGTCTACAAAATTGCAAGAGGCAGTATATATTAAATTTATTACTAGGATGGTTCTATACACTTACAAGAGATTATTGGCCTTTCAATTAAACTTAATTCAATTTATTTATTTATGATAATTTAATACAATGAATTTCTAAGCACTTAACATGCGTAACTACTTTGTCACAACAATTATTTTAGTGTTCATACGCAATTGGCTACATCAGTGGACATCACACTGGTAATTGCATTATGCTAAATAATTTTTTTAAATATTTTTTTTGGTTTGGCTTTGTGTACGAATATATATTTCATTCATTGACTACCAGGAAGTTAATTATAGAAGATAGGTTTGTTCACAAGTTATCTGCCAATTCACTTAAGCTGCTGCAAATTAGGTACTACTTGAAGATCCTGTTTATTTATCTTGAGATAGGTAATTTTGTGTCCGATACATGGTGTGCCATATAAGTTTTATCCCTTTGATAATTCTTTTGTGTTGACATTGTACTTTTTGCTGATGATACTTCACTTATTTTCAAGGTAGATAGAAAATCCGTAGACTACAGTAGGATAAACGCCACACTAGATAAAGTACTTAATTGGTTTACTAGCAACAATTTGCTACTAAATGCTAAGAAAACTAAATGTGTTAGGTTCGCCTTGCCTAATGTTAAATCGGTAGATTCAAGTATTTTTCTAAATGACGAGTGTCTGCAAATGGTAGATAAGGCTGTTTTCCTAGGCATAACAATAGATCAAAATTTGCAATGGAGTCCCCATATAGCTGTACTGGCAGGTAAATTAAGTTCGGCTGCTTACGCCGTTAGGAAAATTAGACAACTAACTAATGTTGAGACAGCTCGCTTAGTTTATTATACTTATTTCCATAGTGTTATGTCGTACGGTATTCTGGTTTGGGGTAGGGCAGCTGACATACAATCTATATTTGTGATACAAAAAAGGGCCATTCGTTCTATTTACAACTTAAATTTCCGAGACTCATTAAGAGAACTTTTTAAAGAAATTAATATCTTAACTGTAGCGTCTCAATTTATTTATGAGAATATTATTTATGTTATTAAGAATTTAGATTTGTTCACCAAAAATTCTGATAATTATACATAATTTAAATACTAGAAATAAAAATAAAATCGCTATTCGAAAATTCCATGTCCGTAAAGTATATAAATCATTTGTTGGTCAATGCATTCATATCTATATCAAATTACCTGACGTAGTTTTAAAGTTACCTTTTTCAGCACTTAAAAATTACTTGAAAAAGTCGTTAATGTCTAAAGCGTATTATAGGGTCGAGGATTATCTAGCAGACAAAAATGCATGGCCTAAACTCGAAACTTAGTCAATAATAATTTGTTCAAATGTAAAACCTTTATCTTGTCTAGGGGACACTGTTGATGTAGGAAAACATGTCGAAACTTTTATGTGGTCGTCTTGTTGTTTTTTTGTTTTTTGCCTTTTTCTCCCTCTATATCTCTCCTAATATTTTTGTCATGTATTCCTGCTGAACTACGCATGATATTTGATATTATATTTAAATTAATATTTATAGCTTTATATAATACTAGACTAAGTTGTATCATTGTAATAAGAAATATTATGGTTAAAAAATGACTGACTGCTGAGTTTCTTGCGGCGTTTCTTCTCGGCAGTGGTCTCCTCTTGGGAAGCGCTGGTAGACTCCTGACGTGTAAAAGTGCCCGTGCGGCCTACTTACTGAATAAATGTCTTTTATCTTTTTTATCTTTATCTTTTATTCATTTGGTATGTGAAAAGTTTATAAGTGTGCTCATAATGATTTCAAGTACTAATCAATATAGGATGCAATGATTATTTCATAATGTGTCCAGGTTGTTACCATCTGTTTCTTGTCTTTATTGAGTTTATATTGTGTTCCATTTCAACCATTATGTTGGGAGTATGGAATAAGATTAATGATGTAGACACTGTGTAGGAAGTGATTATTGGTTTACAAATTAGTATCGCACTTCTCCTAATTCTCAATTGTAATTGTAATTGTTGTTGTATGATACGCGTTTATTGCTCTTTGATTCACTATATCAGATACAACATATAATACAGGGTGTCCGGCGGCAGATTTACATTTTAGAACTCGATTTTACAAAAGTAATAAATGGTGCGGGGGAGTGGGGGGCGTCATTAGAATCACCGATCGTGCGGATTTGTTAGTCACGATGTCGCAGTGGTCAAGAGAGCTTAGCTCGTTTGCTGTCGAAGCGTTTTTTAAGGGTAACGATTTCTGTATTATTGCGCGTGGTTGGTTTTGTTCCCACTACAAAATTCGCCGCTTAAGTGATGAACCAACTGTTAATTTGATTCGGACCTGGTTAGAGAGGTTTCGCGCAACTGGTTTGGCTAGAAATACCTCCCGAACCGGACCTAGTCGCTCGTCAAGCACGCCGGAAATTGTGGAAATGGTGGAAAAAAGCTTACGTGAAAATACGCGATTTTGAATAAGGAAACGCGCAGCGTCTTTGGGACTTCCGGAAGCAGCCGTTCATGAAATTTTAAAAAGGATTTAAAATTTCATCATTTTAAAATTCAAATTGTGCAACAGTTGAAAGATAATGATTTCACTACACGCAAAAAATTCTGTGATGTTATGTTAGCGAAGTTCCGAACTGTTAATTCAATTTTTTGGAGTGATGAGGCCCATTTTCATTTGAATGGGCACGTTAATAAGCAGAACTGCCGTTATTGGGCGTCGGGAGCTCAGAATCCACGACAGAACCACCAAAAACCACTGCATTGTCCTCGGGTTACTGTTTGGTGCGCTTTGTCTTCTAACGGAATTATTGGGCCATTTTTCTTTGAAAATTACCGAGGCCAGGCAATTAATGTGAACAATGAGAATTTTGGGCGAATGATCATGGACTTCTTTTTACCAAAACTGCGAGCTCACCCGTCGTACTCGTCACACACATGGTTCCAACAAGATGGCGCGACCCCACATACGGCCAGAACTTCCATGTGTTTGGTTCGTGAAGCTTTCCCCAAAAAAGTTATCAGTTGCTATGGGGACATCCTGTGGCCTCCAAGGTCGCCTAATTTAGGTCCACTGGATTCCTTTTTGTAGGGCTTCCTAAAGGGAAAAGTTTATGGCAAAAATCCGCAAACGATTGAAGATTTGAAAGAAAATATTCGTTGGGAAATCGGCGCGATCGACCCAAACCTAGTAAACCGTGTGGCGCAAAACACTAGGCTCCGTTTCGATCAGTGTTGGCAGCTCGATGGACGACATTTGGACGACATCATCTTTAAAAAGTGAAATCCGCATTAATTTTCTGCATTTTAAGATATAAATTAAAACGATATGTAAAATAGTTTTTTTTTTTGTAAACTTTAAAAACATAAATCTGCCGCCGGACACCCTGTAGTAACCGGTATCGTTCTTTTCCAAACAAGTAATTAATTGAATTGTAGTGACAATGTTAGAGTATTCTCTGAACCTTTCGTAGTTACTGTTCATATAACTACTTTATTATTTGGAAAAGTTACATCACATTGTTTTTAAATCTTGGATTTCAGATTTCAGATTTTATAACACAGTATAAATTACATTACATGTCAAATTATATGCAGGAAAAAATAATATAAATCATTAATATTAATTATAGGAAGTTTATTAAACAGTTTATATACGTGTTGATGTTAATTACAGCTGTCTAATTATGTATGCTGAGTATACAAGGTAAAGGCACCTGTTAGTGACAACTTCATGTCTAATAATGAATGTTGAATATACAAGGTAAAGGCACCTGTTAGTGACAACTTCATGTCTAATAATGAATGTTGAATATACAGGGTAAAGGCACCTGTTAGTGACAACTTCATGACTTATTATGTATGTTGAGCATACAAGGTAAATGCACCTATTGATGACTACTTTGGACTTAAATTTTTTAAGAGTGAATATACAAAATAAATACATTCCTTATAAATAACTTAAGACTATTTAAATTTTGAAAGTAAATATGCAAGGTGGATACACATAATTGATAATAATTTAAATTAAAGTTTTTGGATTCTGTTACTTTTCAAATTATTTTGCGTTGCGATTTATTTTGCTTTAAATCAATAAGCAGGTTTATTTACATTCATTACTTGCAACTTACGAGCATGATAGCGACACATCCTTTAATATTAGAGAAACGTAGGCAATTACTTTGAAACTTGGAGATAGGCTGCAACCCTAGTGTCTTATTTATACGCGAACTTTTATCATCTGATCATCTTATTCTGATTTCTTTACACTTTCTATTTTAAGAAGCTTACAAATGACTTGCAATTTTCAAATGGTTGGCTAATGGCACGCAACAAGGGATCGCTTATTTATACGTCCAACTTAATGTTGAATGCTATATACTTAATGAAGAGGAAGGCCTACTGTCCACGTAGCCGCACCGCAACCGCACGCTTTCGTCATTTACCGCTTGCGTGACGATTGCATGCATCTTGCGTAGAAAAGAACGAAACTGTGTCCACGGAGCGGCAACGTCGCATTTGCGTATCGTCAGACGATCGTCACGTAGCTCGTGCAGTGGCATGTCAGTACTCAAGCGTACTGCAAGACGCAAATTAGAGATGTGCGGCCCGCTCGGTATTTGAAGGGAGCGCTCCGATCTCGGTCATTCGGTCAAAATAACTAGTTCGGCCTTTTAGATCTGCTCCTGCAGGGAACGAGCTGTTTCGATTTATAAAGGAAGAACGCGGAACTAAATGATTCGTATTAATGATTTTTACTGTTTTTATTGTAAAGTAATAGTTTGAATTTTGTGTAGTACGAGTAGGTATAGTACCTATATACTCGAAAACGTAATTAAAGTCCAAAATTCTAACCTCAACGGACGCACATTTGCTGTGATTACTGCATTTTGGTTTAAGTGTAGGTATTTTTATCAATAAAACTTACCCTAATTTTACTGGTTACACGAGTTCTCATTAATGTTTTTATGAAATAATGTGAAATAAAAAAACTGTCAAATTTTGGACTTTAATTACGTTTTCGAGTGTTACGTATTAAGTCTTCAAACGAGCTGACAACTTAGCGTAACAAGTTAGTTATGGGTCCCACTCGCGCTTGGGCAGGACACGCTTGTTTGTCTCGTTCACATCGAGCGCTGTGCTCTTTAGTCTCCTCTCTTTCACTGATTCGCTCCGCCTCGCCGGCTCGCCGCTCATTGGCGCTCATACGTTCTCCCGATTGGTAAAAATGGTGAGGAGCCAAAGGACCGAAGACCGATTAAGAGCGTTTTCGACGAACTAGTTATTTTCGGTCCGTGAAGGGAATTCATTCCTTTTAGTTCTTAGTTCCTGACCGACACAAGCCTAACGCAAACTCGTGTTTATTTTGCAAAATGGCGGCCTCAGCAGTCAATTTTGTTCACGGAATTGAACAGTATCCTTGTTTATATAATAACAAGTTACAAGAATACTCCAGGAAAGATATAACTGATAGAGCTTGGAGTGAAGTTGCACAGAAAACAAATACATCTGGTAAGTAATTATATTTATTTATTTATTTATTAAATTACACAGTAATTCCATTGCCACGGCAGAGCACAGCCTGGTTTCAAAAAATAGTTTGTTAAATAGTTCCGTAAACCATTTGGTGTGTTTACAAAAGTCATATTTGGTATCAATACAGGTCTTTGTATCTGTGTTGCCGATTCACCAAATGAGTTGGTTGTGTACTGCACTCCTTCATGTTTACGTATGTAGTTATGTAAAATACATATGCATTTTACTATAGAAATTATCGTGGCATATTTGCGACATACTATAGGTTTCAAAAGAACTTGAAATTTTTGTGACATCATGCCGAATACGCATTCAATTGTTTTTCGTCCACGGCTCATTCTATAATTAAATATTCTTTTAATGTTGTCTATGTTTCGTACTGAATATGGTCTCATCAAATACTTTTTTAAAGGAAACGCACTGTCCGCAACGAAGTAATATGAAAATATATTTCCCGTATCATCATTTGGTGAAGGCGAACCTGCGTTAGGAATATTTAAGCCATCTCTTTCTAACCACTTTCCGAAAGCTGATGCTTGAAATACACCCCCGTCACTATTTCTTCCAGCAAATCCACATTCTATAGCCGTATAATACCCATCTGCATCGCAACAGCCTAACAAAATAATCGAGTGGTATCCTTTATAGTTGTAATTGGCAGATCCTGTATTAGGATACTTTTGAATTCTGATGTGTTTGCCGTCAATAGATCCTAAACAATTTGGGAGATTCCAAAGTTCGTAGTATCTGGTTGCAATAGCCTTCCATTTATCTGTAGTTGGCACAGGCATATAGGTGTCTTTAAGTGCGATCCATATAGCTTCCGTTGTTTCGGCTACAACTCGAGATATAGTGCATTCTCCTCGAGCAAAGTAAAATCCCAGTGCTCGAAAAGTACATCCAGTTGATAGGTATCTAAAAAAAAGAATAATATTATAATATGTATTTTCTGTTTGCAGTAAATGATTGTCAAATTAAGTGGAGGAACATAAGGAATGGATTTGTCCGGAGCCTAAAACAAACGCCAAGTGGCTCATACACGAAGCAAAAAAAAATATATTATCTACATGAAGAATTGCAGTTTGTTCTCCCATTCGATAAAGCAATAGTTCACACTGGTGAACCGGGGAATATACCTGCGTTTTCAGAGGTGAACACTGCCAGAACCAATGAAACAGTATCAAATTCTTCAGCAAACGGAGAACCGTCTGATACAAGTACGATTACATTAGAAACGCCTTCTTCTGAAGCAGTCTCAAATACTTGGAAAAAAACAAAAGTAAGAAAAATTTTCAACGAAGCGGATAAAGCATTCGTTGACTGGATAAAAAAAAAAGAAATAAAAAAGGACAGTGCGAGAAAAATGTTTTTACTAAGTTTATTGGAAGATGTAAAAAATTTGTCTGAAGAGCAAATGCGAAAGTTTAGGATTAAGGTGTTATTATTACTTGAAGACATTCAGTCTGAAGAACCACACCAACCACAACAATCAGATCAATACAGGAACTATTTGCCAACACAGCAAGACTACAGGAACAACTACTCCCCAATTTCTTCTGTTGAATCTAATTCATATACCGCAATGTCTCCAATTCTTCCAGTTTCTCCAGTAAATTATTCTATAAATACAAATGAACATTTTCCAGAACTGCATAACTTTGAAAACCTGTGATTTGTAATGCCATTCACAAAAGACGAGAAAATGTCTATTGATTATAATGTTTTTTTTATTATTAAATGAAACTTTTTTTAAAGAATTTTAGTAATTTTCTTAAGAATATCTTCTATGTTCACTTGAGATCATAAAAATGTCTATACACTTCAGACCAAAATGCTTATTGCCTAACGCACTCGCAATCGTTTTCAATTTGACAGTTCGAAGCGTGTCTGCATACAAAACGAAAACAATTGTTTGATTCCACTTTGAAGCCGATTGCGATTGCGAGTGCGTTAGGCAATAGCGACGCCTGTCGCTTTAACTTCATGTTTGAACTGCCATGCCATACGAAATTAGCAAAGGGCATACAGCGACAAAGTAATAAAGTGTACACGTCTGTTACCTCGACTGCAAACATACGCAAACTTTGTGAACCCTTAAGTAGCTTATTTCAATTAAAAGATAATAATACAATTATTTATTTATTTAAATAATAACTTACCTCAAAGTTATAAGTATCCTTTCTTCTGGGCTGACACACATTCGCATTGCAGTATTTTGTTTTTGTATCATTGGCCCAATAAGTGAAACTAAATTTTGGTAAGTATTTTTCGTCATTCGGTAAAATGATTGAAATACAGAATCATCCTCTGATAACTCTTTTGCAGCAACAAACAATCTACAATTAATATTTTTTTCGATGTATGGATGAAGCCAATACAATCTACGCCGTCGTCGTCGTCTAATAAAGTTGTATGCTATAATCACATCTTCATCATCACTTGACATTTTCACAATTGAAACACGTGCTTTTGCGATGCTAATCTTGAAAGAACTACCGTTTTTTAGCTTGGATGACGATTGCATGACGATTACGTGGACACACCCAGACCGCAAAATACGCCCGTCGTCTTTTGTAGGTTGCATGCAATCGTCAAATGACGCCGCCGTGGACAGTAAGCCGAACTCACACCGAACAACGCCGCGGCGCCACGTGAGAGGCAATGATAACTGCTGTCTCTCTCTCCCCCGCCACCGCCGCGCGGTAGCGCGTCGGGCCGCGAGCCGCGTGTTGGCGTTTCTCGAAGCAGAGCGAAGCGACAGCTAATCCGAGCGGGACTGCGTCACCTTTCTGTGATATCAGCGCGCGCGTTTTATTTGCAAGTGTGATGTACCAAGTGTCGATTCAATATAAATTTTTGTAACTAGTTTGTGGTTTCCTTTCAGCTCAGAAGTGCGATAAGTGAATACCTACGCGCCCGCGAGTGTAAATAGACTATACCTACTCTTGCTGACAACGGCCGCCGCCTGTTTCTTGTCGGGACTTGTTTTCACTAAGTACATTTACCTATGTGTAAAAAATAGTTTTGTTTTGTGATTGATTGTGCGTCTTTTTGTGTACTGTGAGTGTGACGATAGTGGGTCGACACAAAAAGAAACGAGAACGACGTAGCAGCGAGGAAAATGACATGTTCGATGGATCGCTGGAACAGCGTTCGGCTCTGGCACCTGTGCCGCAGTCGCAGCCGTCTGAAGAAGCGCGCGAACGCGACCTTTTGTCGGAACGTGGCACTCTCATACCGCCGCCACTACCTACTTGCACTCCGGACTCCGTCATACAACAAAGGGGTTCAATGTGATCAATGTCGACTACAACCGCTAAGGCTGCGGTAGCCCCATCTTTGCCACAGTGGTGTTAAACGCGCCGCTTTTGACCTCTGACAGCGAGGTCACGGAAGCACCGAGCGTCGCCATTCCTGCTGCCCTTTATCGGTACCTACGGTGGGTGACACGTTGTGGTCACGTATCAGGTATATCGGACGCAATTATCCAGTTCCGGACCCTCAGTCGTATATGGTTACGCAAAGTAGAAGGAATGGCTAATATGTATACCTATCTGGGATGAAAAAAACAATCATGTTTAATGCTTCGAAGTTAAAAGGTCGTTACGTGCTTCGATGGTATGATCAACGTAATGATTTTGATTCATCATGGTCTGAGTTTAAAAACAAATTGTTGGGCGTTTTTCCATCCCATAAAAGATAGGTACCTAACTAAGTAGATATGTTACTGTTGTTATATTATTTGGTTAATGTTGTTAGACAATCCGGCGTCAGTTACCTACAGTTTACTTACAGTTTTACTAAAATAAATCAGTGCTTGGCAATGCGTGCGATAGGTACTATCAGCCCAATGGAACCTTGACCCACAATAGAACTGCGTCACAGTGACGTTAAGATTCAAGTCGTAAGAAGTGTCAAACAAATTGTTTTATAATGTCACTGTGACATCGTTCTATGGTGGGTCAGGGTTCCATTGGGCTGATAGTACATTCCCCGCTCTTATACGGAGGCGATAATAGGTACTATCGGGAGCGAGTTGATCGGAATAGGTGCAATATCGGCTGGTTGCCGTGATCCACTCTCGCTCTTAAATTAATGTCATCCTTGCACACAACCCATAACCCTATTTAAGCGCGTAGTACTAACCAAACACGATTCGGAACAAAAGATAAACATAGTCAGATATTTATGGCGTTATAAGTGTCACCGTAAAAAGCGCGGTCATGTTGTTTTCCGTTGCCCGTCGAATGCACACGATAAATTGCCCAAAAACGATTACTAAACGAACGTTCTTACTGTAATAAAATAGGTCATGTAAAAGAAGAACGTTTGAAACTTAAAAATCATAATACCTTCGCATAGCAACAGGTATGTATACAACCACCGGTGCTCTGACGGTACGCGCTATATAGGAGGTCTTGGGCAATGCTATGTTTACATGGGTTTGGTAGCTAATGCTTAGTACTTGTCACTTGCACTGGTACCCAATGTGTAGACATGCTGATTGATGCTTAGTGTTGGTGTTTGTGTACAGTGCGAGTGATTAGAATTCGATCATATTTACTTAGCGACAAGTCAATACCCCATCACAATTTACTGGGCACTTGCCACTTGCTTTAGTACCATTAAACCGATACGACAGGTGCTTAGTGACAAGTTGTTGTTCGAATGTCTGGTCACTATTGCAAAGGGTAAGCCGGGCATAACAAGAAGTATTACATAACTATCAAGGTTAATGACCTCTCTTTATTATCTAGGTTTCATAGATTTTGGCAGTACTTGTGTCACTATAACCATAGTATAAATAGAGAAGTAGCTCGTCTTCAAACAAAGGTACATCGCGCGGCTTGCACGTGTGTGTTACGCCGACCGTACGGCTGTGGGCGGGGCGAACGTCGCACACGAAACTACAAGCAGAGGTGCGGGTATGGTGATTAGACGGGGTCGCGGCGTCATTGCGTTCGGTCACGTTTGGTTGTTTGTAGGTAGTGCGCGTTAAATTAAAACATCGAGCGACAATGTCTTTGTCGAAAACTAGAAAATATTGTTCAGTTTATGGGTGTTTAAATAATGGTGTAAGAAATCCGGAGTTATCGTTTTTCAACATACCTTTTGAGTCGGGAAGGTACCTATTTAGAGTTTGTGTTGTGAAGAATGCTGTTTATTTTTTGATATTTACCTATAGCTCATAGCCCACTTGCAGCTTTTGTTAAATCTATTTTATTGTCAGCGTGACATTTTCTTTCGTTTCAAAACGCCTAAACTGTGCCCTAAACCTAGCTTAGGTAGGTACTTACAACTATCCAGATTTAATAAAAGCTGCAAGTGATTAATGTAAATACCTACTCAATTAATGAGGTATTTCGTACCGGCTTTCCTATACCTATAGAATAGATACCTACTTAGGTGAAATAAATACGTATTAAGTAGGTAATTTAAGTTATTGAGTGTGATGTGTCAGTTAACATGTGACGACGTGGATGGCCTAGGTAGTTGGTAGTGACCTAGTGAGCGGTCCCAACGGAAGACCAGCGTTGGCTTCACAGCCAGCACATGCTGAGTTGGAATCGTTTCGCAACAATTACTTACGCTATCTGTCGTTTCTTTTTCTTATTTTTTTTATGTTTTATTTAAGTGTATTATTGTTGTGAATAAATGTTTTACTTACTTTTTTTTTTACTTACTTACTAAGTACTGCTTACGAAGCTAGCGGTCCTGGGTTCGATTCCCGGTCAGGGCAAATATTCGTGTGATGAGTGCGAGTAGGTATTTGTTTCTGAGTCTTAGGTGTTTTAAATGTACCTATATAGTAATATTAAGTAAGTATGTATTTTTCACTACATAAGTAATTATGTATCGTTGCCTAGTACCCAAAACCTAAACCTAGTTTAGGACTACCTAGGTCAATTTGTGTGAGATTTTCCGGTGATGTTATTATTTAGATATTTATTAAATTTTCGGTAGGTAGGTACATTAATATTATTATTGTTCACATCACATTGTATTTTTTCTTTATCCATGTTGAGTAGCTATAGACTGGGAGCTACTCCATGTTTTCGTACTTTATTTAAATATTTAAAATTAAATACCTATACTCTATTGAAACCCTGACAAAAAAGAGGGATCTTACAAGTTAAACGTGCATATCTGTGTGCTTATGTTTATGGCATATACTTAGGTACCTAACAATATTTATACTTACCTACTTTATGTTTGTGTAATTTATGAAAACTACTATGATTATAAATCATAGATCAAATTAGGTAAGTATGGTAGAGTAGGTGACCAAAATTGAAAAACATGTTCGGACAACCCTGACGCCCGAGCGGCAATAGGTATCAGAATCTCCTAAAGGGCCGGAGTCGAGCTACTTGTCTATTTATACTATGCTATAACTAAGTCTGCAGCAAAACAATTACAACTTGAAATTCAGTCGTGCACTAGTGGTATAGTATTTTATGTAACTGATACATAAAGAGGGTCCTTAAAATACGAGTGTGGTTTTATGAAACGAGCTGAAGGCGAGTTTCATAATAAGATCACACGAGTGTTTTAAGGCCTAATTATGTACAGTTACATACATTACTTTATCTACACACATATTATAAGTACTCTAAGATGCGTTCAGTAGGCGGCAGAACAAACATGGCGGCAAAGCTAACCTGTGTCACGAATATGAATGTTTTTTTAAATCATAGACAAACTAACAAAGTCCCTATTCTAATGTTATTCGAAATCAAAATGGCGTACTACACTTTACTTCAAATATACCGAGTCGACGTTCAATTGATACTAGAATTGGCCCCCTGTTTGAATTTTGTTGGTTTTGGAAGATGTTCCAAATTTGAACAACATTACTTTATCAAAAGTTGTATCGTAATTTTAACTTTTCATTACAGCTACAGATAAGAAAACATATCATAGTAAAATTGTATCAAGTAATGCTGGTCATTGTCTACGGATTCTGAACGCATTATAGAGAACTTATGATATGAGTGTAGATAAATGTTATTAAGAGATTCATATTATGTGGTTCTAAAATACCTAAGTAGTTGCTCCCGGGGAGTCAACCGTGCAGATATCCGCTGACGAGACTACTTGTGCTGGCATTAAAGCTTTAATTGTACCGATACCGCTCAGGATGTGGAGATAGTTATGGGTCAGCCGTTTACTGACTACAGTGATGTATATGTAATCAAAACACCGACGACTTTGAGAATTTTTAATGCAAACTATTTGTCCCACATGCTTAATGTGTACGAAAGCGTCGAGCGTGTTAAATTGACTGCTCAGGGGAACATTGAAATATAACCTGGTGTAAATTAACTACTTAGTACTGTTATGCAGTGAAGTTTCGGGGGCTGTACAAGTCCATGCAACTGAATATTCAAAACCTAGGTCTGAGTGTTGTTTTACGTTGTACTACGGAAGTGTTAGACGTTAAGGCAGCTATCACCATTATTAATCGAGTGAGTGAGCCGGCGATTACTCCCGTTGGTTGTTGCGTCGCTTGCGCCACCATCTCGATGGGGAGGAGTCGTATAAAATTGGTAAAGGATTTAATCCTGCTGTGCTCGTACAGCTGCAAGACATACTCACAGAATATTCCGATTGTTTTCGGTTAATAATAATAACATAAGCAAATGCGCGGTTAAAATGAATATAAATAAAATAAAATAAAAAAATAAAAAGCCCTTAAATTTTTCTGAAGCTTGATACAATTCTTATAATTAATAATAAAATCATAATATGTCCCTCATAGCTTCAGAGTGTCTATTGACAAAGGCCTCCTCCAGGCGTCTCCATTGTGATCTGTCGTTTGCTACTCTTCTCCAGTATGGGCCAGCTGTTAGTTTGAGGTCGTCCTCCCATCTGTTAAGTGAAAATGAATATAAGTACCTGTAACTTACCAGTGACAGTAGTGACAAATGCATTTGCTATCGCATTTACTTGTTCGGACCTTTTAAAAAAGGGCTTATTGAACATTCTGATTCGCCTTATGCTAGTCCGGTCTATGAATACCTAGTGAAAAGCGTATGTGCGTGGAATATCGCGCATTAAATTAAATTACGAATAAAAAGAGCGTTATCCTTTACTCTTAATCTAGGACCAGCTGGATAAATTGTCAGAACAGCGTGTCGTGTGTTCTTGTATTGACGACATATCCGCGTACCGCTCACTGTTTACAGATAAACGACGACAGTAAAAGGTATACGGCATTTATAACATTTGATGACCATTATCAATATGCTCGTATGAGTTTCGGACTGGTTAATGCTCCCTCCGTCTAATCTTTCAGGAGGCGATGGATAGTGTTCTAGGGCCGCTTAAGTTCGAATGTGCAACATATCTTGATGATATTGTTATTTATGGTAGAGATACAAAAACTGCTTTAGAGCAACTGTGCGCACTTGCGCAGTGCTAAGTCGGATCCGCGAGGCGAATGTGACTATTCGCTTAGACAAATGTTACTTTTTCACGGATAGCGTTGAGTATTTAGGCCATGTGATTCAAAACGGTGAAGTTCGAGCGTCGGACTTAAAATAAATGCCGTCAAGAACTTTAAGGTATATGAGAACGTACACCAGGGCGACAGTTTCTGGGTCTCGCGAGTTATTTCTGTAAGTAAGTGTCTGATTTCGCTAATATCGCCCAACCTGTAACATTACTGAACAAAAAAAGGATCAGCCTTGGATATGGGGTGCCGATCAACAACAGGCGTTTGACACGTTGAAGGCCACCCTCGCGTGGAAACCAGTAGCTTACGCCAGCGAGCAGACTACGCCCGCTGAGCAGCGCTATCATAGTTACGAGTTAAGAGACGCTCGTCGTCGTGATGAGTCTTAAGAAGTTTAGGGTGTACGTAAGCGATATCAAGTTTGTGGTCGTGACAGATTGCAATGCTTTGCGTTGGACTTGGACTAAACAATATTTAAATACGCGTATCGCTCGATTGTGGCTTGAGGTACAAGGGTACGTACAACTTTGATGTTGAATGTCGAGTGGGACGTACATTGGCTCATGTTGACGCATTGAGTCGTAATCCGACTACTGTTTCTGTTATGCGATGTGTGCTGTGTGTTAAAAAGGATCTTATTGAGAGCTTTCAGCAGGATGATGACTCAATACGTACTACTATTGATCAGGTTAAAGACGAGACCCCACACCTACCTACAGGTAATAATAGTTGCCATTTTGTAAAAGTCAATTGGTTAAATTTATATACTGGCAATCAGCGACGCCTTTACGCGTTTTATTTGGATAGACGTCGTGCGCGATACAAGTTGTTGTAAAGTTTTAGAGTGCTTTGACCGATTCGTGAAGACGTTTGGTGTGTCAAGTCGCATTTTCGAGGCGTCTTTCTGGGGACATAGTGACTCCTAAACGCGTAGCTGATTTAGAGCAGCTTCGAGACTCTGCTACCACTCGTTCCAAGAATATAGCATAACGTCATAAAATCACGTATGAAAAAAAAAAGATGTTCTGAACCTTCTTTTAAGCCAGGGCAACCAGTGCCAGGCCAGGGGTCCTTTGAACTCGTACTGGCACAGTGTAAAATTATAAGAAAGGGCTTGCGAAGTAGTAAACTCATGCCTCGCTACGACGTTCCTTACGTTGTCGTTAAAGTACTGCCTCATGATAGATATGTTATTAAGAGTTCTAGTATACGTGGTCGTACTTATGAAGTGCTCTCACGAGGGATAAGCTAAAATCATTTAATAAAAATATTTGTTCAGACTCGTTCAGAGTTGAATTAAGAAGTGACATAATTATGTTGTCTCTTGAAGTTATGCCATAATGGTTGTTATGTGTCGTAATAACTTTACTAATTGATTTTTCATTCAATATATAAAAAAAAAAACACAAAGTTGGGTCAGATTAAGAACTGACTGTATGAAGAGGGTTACTTACCTACTCAATACTCAATGTTTGCCTATGTTGTGATGTTTGGCTTAGGAACCAAACTTTTATGGTTCTTTCTGATATGTTTGTCGTACATAAGGTATAGACGTAATGTATTCGAATAATACGGTGATTTTTATATGTATTCGCTATTTATTGTCACGTCCTACCGGGTGGCAAGTAAAAACTCAGGAGAAGTTTAAATAGTTTATTTTAAAAGAATGCCGGTAGTGTGATCAGAACAGGGTAGGTAGGTTCGTAGGGTGTGGTCTGGTTCTGCGAAGCGAGCTAGCACTTCCCTCGCAGTAGGTGACGTGGAGCGGCGGTGAAGAAACCGACGGCAGCCCGACGGTGTGCGGTGACAGGATCCTGGCGTCGGGGGCAGCACCCGGTGTGTAGCACCGGAACACACTCGACGATCCTGGTCACCGTGGTTAGAGGCCGCTCCGGCCAAGAAGAGAAGTGGACAGGGTTTAGACCCCGATCCCACGAAGTAAGAAATGTCGTCCAAGCGGTAGTGCTCCTAGCGGTGCGGTGAAATGCTTCAAGCCGGGGAATGCTCCAAGCCGTGGAATGCTCCTAGCGGTGGAATGCTCCAAGCCGTGGACCCTATTAAAAACAACACGTCAAGTTGTTTCAAAGTAGTAGGTGAGGCGGCAAAGAGCCCGAATGAAGGGTGCGTGGCCTATATATAAGCTTTCACCCCTTACTGTTAATTTCGAATATGAGTAGGGCGAACAAAGAAATGCTAGATAGCAACTCGCGTCACGAGTGGAAAATAACTGGAGTCGTGTACGTGAGACACCAACATACCGTCAATTATTTCTCATGCGCTGAATGAAAATAATAAAATACGATATTTATTTACAATTACAATGAATTAATTATTAGAAGATTATTTAGATTATAGTAGACTGTTAATTATTAAAACATTTAAATATTAGTGAAGCTAATAAAGAATGACTAGTAACGCCATCTGTCGGCTTACTGCCGCTAACATTTGACAAAAGTAGATTTATGAAAACGACGTCTTCAACAATCTATGGCTGTCTGTTTGACAGTTATCAGTTATTAGTAAACAACAAATATAAGATCTGAGGTATTATAGTGAATTTAAGTGAAAATGAAGTGATATTAAAGTTATTTTGTCTATAAAATGCACACAGGTAAGGAACGTAACAACTGCATTGTTACAGTACCCCCCCTTCTCCAGTAAGGATTTTGATCCTAAGTGAAAAATCCGCCTAAGAAAAACTTTTACGCCTACACATTTAAACTTCTTTAATACATCACGCATACAAATTACTTACAGACTTACCTTTTAAAGTGAGTTAACTATTTAGGCAATTTAGTTGACCCTGAGGTAGAAATAAAATGGCTAGATGGAACTGGAGGAAAAACTGTTAAACCTTCCTCGAAACATCGTCATAGGATCACCACCCGTCCTATATATAGATCACCTAACAATACATGCAGGGCAAGGGCTTATTTAACGAGTCACTATCCGCTCGGGGCACGTATGTTAGATGAAGAAAGCATAGCTGCAATCTTAAGTAGTGGTCAAGGTAGGGCTTATTTTCCAAGTTACCAACCGCTTGAGTGAAAGGCTTTGTAGTTCGACTAGTAAACAGTATTTTATAGTTTAACAACTAGGTGGTGTAAATATGCAAACTAAAACAAAATCAAGAAGAAAAAATAATTCCGGAAAGAGATAAATATTTCTGCCAGCACAGAAATTATTTAAGAATATAATAATGTAGTAAACTTCCG
This sequence comes from Acleris cristana, assembly GCA_948252455.1. Lineage (NCBI taxonomy): Eukaryota > Metazoa > Arthropoda > Insecta > Lepidoptera > Tortricidae > Acleris > Acleris cristana. The sequence goes on from OX411771.1 coordinate 31,708,211, forward strand.
GAATCTGTGACTTTGCGTGCTTACTGGCACATTAATTTGTCCTAATACTTTAGAGGTATTTAGGATAAATTTTAAAAATGCACCGTAAGTCAACCCTAAAATGAGTAACGTATTTAAAATGATATTAAAAGTTGATGTCTTTTAGTATAAAAAAATAATTAAGATTCTCGATATGAAACAGTAACAGCCGGCTTAGAACCGTGGATGGCCACCTAACAGGTGAGCTCATCCCTTTGCAAAAAGAGAGAATAAACTTCCATCATAATTTTAAAGAATATAGGTAGATATAAAAAAATAAAAATGTAAGTGGGTAGTGCAACGAACCAATTAGAACAAAGAGACTACTCTCCGTTCCGTTACAAAATATGATTAAGTAGAAATAGTATTTATTATTGCAACCCGCCGCAAGTAAGTTATAGCAAAAAAAAAACCAGAAGGGTTAAAAAAAAAACGTTAGGTAGGTAGGTAGTAACAGTGCGCAGAAGGCGACACACAAAGTTAAAAGGTTTCGCAGAAGGCGGCGCGTCTGCTCACATCGGGTGTTATGATGTGAGCTTAGCGTGGACCGTTTAGAAGAAACGGTCCCAAAAATTCCTTAGTCGGCTTTTACGACACCTCGGATAGAGAGAGGGTGGCATTATTCTAGACCCAGACACCACACGGGTAAAAAAAGCTTGCTGCGAATTGCAAAACAAAAACACAAAAAAACACAAAAAAAACACAAATTAAGCACACACCAATAATTAAACACTACACAGAACCAGACTAAGACCACGTAAAGGGCGCCACTGTCACGTCCTACCGGGTGGCAAGTAAAAACTCAGGAGAAGTTTAAATAGTTTATTTTAAAAGAATGCCGGTAGTGTGATCAGAACAGGGTAGGTAGGTTCGTAGGGTGTGGTCTGGTTCTGCGAAGCGAGCTAGCACTTCCCTCGCAGTAGGTGACGTGGAGCGGCGGTGAAGAAACCGACGGCAGCCCGACGGTGTGCGGTGACAGGATCCTGGCGTCGGGGGCAGCACCCGGTGTGTAGCACCGGAACACACTCGACGATCCTGGTCACCGTGGTTAGAGGCCGCTCCGGCCAAGAAGAGAAGTGGACAGGGTTTAGACCCCGATCCCACGAAGTAAGAAATGTCGTCCAAGCGGTAGTGCTCCTAGCGGTGCAGTGCTCCTAGCGGTGCGGTGAAATGCTCCAAGCCGGGGAATGCTCCAAGCCGTGGAATGCTCCTAGCGGTGGAATGCTCCAAGCCGTGGACCCTATTAAAAACAACACGTCAAGTTGTTTCAAAGTAGTAGGTGAGGCGGCAAAGAGCCCGAATGAAGGGTGCGTGGCCTATATATAAGCTTTCACCCCTTACTGTTAATTTCGAATATGAGTAGGGCGAACAAAGAAATGCTAGATAGCAACTCGCGTCACGAGTGGAAAATAACTGGAGTCATGTACGTGAGACACCAACATACCCTCAATTATTTCCTCATGCGCTGAATGAAAATAATAAAATACGATATTTATTTATAATTACAATGAATTAATTATTAGAAGATTATTTAGATTAAAGTAGACTGTTAATTATTAAAACATTTAAATATTAGTGAAGCTAATAAAGAATGACTAGTAACGCCATCTGTCGGTTTACTGCCGCTAACATTTGACAAAAGTAGATTTATGAAAACGACGTCTTCAACAATCTATGGCTGTCTGTTTGACAGTTATCAGTTATTAGTAAACAACAAATATAAGATCTGAGGTATTATAGTGAATTTAAGTGAAAATGAAGTGATATTAAAGTTATTTTGTCTATAAAATGCACACAGGTAAGGAACGTAACAAATGCATTGTTACATTATATTATCTTATGTGCTCAACACTTATATTATGGTCAAATTGATTACAATTGGCGAGACTGAATACATAGAAAAATATCTGGTCATATTAAGATTGACTTGTCATCACTTTAAGAGGTGATGTGTCGTTGAGAAGTTTCTGCCATATTCAGATTGACTTGTCATCACTTTAAGAGGTGATGTGTCGTTGAGAAGTTTCTGCCATATTCAGATTGACTTGTCATCACTTTAAGAGGTGGTGTGTCGTTGAGTACGCTGTTGCTTGGTTTGTAACACCCTAACACCTTGGTTTGGTACAGCTTTGACAGGCTGGTTACTGATGTTTTATCAATGCAGGCCTTAAGAGGCGGACCATTGTACAGTTTGAGAGGCTGCTTATTAATGTTTAAACCATGCAGGCCTTAAGAGGCGGACCATGAACAGCTGGTTATTAATGTTTAAAACATGCAGGCCTTAAGAGGCGGACCATGTACAGCTGGTTATTAATTTTTAAATCATGCAGGCCTTAAGAGGCGGACCATGTACAGCTGGTTATTAATGTTTAAATCATGCAGGCCTTAAGAGGCGGACCATGTACAGCTGGTTATTAATGTTTAAATCATGTAGGCCTTCAGAGGCGGACCACGTACAGCTGGTTATTAATGTTTAAATCATGCAGGCCTTCAGAGGCGGACCATGTACAGCTGGTTATTAATGTTTAAATCATGCAGGCCTTAAGAGGCGGACCATGTTCAGCTGGTTATTAATGTTTGAATCGTGCAGGCCTTAAGAGGCGGACCATGTACAGTTGATTAATGTTTAAATCATGCAGGCCTTCAGAGGCGGACCATGTAAAGCTGGTTTTTAAATCATGCAGGCCTTCAGAGGCGGACCATGTACAGCTGGTTATTAATGTTTAAAACATGCAGGCCTTCAGAGGCGGACCATGTACGTCTGGTAATTAATGTTAAAATAATGAAGGCCCACAGAGGCGGACCATTGTACAACTTAAAGACTTTAAAGAGGCTGGTTAGTAACGTTTTAGTAATGAAGGCCCTCAGAGGCGGGCCATTGTACAGCTTTAAGAGGCTGGTTACCAACGTTTCAGTTAAGTAGGCCTTGAGAGGCGGACCATTACACAACATTAAGAGGGTTATGAATTTGCGACTTCAAAAGGTTGACCTCGTGTTAGTGATCTGTTCGGGACGAACAGTGGCATCAGGAAGGCCGACTGAAGAGGAACTCACACCGAACAACGCCGCGGCGCCACGTGAGAGGCAATGATAACTGCTGTCTCTCTCTCCCCCCCACCGCCGCGCGGCAGCGCGTCGGGCCGCGAGCCGCGTGTCGGCGTTTCTCGAAGCAGAGCGAAGCCACAGCTAATCCGAGCCGGACTGCGTCACCTTTCTGTGATATCAGCGCGCGCGTTTTATTTGCAAGTGTGATGGACCAAGTGTCGATTCAATATAAACTTTTGTTACTAGTTTGTGGTTTTCTTTCATTAAGGATTGTTTGAAGTGGAGGCTCTAGTCATGCTGAACCTACCGAATGCTTGCGGGATAAATTTATTAAATTAAGTTGCGGTGCATGTGCCTTCGCTTACAATACAATACAATACAAAACACTTTATTGAAACACCACATACACCAAGTAACAGAAATACAGGAAAAATAAAAAGACTACATAGTGAGTCAACAGGCGGTCTTATCGCTAAATAGCGATCTCTTCCAGACAACCTTACAAAGAAGAGATGGTTAAAAATATACAATAGAAATAGGCAGGCGGTGCAAACTGAAATAAACAATTTTTTAAATCATAAATATCCTTAAAATAAATACATATACATAAATAAAAAATACAAATATATATAAATACAAAATAGGTATGGAAAACAACTAAGGAAGTGTCAAAAGGTGTTCTTTTAGAAGATTCTTAAAAATAGGAAATGATTTAGCCTGTCTCAGTTCCAAAGGAAGAGAGTTCCACAACCTAACAGCCTGAAAAGTAAAGGAGTTATTGTAAAATTTAGAGGAAGAAGAGGTAACAGTTAAGATACATTTTTCCGAGCAACGCACAGAATTAAAATAACTAAAACGCTCCTTGAGATAGTGGGGAGTTGCCGGAATGAAAAGAACGCTGTATAGAAGGTTAAGAATGTGATAGTGCCGGCGAAGACGAATTGGAAGCCACCTGAGCTGTGAACGGAAAGTAGAGACGTGGTCATATTTACGCAACCCAAATATGAACCGAATACATAAATTTTGAATTCGCTCAAGCTTGTTAAGTTGCTCCTCAGAAACATCAAGATAGCACACATCTGCATAATCCAAAATAGGGAGAAGTAAGGATTGAGCGAGCGCAATCTTAGTCGCGAGAGGAAGAAAGTTGCGCAGGCGCCTAAGAGATCACACTGCCGCAAACATCCTCCTACTGATCTCATTAACTTGGGGAGTCCACGTAAAGGTACGGTCCATTATGATACCTAAGTTTTTTACGTGGTGCGAAAATGGTATACGAACACCATCAAAATACACCGATGGAAGATTATCAAAGTCGACACGAGAAATAAACTTTGGACTGCCAATCAGAATAGTTTGGGTTTTCGCTGGGTTTACTTTGAGGCCGAAACTATTACTCCATTCCAGTACACGAACCAAATCATCGTTAACAACCCCAATGACAGTATCGAGATCACCAAGAGCACCCTGAGAATAAATTTGTAGATCGTCGGCATAAAGATGATATGAAGAAAGAAGGTTATTGCTTAGTTAGCATATAAGATTTTTTTGCAAATGTGATGCACCTAATATGTATAATGAACTATAAAGCGCACATAACTAGGCAATAAAGTGTGCTGTTGTTTCTTGATGCTAATTTTCTTTTAAATGTTGTATGCGGTGTGGTACGCTATAAATGCGGTACATTATTAGTTTTTTTGGTGTGTGTCTATTACAGATCCGTAATTTAACTCTTCAACATGGAAGGGAGTCTTATGGCCACTCTTGGGATAAGCTCTGATTATTTGCAACGTTTAACCATTAAGGCGAGGGAGATAATTATTCAATTGCACCTGATTCCCCAAATGATGCGTTCATTCTCGAGATGAAAATTATCATCTCAAAATTAGAAAGCGGTTTGAATCGACTCAAGTCTGGCCTCAACAATTACTTTCGATTTGTCAACGAGCCAGCGGTTGACGAAGTGTCCAGGATTGCCACTACTCAACTTGAAGCGGAAGAAATTTTATGTGAACTACAAGTTCAACTTAAACGCGCTAGGACTTCATCAGCAAGAGATGGTGCTTTACCAGTTTCGAGGAAGCTGCCCAAATTAAATGTAGAATGTGTAATAGATATCCTGCAGTGGAGCCAATTCTAGGACCAGTACCAGTCTCTAGTGGACAACCGAAGACTAAGTGATGTCGACAAGTTTTTGTACCTGAGTTCAACATTGAAAGGAGAAGCCAAGAAGCTGATTGAAGGACTAAGGGCAACTAACAAGAATTATAGTATCGCTGTTAGTACGCTTAAGGCAAGGTACGGAAGGGTCGAGTTAGTGTAAGACGCCCACTACTCTGCGCTAAGCATAATCAGACCTGCTGAGGACACCACTAGCAGCTGCCGCAACGTACTGAATGATATTGAGAAACACTTGAGGGTGTTAAGCTCCTTGGGCGAGGATACGACGCACAGCTACCTCCGGTTCCTTATACTGGAAAAGTTCCCTGAGGAAATAGTCTATGAACTGAAGAAGAGGATCAAGGATGATTCAGTACCGGAGATCCGGAATGGATTGGAGGCATTGATAGCAGCCAAGGAAGACGCTCATCGATTTACCTCTCAACTGAATGAAGGAACTTCGGAAAACTTCACAACCGAGACCCTACATGTGAACGAGAAGTTCAGAAGATTTGGAACCGGAAGGAATCTAAGCGACTATCCTGCCAACAACGATATTAATAAGACTCGGGAAACTCCAATTTCAAATATCAGGAACCAGGGACTCAAGAGGAAATTTAGACATAGTAATGAGAACAGTAGGGACAGGAGGTTCCCAAGAGAATAATTTAAGAAGAAATTTAAACAGTCATGCATGTTCTGCGAAGGCGAACATTTTCGTGACGAATGTCGAAGATACCCAACGGTACAACAAAGGAAACTCACACTAAGAAGTCGTTGTTTTAGATGTCTTAGAAAGGGACACCAAGAGGCGGTGTGCTCGTCAAGGATTCCCTGCGCGTACTGTCGGAGTTTTTATCATCATCGTGCTCTGTGTCCAGTGAAAGCTTCAGGAAGTCAGCGGACAAACTCTTCAGGACCTCAAAGCAGTACCAAAGAGGGAAGGAAAAATGAAAGGCCCGACACTACTGTTTAGTGTCACGTGAAGGATACAGGATTCACTGTACTGCAAACAGCCATTGTTGACCTGACAAGTAAAAACGACAGTAACAGAGTTAAAGGAAGAATCCTTCTCGATTCAGGAAGTATGAGAACTTACATAACGAAGAGATTGGTTAAGGAACTTAAACTTACACCCTTTGAAGATAGTCGTTTGACCATATTTACTTTTGGCTCCGAGGTACCACAAGAGGTTGATAGTCCCAGAGTTAGATTCCAGATTGCGACACGGTCTGGCGAGACTATTTCGATTAATGCTAACGTGGTCCCTGTAATAACACATAGCGTACCCTACCTTGGACCTGACCGGGAACATTGGAACTCGAAGTTCGACTTGGCCGACGACGGATCTCTAGGTGATAAAGTAGACCTACTCATAGGTAACGATTACTACTTTTCATTACTGCTACCGGAAAAAATCAAGATCCAAGAGAACTTGTTTATGGTCAACTCCAAATTGGGATGGATCATCAGCGGGAAGTCTGATTTGGAACCTACCAACAAGCTTGAAGTAGTTACTTATTTCCAAACCAGTTTGGAAGTAGCACTGAACCAGCCGGACTCGCCTTTAGATGGAGTCAACCTGAAGGAATTGTGGGAACTTGAGACCCTTGGTATCGTCGACTCTCCGAAGGAAAGTAGGGAAGAAGAAGCTGTACGTCACTTCAACGAGACAACCAGGTTTGAGGAAGGTAGATATCAAGTGTCTTGGCCATGGACAGAATGCCCACCTGATTTGGAACCCAACTTTGGTTTAGCGCTGGGGGGATTGGTGGGCCTGATGAAGCGGCTAGAGGCTGACACTTTGAACTCGTACGACCAGCTAATTAGAGATCAAATGGAAATTAATATTATTGAAGTCGTACCACACGAAGAGGTCAACACCTCTAGTCACCCAGTACATTATCTGCCCCACCACTGTATCCAACAGAAGGAAAAGGGTTCCTTGAGAATTGTATACGACGCGTCCTCAAAACTTAAAGATAATAAGAGCTTGAACCAATGTCTCTACTGTGGACCTTTAATGCTGGAAGAATTGACAGGACCCATAGTATAGGCATTTGTGCAGATGTCGAAAAGGCATTCCTACAAGTCGGATTGCCAATGTCTATGGATCAAGAACATAGAGAAACCAGTCGATAAAGACAATTTAGTACACATGAGGTGTTCCACAGAGTACCATTTGGAGTAATAAGTAGCCCATTTCTCTTAAATGCTACAATAAAATATCACTTGTCAAAATCCATCTTGGAAAGCGTGAGAGGAATTTCACAAGACATATATGTAGACAATATGGTTACCGGAATGGATACTGTAGAAGAAGCCGTTGACCTGTACAACAATACAAAGCAAGAATTTCAACAGATGTCGATGAACTTACGAGAATGGAGTTCAAACTCACGTGACTTTTTGAGACATGTTCCCGATAGTTGTCCAGATAAAATAGTTAAAGTTCTTGGACTGGACTGGAATTTAGAAACTGACACACTTCACCTGAGACAGAAGGAACGTGAATACTCAAACACGAAGAGAGGAGTTCTTAGGCGTATTGCATCAATTTACGACCCTTGTGGGTACGCAGGCCTTTGGTGTTGGCAGCAAAACTTCTTCTGCAAGATCTCTGGAAACTCAAGGTCAAATGGGACTGTCCTCTGTCAAGAGACTTAGCGGAGAGATGGAAAGACATTCAGAAAGAACTTTAGAACTTGAAGGAAACCTGTGTTCCCCGATGCTGTGTGGAAAACCTTCGCTATAAGAACTATTCCATCCACTGCTTTACAGATGCATCGACTAAAGCATACGCAACGGTAGTCTACATAGTACAGGGTAACACAAGGAACTTTGTCATAGGAAAGTCACGCTTAGTCCCAGTTAAAGACCAGGATGACCTGAAGATCCCGAGGCTTGAACTGATTGCTGGACTTATTGGTCATCGCTTGATCCAATACGTCAAAAAGTCTCTGCAAGGCGACATAACAGAACAAGTCCTCTGGACGGACAGTCAGGTAGTGATCGGGTGGTACTACTCTGACAAGCTTCTAACACCTTTCGTAGCAAGGAGAATTCAAGAGATGAAGAAAAATAAAGAACTGAAGGTACGGTACGTCCCGACGAACCTGAACCCGGCGGACGTAGCAACAAGACCCGCTCAGCCAAGAGAGGAAGTGGAAAAATGGTTGGCAGGACCCGAGTTCCTCTCACGAGACTCTGTAGAATGGCCTGTCAGTCCGCCAAATAACAGTTTTCTCTTAGCCGGGGAGGGTCTGTCGTGTACTCCAATTGATGAAAATTTGAACGACAGAGGAAAGCAAAATGAAGCCTGTAGGTCTAGTATTGGATGTAACAAAGTAACGCATGAAGACATCGGTATCATGTATACGAACGTATCCGAGATAAAGGAGATTCAAGCTAAGTCTATTGCATGATGTAGTCAATGTTGACTGGGCTCCAGTTCTCGATGCTTCTGTGACTGACAGCAAGGTGACACTTTTTAATGATGCTATACTGAGGGTATTTGACAAACATGCTCCTTTACGTTCTGTCAGAATTAAGCGGCCGCCTGCACCTTGGATCACCGAAGGCGTGAAAATGGCTATGCGGAGGAGAGACCGGGCGTTTCGTTGTTACAGGCGTGACCGTACCAATGACAACTGGACGTTTTATAAAAAAGCTCGGAATAGATGTAATCAGATGGTGCGGGCAGCCAAGCGTCGTTTCATCCACGAAAATGTTTCCTCTTCTTCCATGGCCGATGTTTGGAAGTTCATTAGGTCATTGAGTCTGGGTAAGCAAAGTAACAGTTTTGACGGGACATCCTTTTCGCTCAATGACTTAAACATCCACTTCTCCTCAGCTCCTTCCGTTGACATCTCCATTAAATCCTCCACTCTTTCTGTTATATCCAGCTTACCCTCAAATCTTTCGGAGTCCTTCTCTTTTTCACATATTACTCAAGACGACGTAAAGAAAATTATTTCATCCATTAAGTCTAAGGCTGTTGGCTGCGATGATGTGAGTCGCTCCATGATTTTACTTATTATTGATGGTGTTCTTCCTATAGTCACTCACATCATTAACTTCTCTCTATCTTCTGGCGACTTTTCTTCTGTCTAGCGCAAAGCCTATGTTATTCCATTACCTAAAATCAATAATCCTGCCTCAGTCAATAACTTTAGACCAATTTCTATCCTGCCTTTTCTTTCTAAAATTGTCGAAGCTGTGGCTCATAAACAACTTTCTTGCTTCTTGCAAAAGAACAATATTTTAAGCCCAGTCCAATCAGGCTTTCGTCCTGGCCACAGTACCTCTACGGCACTACTTAAGATCACCGAAGACATTAGGTGGGGCATGGAGAGTACGTTTGTCACAGTTCTTGTTCTCATAGATTTCTCTAACGCATTTAATACTGTCGACCACGATATTCTCCTCGCTCTTCTGAAACACTTAAAAGTTTTGCCTTCCGCCTTAAATTGGTTTTCCTCCTATCTTCGAGGACGTCAGCAGGCGGTGCGGGTTGATAGGTCACTGTCTAACTGGTGTGACTTGGCTGCTGGCGTGCCCCAAGGTGGTATCCTTTCTCCTCTCCTTTTCTCAATTTTTGTCAATTTTATTACCCCTGGACTTGGTTGCACGCACCACCTTTATGCAGACGATCTACAAATCTACTCTCAGTGTAATGTGACTGAACTTGATGTTGCTGTCGGTAGACTGAATAACGATCTGAAGCACATTCATCAGTGGTCTGAGAAGTTTGGCTTGTTGTTAACCCTTCCAAGTGTCAAGCCATTATAATTGGTAGTTCTCGACAACTTGCGAAACTTGACTTGGCAGTCGCTCCGCTGGTTAGTTTCAATGGCACCCCTATTGCTTATAGCTCCAGTGTCAAAGACCTGGGCCTCTACATAGACAGCACTCTTTCCTGGAAAACTCATGTCACCGAATTAAGCCGTAAGGTAATAGGCGCCTTTCACTACCTCAGCAGGTTTAAGCACTTTCTTCCCGTCAAAACCAAAATTTTACTGGTACAAACCCTTATTATCCCAATAATTGACTATGGTGATGTGTGTTATTGCGACTTAACTGAAGAGCTTTTAAATAAATTAGATCGCCTTCTCAATTATTGTATCCGCTTTATTTTCTGTTTGCGTAAATTTGACCATATTTCTGCTTCTCGTTCTCTTTTGGGATGGCTCACTATCCGTCAACGGCGTAGTACTAGAATGCTTTGCACACTTTATTCTATCCTAAATGATCCTATTTCTCCTAGTTACCTCAAATCATTCTTTCACTACCTCGGTTCTTCTAGCGAACGTCAGCAACGCCCAGCTCGAAATTTAACTCTTTCTTTCCCAATCCACCGCTCTGGTTTTGTTAGCAACTCTTTCACCCTTCAAGCTATTCGTCTTTGGAACGGTCTCCCTCCTAAAATCAGGCAAGCCCCCAATAAATTTGCGTTTAAGAAATTAGTTCGAGCACACTTTTCCTCATTGAACTGACATCTTATTATTGTCCTTTTAGAGTATATTTATATATATATATATATATATATATATATATATATATATATATATATATTGTATTTATGTATATATTTAAGTATGTATTCTTTTGCATGTGCCTTAGTTTATATATATATTGTTGATGCTATTGTTCATACAATATTGCACCGCCTACAAAAAATTTCTGATTTGCCCAAAGGTCGACTGGTAGAGAATGCCATTAGGCATTAAGTTCACCTTTTGTACTCTAATTTGTATTTTTGTGCAATAAAGATTAAATAAATAAATAAATAAATAAGTACTTTCCGGAAGAACTGGCAGGAAAAGAGACTAGTTTAAAAAGGAATTTAGGCCTTTTCATGGATGAAGACGGAATACTGAGGAGCAAAGGACGATTTCAATACGCTAATTGGACGTATGATAAAATATATCCAATATTATTACCTTATAATAGCTTATATACTGATGGCATGAGTGACAATTATCACGTCGGAGCTACTCATACTCTCAGTATTATTCGACAAAACTTTTGGATACCTCAAGGAAGGAAACGAGTACTCAGTGTCGTTAGTAAATGCGCTCAATGTATCAAGCAGCGAGGTGGACCATTTAAGCTACTGCCTACACCGGCATTACCACCGGAAAGGGTTAATTACACCGAACCTTATACTTTTACAGGAGTCGACTACTTAGGACCGATCCTGGTAAACACGAAAACCGGTACAGAGAAGCGGTGGATTTGCTTATTTACCTGCTTGGCGGTACGCGCCATACATCTGGAAGTCGTTCGAGATTTGACGGCAGAAGAGGGACTTCTAGCACTGAGGAGATTCATTGCCACCAGGAACGTGCCCACAGTAATAACATCTGATAATGCCACCAATCTGAAGTTGATGTCTGAAGTCATGACACAACCCTACTGTATCAACAAGAAGATAAAATGGCGTTTCATACCCCAACTCGCGCAATGGTTTGGGGGATTTAACGAAAGACTCGTGGGCATGGTCAAGGTCTACATGAGGACAACTCTACAAAAGCACCTTCTTACGGACAACCAACTTAACACCGTTGCAAAAGAAATAGAAGCGGTCATAAACTCTCGACCACTGACTTATATCGACGAAGAGACGGACCACATCTTGAAACCGTCTGATTTCATAGCCATGGGTAGAACTATAGTCATAGATGCCAAGAGTGATGGACCTTCACCTGACGGAACACAGGCGAAAAAAGACCTGGTAAATGGTTGGAAGAAGGGAATCATCATACTGGACGAGTTTAAGAAGATGTTCACAGATTGGTATCTTTTGAGCCTGAGGGAAAGATATTCACACTCTCACAAACAACCGAGGTCAACGTCTAAGTCAGAACCGGCAAAAGGTCAAGTGGTACAGATCAAAGGAGACAACGGGAATAGGGAAGGTTGGAAGGTTGGTAAAATTGTATCTCTTGTAAAGGGAACCCGATAATATGTGTCGCGTTGCCCAAGTTAAAGTAGGTAACAAGGTATATACCCGGTCTTTAGCACAATTGTATCCATTGGAAATGGAAGATGCGGCGAGTAACGAAACTGTTTCATCACCTGTAAACGAAGAGGAATCAAGAGGAGATCTCGAAGGTTCACGTGATTTAAACATAGACATGGAGGTCGAAGATATCGGCGAAATGCCTTTTTATAACGATGGGGAAAAGGAACGCTTTAATGATACAGAAAGTATCCAAGAGGAGATTACTCCGGAGGGAGCAACCTCGCCTAATGATACTAGCATGGATGGTGATGCTGATGACGCTATTGGCGCCTCTCCTAGACCGCGGCAGCCAAGGGATGCAGCCGTCCGAGCCAGGCAGAAGATTCGGCAGTGGACGCACTCTCTAATGTCACTTCTGTCTGCCGTCGGGAGTGTCGCGAATGCTGGGCATCGCGATGACGTTTAACATCTCATAACTGGCAACCCTAACCGGAAGGTAGAACATCTGTGGTGAGTATAATGTCTATGATTTAACTCTATGGTCTATGATATTTGTCACTCACTCAGTGCTTCCGCCGCGCGGCCCGCGTAGCCATTTTTAACCGTACTTTGCCGTTATAACATGTGATATAGTGATCTGAGTGATTGGTGATACTGTGTGGTTGCTGAGGCTCACACGATGGAGTAGGAAACGACCGAGCTGGTTTCCCTAAAGCTAAGTGTCTTTAGCGGCTAAGAGTCTTAAGTATTTATGTGTCTAGTGCCTTTAACAGCTAGTTGTATAGTCCATTTCAAATACGAAGGCCCGATGCACTTGAGACGGTCATTAGGCGTTAACAATAGGATTAGTGATAACAAAAGATACCTGGCCGGACCTTTCTGCCGCGTGGTATTTTACATGCAACGTAATGATCTTGATCGTTAAACCTAGTAATTTGTATTAATGTAAACAATATTTCATGTTAGTTGTCATCTGACTACATTTATGAGTACACGTATACTGTAAATAATTATGTTTCGACCTTGGGAAACACCCACAAGTAACCCGTCCAGTGGTGATGTTACTCGTAGTTTGCAGCAACGTAAGAAAAGATTTCTAAGCAAGGACGCCCAAGATGTGGTGATAAGTGTTTTCATCTGCTAAATTTATTTCCAAAAAAATTGAGGCTTGACTATTCCACTTGGTCATTTTCTGAGTCCAGGCACGGTAAAGGTGTGGCAGACGGTATAGGCGGTTGTATAAAGAGGACGTTAGACCGTCAAATTGCATATGGTAACGATATTGAGAACTATTCACAAGCGATTGAAGAACTTTCTAAAAAGTTAAATCTATAAAATTATTAGTAATTCCTAGTACTGATATTGAAAACATGAAAAAAATTACGCCAGAAAATTTGAAAACTATTGTTGGTACAATGAAAATACACCAAGTTTCATCTTCTGGGATAAATGTAATTAATCACAGGGAACTCTCATGTTTTTGTGGCACTCAAAAGGGTTTTTGCCAATGTTATAACCCTAAAAAACATGTAATTGGTCCACAAAATATAAGTGATAAAGCTAATTTGACTCCTAATGTAGCAGCAATAAAGGTTAATGCCTATCATGCGATGATATCTGTTAAGGCTGATATTCACAGCTACGCGAAATGCTCCAAATACGTCCGAAAACCGACGCGAGCAAGTTTAAAAGAAAACATGCACAACATCGATCAGTTACAATATGACGAAATTCAATCAGAAACCCCGAGTAACTCTAACAAGATCTCAGTTTCAAATATTAATAACAACTTTGACACTACTTCAAAGCACTCTTCGATTACTGATGATAATATAACTGCCGAAATTATATTACCCCAGCAAAAAACATATAACCGTAATCGGAGCGTTGAATTGGTCAGTACTGCAAGTGAAAACACCAAAGGTGTGCCACTAAATAATTCTCATGAGTTGTTACCATACGACGACAGCTGTGCTGCAACAAGTTCAAAAAAATTAAAATTCTAGGAGATGTAAATGTTACAAATAAAGTAATTAAGACAAAACAAGAAACTAAACAATTGCAATATAAATCACTTAAAACTGCGATCAGACGCACACTGCCTTGTAATAGATGCAAAAAGCATTTTCTTTTTAACATAGGCATGTTCCAATGCTGTTCTTGTAAATTATTTTTCTGTAAAAAATGCAGCGGTAAAATAGATTCTAATGGCTATATTTGTCATATGTGTTCTAACAAAGCTCAAGAATTAAGTTCCTAAATGATCTCGGTGTTAATATAAGGCTAAATGATTATAATTAGTACTTAAGGAGGTATACCATACACAGCTTAAACCAAACATTCTATTGTGCCATTTTAAAATAAGATTGTTAGAAAAAGTTTTGATTTTATCTGTTTTACAAAGGATATATACGTATAAGTCATTGATTTATGTAAACAAAAGGGGAAGATATGGAACCAGGTGCTCAATCATGTGCCACTAAATATATATAGGTTACTGGAACCTAAATTGATAGTTGTTTGATGGCCGCCAACCTGTCATCGGTCTTCCAAGTGACGACCCACTTTCAACTCAGTAATGTTTACTAGAACGTCACATCTTCCTCTTTTACTTGACGCTTTCTTATAATTTAAATTAAGGTTTATTTTGGATTCATTGATTTCGATTCTCAATTCTAAATAGCATATTTTAAGTATAGTATATGGATGTATCTTTGTTACATTCTAGAACTGAAGATGTAAATTTAGTTATTTTATTAATTACTATTTTCGTATTTTTATTAATTATGGACAGTAAAAAACTTGTTTTTGTTTCGTTTGGCTTAGCCAAATTAGGAACCATGAAGACGCGTCCTTACTTTTTTGTTACGTTCCACTGAGAAATTGTCTTAGGTAATCCTAGACATAATATTAGGTTTTTGAAGATTATTGTTTACTTTATTCAACTTTTATAGTTGTTAAATATTTACTTTTATATCATCTATACCTTGTGTAAAAGTTTCTATTTGATATTTCAGACAATTATCAAAGAAAAAATAAAAACGAAGTGCCTCTTTTGAATATAACGTCACTCAATGGATATGTGATAGATATTTTGAGAAGATTTGTTTATGTTTGTCAAATGCTTGTTTTTGAATAATGACTATTTTGATACGATTTATCTTGTTAATAAGAGATTTCATAAATATATGGCTTTTTATATGATCTTTATGCGTTTATTATTTCGTAACTCAGTGGATCACCCAACCCCAGAAACTCCGACTAAATTCCATTTTTTTCTTTTATCTTAGTAAAATATTATTTAATTATATAGATTTTACGTATTTTAGTGTCTAATTAACTCAAAAGTAGTGTTATTTTGTTCAACTCTTGCAAAATATAATTTATTTATTTATGTTAAGGAAATCCAACAGCTATACAATTAGAACAAAAGACCGAATAGGAAACCGTAAGCCAATTATAGGATCTCACTACTAGATATAGAACAAATGCTAAATGCGTACAATACACAGAACGACACAAACACAATTATATTAATTAACATAACCTAACCAACAAAAAGTTGGAAAACCCCCGACATTGACATTTCAAAGTTCAATACTTCAAAAACGGCTGAACCGATTTTGATATAAAATATCTAAGAACCACCGCTAGAAAACCTGCTTTCAAATAAAAAAAAACGCATCCAAATCGGTTCATCCGTTTAAGAGCTACGGTGCCACAGACACACACACACACACACACACACACACACACACACACACACTTACACGTCAAACTTATAACACCCCTCTTTTTTGCGTCGGGGGTTAAAAATTTGACAGCTATGAAACAATTGGCAAATACATGCTAGTTTCACTCATATAAAGCACCTCGCCGACAATTTTGTCTCACGGATTGAGCCTTGCAGTTAAATATATCTAGGTCCAGCTCTCTTCCCAGGTTGTTCAAGCTCTTACCTGCACGTATTAGGAAACTATTGGCCCTATACCTGGACGATGCGGACTTAATCGACAGGGGAGGATAATATCTCTTAGATCGAGTGGGGGTATTGAATGAGAGACAACCAAGCAACTCCGGACTATCAATACCACCACTAGTGATGTTCACCATATAAGTAATGTCAGCTATTTCACGACGCCTATACAATGGGATGAGATGATGTTTTTTGCACGAGTTAATATAATCAGATGATTTATAAGGACATTTAAGTTTCATGCACAAGTGTTCCATATTTTTTTGCTGAATACGCTCGATTCTATCAATATACGTTTTATATAGGGGGTTCCATACTTGAGACGCATATTCAAGCTTACTACGTACATAGGAGCAGAAGAGCACTTTCATTGTTTTTGCTTGCTTGAAATAAAAGGAATTTCGCATGATAAAGCCTAAAGCTCTAAGGGCACTCTTCACGATGGAATCAATATGCTTGTCGAAAAGAAGCCCCGTATCGTGAATAACTCCTAAATCTTTCATATACGGAACTTTAACTAAGACTTGGCCTTTGAGGAAATATGAAGAACAAATTAGTTTACGTTGGCGTGAAAAGGTCATAGAAAAACACTTGGATGGGTTCAAATCTAAACCATTGCACTTGCAGTATTCATCAAGGCGCACTAAATCAGACTGTAATAGCATAGAGTCCTCGATGGATCGTATCCTACAAAAAATCTTCATGTCGTCGGCAAAGCAAAGAAGCTTAGAGAGCTTAAAACATGAACCTATGTCATTGACGAATATATTAAAAAGTAAAGGCCCAAGCAGGGATCCCTGGGGAACCCCGCTTGGAACCGTAACCCACCCGGACATGTAATTATTTACTACAACGGCTTGGGACCTTTTATCAATATAGCGACGGGTAAATAGAACAAAGGCCTATCTGCAAAATGTCTACTTTTCAGGAGAGGAGTACAAAGATTCAATCGTGTATATTTCATAAAGTATATAAGTTAGCTTTTTAAAACTCTAAGAGGTGATTAATAGCAAGACAATGATTATGTAAAAGTAATAAAATATTTATTTTCTTTATTATTTTCCGAGTTACTGGGTTACATGTGTACATGGCCCGTTTTATTATGGAACTGCAGACGGCAAATGGTAACATAGCACGTTGTTCGATTGAACAATGAGTGTAATATTTTGACATAGCTCGTTGTTCTATGAAATTTCGTTAAAAAAGTAGTGTCCTATGTGAATAAAATAAGGATATTTGTTGAAAAATCAACTTTTTTACTAAAAAAAAATACATTCTCGTGAATATGTTAACTATAGGAACTTGGTATTTCATCAGTCAACTATGAGATGGTCATTTATCTTACAAACATCTGTTCTAAATACAAACATCTTAAAGACTTCGTCTGTTAGGTAACATTAATCACTAGCCTTTCTATTACTCTGAGATGATGATGAAGATGAGTGGGGACGCCCGGCCGGATCAGGCGGACAGTCGATCGGTCTCCCGGTCATTCCGTCCAGTTTCCCTTGATTGAGCCGTAGGTTACTGGCCCGGTGACGCTCCCATGACCCATCCAACATGGATCCCATCTTCTGGTTTTCTTACAGAAATGAAGTGCGTCCCGTAGTTTATACTTTTGAGTGCTTCGTTTGATAACACGTGTTCCCCGAATGTGCGATATCTCAGTGACAAGTACACACTCGGGTAGGACGTGCTGGCTTGTTTCCTTTTTGGCACAATATGGGCAAAGAGGATCTTGTCTAATGCCTATTACCGTTAGGCATCTGATGAGCGGGCAGTGCCCAGTCAACACTCTTGTTAGTATACTAAGATTATGCTTATCAAGATTTAGTAGGTACCTTGTTCTGTTTTTGGTTACTCTTCCAATCATGGGCTTAGATTGTCTACACCCTTGTGTTTTTAAACATGCCGCATTGGTCTTTGTTCCTATTTTTGTAGCTATGGCTCCCTTCGTGACAGTTGCAGATATCGGGAATACTGGCTCCGGGCCTAGGTACTGTTGGTCTGCTCCCGCTCTAGACAGTTCATCAGCCTTCTCGTTACCCGTTGCTCCATTGTCCCGGAACCCACGCCAGCGTGACTTGTGATATATCGCCTAGGGTATTCAGTATATTTCTGCATTTTTGGACTAACGAGGATTTGACTTCCGGGTTGTCCAGTGCTTTGAGTGCTGCTTGACTGTTTGAGTATATTATTATGACATTGCTTCCCGTTATATCGCTTCTTTCCTTGAGGGTCCATGCACACTCCATTATAGCATATATACTTCTGCCTGGATAACGCTTATGTAGCCTAGTGGTATTGTTGTGTACTCATTCAGTTCCTGGTAGTAGCTTTCCTGCATTGCCATAGAGATATAACGGCTTTTCTGCATTGCTCTTTTATGTGTGTCTTGTACATCAGTTTGCTGTCTAGTACTACGCCTTACTCTTGTTGGTGAATAGTATTTTCGTCTTGTTTTAGTTCAGGTCTAGCCCTTTGCGTTGGCACCAGGTTAATACCTGTTTGATCGCTCTTATCATGACTTCTCGAATTACACTTAGGATATTACCCCTAACTAGCAGTACCCCGTCATCTGAGTAAGCTTGCATGTGTATACCTCCTCTTTTGGTTTCTCTGATGAGCGAATCTAGTAGGAGACACCATAGAAGTGGTGACAGGCCTTGCGGGAAGCCTCAACATGTCTTTATCCTTATCGAGTCTCCACCCAGTTGTGCTGTGATTGCCCTTCCTGTAAGCATGGCCATTATCCATTCTCTTATTGCGGGGTCTATGTCGCCCCTTCCTAGACATTTAATAATAATAATAAATAATAAATATCAAGGGACGATCTCGCACGAATTGACCTAGACCCAAACTAAGCTCTAGGCTTGTACTATGTGTACTAGACAATCATATAAATATTTAGAAATAAATACTTAAATACATAGAAAACATCCAAGACTCAGAAACAAATACTCGTGCTCATCACACAAATATCTGTCCTTACCGGGATTTGAACCCAGGACCGCTAGCTTCGTAAGCAGGGTCACTACCAACTAGGCTAACGCGTCGTCGTTATTTATCTATATCATGTTTATATCATAATATCATTATAACTAACCTAACAAACATATACACAAATGCACAGGTAAACACATAAAATTTACTGTCGCCCCCCTTTTTGCGTCAGAGGTTAAAAAAGATACGAGTATAATGTAGTTAATTATCATGGAAGTGTTATAAATAGCATACATTTTGAATATTAAATCATGAAAAGTTAAACTAACCGTAAAAAAGTGCGATATATAATGCACAAAAAGTTACATCTGAAATCACTGTCGACGAACAACGGACTAAATTCACATGTTACCCTCTTTTATTTAAACTTTTCCGAAGAACAGCTGTCGTTGTGCATATAGATCACGTCAAAGTCCGTAGAAAACAGATCGATTTAAATATAAACAACATAATTTTGTTACGTGTACACATGAAGTGTTTTTAGATTAAATAAGGCTGCTAATCAATTTATTGCAATTACGAATAATTTTAATGATTTGCAAGTAACATGACTGACTCCGTAGTACATTGCCACATATAAACCTAGAACGAACAATTTGACGTGCACTTTCCGCTGAACATGGCTCGAAGTGACGATCCGCGCGTCGTGCCGGCGGCGCGGGGCGCTTCGTGTACGTTTCGTTCGTTGTTCTACGCATCAGGATTCACATCGTACATTTTTCGATTAAATTATCTCAGAAACTATACGTCATAAATAATTTTTGTTTACACCAATAGATAGATCTTCAAATAAGGAAATAAAAAATACAATAAAAACGATTTCATACTAAAATCACATAGACCGTTGTTCTATTTACCCGTCGATAGGATGAAAACCATCTGAACAAGTCACCATTGATTCCTATAGCAAGTAGCTTCGATAATAATACGCCGTGATCAAAATAATCTGTGTATATCACATCCACTTGATCACCACCGTCCATTACCTCAGTCACGTACTCATTAAATAGCACTAAATTAGAAACTGCTGATCTTCGTTGAAGAAAACCGTGCTGATTTAGAATAAAATAATGTTTTAAGGAGTTATAGGTTTGATTAAAAATAATATTTTCTAGTACCTTGGACAAAATGCATAGCTTGAAAATAGGTCTGTAGTTGGTAATCTCAGTTTTGCTACCTTTCTTAAAAACTGGAGTTATAAAAGCTGACTTCCAAATCAATGGCACATAGCATTCCAATAAGGATCTTCTAAATAAGAGGAAAACGGGTGTTGCCAAAGACTCAGCACAGTTAATCAGGAACAGAGCTGGCAGTTCGTCAGGTCCAGCCGACTTAGTCGGATCGAGCCCCTTCAATAGGTTAAAAACCATACCAGGAGTAACTTCAATACCACTCATGGTAGCCGTCAACTCCGCACTGGAATTAAATGACAATGCGGCATTCGCCGTCGAAAAAGTGGAAGAGAAGTAATCCGAGAAAGCATTGCAGATTTCAGTACCGGTATTAACCAAGATAGACTGATACTTCAAACTGCTAGGTATGCCATGCGTAGAGGAACGCGATTTAATAAATGACCAAAATTGTTTTGGATTTTTTGCAATATTGGTTTCCACGCTATGCATGTACGTAATTCTCAAAGCACTCGGATTCCAATTTGCGCACTCTATCTCATAATACATTAAAAGAAACTAAATCAGACTTATTTTTATAAAATTTATGCTTTTTAAAATATTTTTTTCTTTAAAGCCTTCTTTAATGGGAGAGAAAACCACACGGGGTACTTGCCAGGACAGAGCTTTCTGCTGGGTATGTGTTTAGATCTTAAATCCCTGAAGGTGTCATAGAAGAAATCCAGAGCCATATCCAAGGTCCGCTTCGAAAACTTATCCTCCCATCAAATATTCACTAGTTCGCTATTGATAGACGTGAAGTCAGCTTTATTATAAAAATATTAAATTTTTGGGGCTAGTGGCAATGGCTTAGTAAAAATATATTTTAAATAAACAAGTAACGGTTTATTATATGGGTCCACGGGTACTAGAGGGTTGAGACATTCACAAACACTAACGACGTCATTAGATATAGCTAAATCTAAAATTTTATTGTAATTATTAAAAATACCATTAAATTGATCAAGATTATGCGTGTGCAATTCATCAATTAAGTTGCACTCATCACTGGTCACATAATTTGATGGGATTGTTGTAGAGCCCTGAACAGTCCAGATAATATTACTCATATCGACTATAGTCTCCAATTAGTAAATACTTATCATTTGGATTGTTTACAATCAAATTATTCAAATTACTGAGATGACTATCCAACTGTTGTGAAAAGGAGTTACCGTTATTTTGTTTACATAGATAAAGGACACTAAGGTGTAATTTAATGGGTCTGTTAAAATTATCCTTAAGACACAAGGTAACCCACAGATCCTCGGCAGTAGACCAGTAAGTTAATTGCGGCATTACAGCCAGGTCCCTGCGAGTAGCAATCAAAACGCCGCCACCACGACTCTGACCAGTCACAGCAAGATCCCGGTCGCGCCGCCAGACTACGTACCGGTCGTCGAATAACTCAGAATCAAGGACACTGTCCACAAGCCAAGTCTCTGTTAAAACAATTACATCAAAGGAACTCAGACAAAGATTACGGTAAAAAGAAATTGTTTAAGAACAAAGTCCCCTTACGTTCTGATAGTAAATAGACGGAAGATAATCTGAAGAGTTAATATTATTCATAATGATTAAGATAAATTCCTAAAATTGAGTAATAACTAATAATAATAAACGGGAAGATTAAATACCCACAAAGTCCAAAAGTAAAGAACAGGCAGTACAAAAGTGAGATAAGATAAAATAACTTGTTGGTGAAGTCCGAAACAGAGTGGATTGGAACTCTTGAAATATAGTTAACGCTATTTTTGTCAACGTTATAACCTATTGCTGAACAGATACGCCCCAGAACAGAGTATAGGTTCTCACCCCTTTTAACAGGGATCCCCTTAAGTTCCACATTATTAAGGCGCATCTGCTGATCGTTGCGGGCAAGTTCTTCTTTCAGGAAAGTTATTTCACTGGTTAGCGCGTTAACTTTCGTCTGCAAATTTTCAAGCTCCTGCATTTTGCGCTAACCAACCGTAAGGTACATTCATCAAGTTTGGCGCTTGCAAAGTTGCATGAGTCCTTAACTTCAGACAGCTCCGTCTTAATTGATGCTAGGTCTCGAGCCAATTCAGGCAGGCACAAAAGATGTTTTTTCATGTCACGAATCTCAGCTACCAAGGTATCCAAGTCAATTAGATTGGAGCACGCTGGTGAGGCAGGTGATCTGCACCAAGCTTCCTATAACCCTGCTCCGTTATAACAGCGCAACAGAAACCAATATTCATCTTGCACGCCACACACCGGGCTCCATCACTAATAGAAGCACTGCACATAGCACACTTCATATTGATTGAATACCAAAATTAGAATTATGAAGCCAAGCAAACTTTGGAAACCACTGGGAGGAAAAGTAACAAATAATGAACTAAATAGAGGTGCGTTCGCAATGCGTACTTACGCGAGACTGAACACAATTTTTCGGAAATAGTACAACAAAATAAAAAATGGCCCAGTTAATGTCTAACAAATCCGAGGAAGCCTAACGGAGCCTCTTATTTGGAACTATTAGAGTTTTAAAGAGCCTTGGGCAAGCACAGATGTCTCTTTGCAAACATAGATACCTGAAGAAGTGCTTACTTAGTCTCAATGCCAGCCTTTAGAGAAGCAGTGGGGTCCACAGAGTTAACACACCGGCGCGCACCCACGGACGCTCTATTGGATTTGAGACTGGATTCCGATAAATCTATTATTATTTGTATATACTAAACCACACAATAGGGCGCCTTACTCTCACTCTCCATTAGGACTACGGTCTACCAAAAGTGAGGGGGGAGGTACACACAACATGAGTGTTAAGGTTGCCTTATCAGCCGACTCAGCTGAACTTTCCAGATTCCCTAGGGACCTAGCTAATTACTGGGAGAGGTAAGCCCATAGGTATAGTTCGTAGAAGAGGCGTTTTTAGTAGAATTGAGGTAGCTACAATGTAGGGAAAGTAGGGAACTAGGAATTAAAACCAGTAGGATCTCAACTAGGTATGTAGATATAATTCTTGCAAATTAAAATATTATTTTAAACTCGTCCGTGTTTGGTCTTATACCGCTCCTATATAGGGAAAGTTGTAGAAAGTTCAATTTAAAAATGTTATCCGCCATAACTTAAGAATCTGGGGAATATACTATTTATTCTTATATCTAATTTTACCCTAAGGAGATTTCAGTGTTTTGAAAATCAATTTAACATTGACTTAACCAATTCATGTAAGCTTATTAGGAAGCTAATATTTCTAGTCTTTAGCAGACAATCAGCGTTCAATAGTAAATTTTAAAGTCATATTTATGAGTTGGACTGTCTTCCCTCATTTAATCTTCTGGACAGGTGATTTACCTTACATACTTAGTTACGACTCTACCGTCACTGTCTACGGGCATAGATTCGTCCCTGTATAGTAAATTCATCCAGCTATTCCCACGGGAATTATGCATAAAAACATGCACTACATAACCGAGGTCACTCCTTCTAGAAATGCACTTAAACACATCAAATAGTATCAAGACTGGAAAGCTTTACTATGTCTTCAAATCTACTTTACAAATATTTAGTGAACTGATTTCTCCTTCGAATAAAAAAGTAATTATCTACTGCAAAACCATTTTCTGATAAGTTATAATATCAACAAAACAGCTTGTGCAAAGTAAGCCGCAATTTGTAAATAATATCAATGAAGGAGATTGTTCATTATATACGACAGTTCAAGTATGCCTAAAGCTTGAGCAAAGTAAGCTAATGATACGATTATTTCTAGTCTATGGCAGATAGCCAAATATATTTCGACATCGAAAGATTCAACGAGATTGAATGATTTCTCTCAATTTATATTGAATATTTTACATCAAGTGATTTCTCTGTTTATGCTATGGGTTATTATGCACCCTGCTGCTTGTCCTCAAGGGAAAACCGGCCTTATAGTCTGTGAGCAGTAGGAACCACAATTCCATTCCTACGGGAATATACTTTAGTAAATATCTACAAATTATGATTGACATCATTATTAATACCGGCATTCATCATGACTAGAAAGATTCATTATCATTTGAAGACTTATTATTGATATAATTTAAACAAAACTCTTCATAGCAATTGCAGTGTATTGATATTAAATCAATATTCATAAACGAGGTCTATATGACTACTTACCATTACTTTCTATATCCCGACAAACTTGGTCTTATATGACCATTTACCATTACTATCTAAATTCTGACAGTATGACTTTGAACTGTTAATAATTCAGCTTCTAGTAAATATAATGTGATTTACATACAATATTATATAACTATTATTCTATATTTCACTCTTGCATTGAGTATTGGAGCACTTGAACACCCTTTTGTCCCTTGTTGACTGATGACAGACTATATCTGACTAAACTACTACTAGCAACTGACAAAGACTGTAAAATCAATAATTCCCTCCTGGAAAGAGAAAAAAAGAGATAGGCGCTGGAGGGATGTCCAGTCAAGTAGACGAGTCCCACAGTCATGAGCGGGGAGTCAACACATAACAAATGATGAAAAGATTAAAAGATTTATGAATAGGGTTTTCAGGACACGCCCACTTTTACCTGGATATGATTGTACATGGGACACTGAAACTGTACTAAATTATCTATCACAATTATATCCTAATAATTATATTACTTTAGAAATACTTTCCAAGAAACTAATTACTCTTTTATCTTTGGTAACGGCCCACAGAGTACAAACTCTGTCAAAAATCTCTCTTAGTAATTTATCAATCTCTGCTAATAATGTAACCATTAAAATATCTCAATTAAGAAATATGTCCTGCAAGAACATTGTGTTATATAAGTTTCGATGATTGTGATGTAGTGGGAGATGTCGTAGTTACATATATAGTTATAATTAGCATAGTACTTAGATATAAGGCAGTGTATCATCTTTGCAGTTAGTCATTAAACGGCGGCCACCGTTAACACTTGTTTTCTTTCATGACTCCCGTTGCGCCACACATTAGTTACATGGCGATCCTGACAGGCGCGCGACGTGGCGCGCGTGAAGTAGAAATAGAAAATTTTATTTGCCAGAATGCGTTATACAGGGTCTTAAAAGATAATATATTATAGGTTAGATCGTACATTCAGTGTCGACAGTACGACATGCAAAATTTTAGTTAAATGGTCATTTCAAATCATGTCAAACAATATAGATAGTATTACTGTCTACTCATATCATGCATACAAATAAATTAATATAATTACAGGAATCAGTCTTATCTACAAGTGTTCTTACCATTTATTTCTAATCTACTACTTAGTTCCGTTATTAAAATATTCACTTAAATTGTAAAAACAATTAGAAAGAAGCCATCTACTAAGCTCATTTTTTAAATGTAGTCCCCGTAATTTAACTTTAGTAGGAAGAGCATTATACAGGGTGTCTCATTTAAATCGGTCAGTATGGGAAAGTCTGAAACTATAAGACATACGAAGATCTGTTTTTAAGAACCATGTCATCGATTTTAATAAGAAGAAAAACTGCATTCATACATCTAAAAAAAACCTGTACTCAGATCGGGAATCGAACCCGGTTGTTTTGAAAAAAATAAACTTACACTATTTCTATTTAGATATCGATTGTGTAGTTCTAAAATGCATTGTTTTCACATACTTTAATTTACTTAGTAGGTGTTCGAAGTGACCACCGTTACAATTTTAAAGTAAAGTATGTGAAAACAATGCATGTTATTCATATTAGACATCATGTTTCATAGAGCCATTTACTGCTTAAGACCTACACAATCGATATCTAAATAGAAATAGTGTAAGTTTATTTTCAAAACAACCGGGTTCGATTCCCGAGCTGAGTACAGGTTTTCTTAAAATATTTGAATGCAGTTTTTCTTCTTATTAAAATCGATGACGAGGTCCCTAAGAACAGATCTTCGTATGTCTTATAGTTTCATACTTTCCTATACTGACCGATTTAAATGAGACATCCTGTATATCTTTATGCACATATTGTAGGCATTTCTTTTGTAGATATCAGTGCGGCAACGTGGTCTATGCAAGAGATGTTTGTATTGCATCCTGGGCGTTCTTGTTCTTACAAAAATGTGGTGCCGTTCCTTGAAATATTCAGGATGCGCTTTACAGAACAAACAAACCTTCAGTATGTTGCTTAAAACAAGGTTTGCAGCCGTCCATGCATTTTTTATAGCGCGCACACACATTTTCTGCAATTTAAAAACCCTATGTACTTATACATCCACGGAGTTACCCCACAAAGTTAGGCCATAGTTAAGAAGTGATGAAACGTGACCGTGGTAGGCCGTGATTGCAGCTTCAGTGCAGACAGTTTTTTTTCAGTCTTCTTAATACAAAAACAAAACGATCCGATTTGGAGCACAAGCAGTTAAAGTGTTCTTTCCAATTTAATTGTTTGTCAATCATTAAACCTAAAAACTTAACACTACTGGTTTCTTCAACAAGCTTGTTATCATAGCAAACATCTAATTGCAACGGTATGGCCCATGTGCGAGTGAAATTGCATAAAATTAGTTTTAGCAATGTTTGTCTGTAATTTATTCTGGCAAGTCCGTAAATGCAAATCTTTTAAGGCTTTATTTATGTTTCGTTCGTAATTGACTTGACGTAATCTCCTTTAATTAAAATAGTCGTGTCATCAGCAAAGAGGATGCATTGAGATGATGTCGCTCGGGGGAGGTCATTGATGAGAAATAAAAGTGGTCCTAAGTTACTTCCCTGCGGAACTCCGGAATTGTTATGTCGCATTTGAGACCTGTAGACAGTTTTAACCAGGCTCTTATTATTCTCGACCATTTTCGTTAATTCTGTGCACTGCTTTCTGTCTCTTAAGTAGCTTTTTAACCAATCGTGAGCTTGCCCCCTGATCCCGTACGTATCGCATTTTGACCAGTATTGAGTGATCAACGAAGTCAAACGCTTTGCTTAAGTCGAGAAAAATTGACGTAACCGGTAATTTATTATTGTTTGCTTCCGTCACATATTTTACAAACTCAAAGTACGCTAGCTCAGTCGAGTAACCTTTTCGAAAACTATGTTGTTCTGGCTGTAGAATGTTATGTTTATTCAAAAAGTTAATTAACCTTACATACAACACAATGGCCTTCTCAAAAATTTTGGCCAAAATAGGTAGAATTGTGATGGGACGATAATTATTAGGGTCATCGTGATTACCCTTTTTAAATAGAGGTTTTACAAGTGACAATTTAAGTTGCTCAGGAAAGACACCGTGAGTAAATGATATATTTATAATATGCGCAAGCGGAATGGTTAAGCATTTAGCATTTGCTTTTATAATTTTTGTTGATACGTCATCTAAACCACTGGTTTTACTATTATTTAAACTTATAATTAATTTGAAAACTTCTATATCATCAAATGGCCTTAAACTTATGTACGTCGTTATGTAAGTCTTTAAATTATGTGTTTTACTCAAGTCAATAAAAGAGTTATTAAACAAATTGCAAATAATTTGAGGGTTAGTTTATGTTACATTATTAAAGTTAATTCTATGAATGTCATTTTTTTGTGTGCACGTTTTATAGTGTTAGAAGATATTATGTCCCATGTGGCTTATATTTATTTGGATTGTTAATTATATATCTATAATTGCTTATCTGTTGAGACTTGTACATACGAGCATTTCTAAAAAGAGTTTGTACATTTGATCTTTGCCTTTGTCCTGTCCAATTTTAGGCTTTTAATTTATTTTGAAAACACTTCTTTTTTTTGATCAATAAAACTGAAAGCTAATTTTATTTTCTTGGAGACAATATTTTTTTCTTAAATTAAAATGCTTTATATTAATTTATAAAAATAATTTTAAATAATCGGTAAATTTGATTTGTATAGAAAGTCGGATGTCCCAATTTAAAATAAGCATATTAAATCGTCGATTTTCCATAACTAAATGTAGGGTTCGATTAGACTGTTTTGTTTTATTACAAAATGTTTACGTCAGGAATTTGTAATTTGTATGTTTTGCATACAATTTTGAACAGATATATTTTATTTTTAGTTTTAAGTTTGTCCTTAAAATTGTCGTTAAATGTAGTAAAACTTTTAATAGGAAACTGGTAACACTAGTACTGTGGTAGCCATCTTGTTCATTTTTGACAGTCATTTCAAATCGAGGTGTCGGTTCGAACAGCAGGTGGCAAGTGATCAACCGAAATAAAAGTCAGTGTTTGTTACCGAGAAACTTGGGTAAGTTATGTTTATTCTTCAATTTCGCTAGAATTTTATACTTAAGCCTTTTATTAAGACTCCATATAACCAAACTCTTTATTCGGATATTACTTAAATTTGATTATAACTTTTTTTTAAAGTATCGTGCATCACATTGTTACTTCCTTTTTTGTTACTTTGGAACAGTTGTGTATGATTAGGAACTCAGAGAAACTCAAAAAAGGAATTCTTAGGAGGGATGTACATTACAGTATTTGCAAATATTTAATTTTTAATATATATGAAGTCAGAGTAACCGACTCCAACAGGGGGAGATTTTTTATTATTGCGTAGTATATAATTGTAATTGCATTTTATTCATAAAATGGGTATGCAATGTAGCTACATATAATTATATAGGTTACCGACCGCTATCATTCGGTTATTCTTTCAATGCTTTTTGGCTGCCACGAAACAGGCCTAGCCTAGTGTGGGGTCAAAGGTAACATTGATTTTTGTACTTTTTTTTTTGGAAAATAAATATTTTACTTTACTTTTTACTTTTACCTACAAATATGTGACTGACAATTAATGGCAAAGCAAGGTCTTTACATTCAAATCATATTTACGACATTTTGGTTGGTCAAATTAAAAACTAAAATTTAAATTTGGAATAGTTAGCACTATGAAAATTTAGATTAAAGATTTATTATTTAACTTAATACTGAATTTAATTTAATTTACCTACCTACTCCATTTATATTCGAAATTAGAAATTTGGTGTACTTACAGCTATTTACTGAAGGAACCAATTTAATCTTAGCAATAGTTAGGACATCGATAGAGTTTAGCTAGTTATATTTGAAACCAACTATTTCATCAAGAAGTATGTTATTTTATACTCTTCTAATACTTTTTATCTACACTCATATCATAAGTCCTCTATAATGCGTTCAGAATCCGTAGACAATGACCAGCATTACAAGATACAATATGTTTTCTTATCTGTAGCTGTAATGAAAAGTTAAAATTACGATACAACTTTTGATAAAGTAATGTTGTTCAAATTTGGAACATCTTCCAAAACCAATACAATTCAAAGAGGGGGCCAATTCTAGTATCAATTAAACGTCGACTATGTATATTTTAACTATAGTGTCGTACGCCATTTTGATTTCGAATGACATTAGAATAGGGACTTTGTTAGTTTATCTATGATTTAAAAAAAAACATTCATATTCGTGACACAAGTTAAGAGCTTTGCCGCCATTTTGTTTGTTTTGCCGCCTACTGAACGCATCTTAGAGTACTTATAATATGTGTGTAGATAAAGTAATGTATGCAACTGTACATAATTAGGCCTTAAAACACTCGTGTGATCTTATTATGAAACTCGCCTTCAGCTCGTTTCATAAAACCACACTCGTATTTTAAGGACCCTCTTTATGTATCAGTTACATAAACAAAACAAATAGCAGCGACAAATAAACCGCATATGGTTTCCGTTCGCTGTATTAAGCCAATATCTTTGTAATTTTTATAAATATTATGAATAATAAAAAAAAAAAAAAAAAAAAAAAACTATTTTGAAAGGGCTCAACTTATTTTCTGGAGTTTGATTTAGGAGTTTCATGTAATTTGTTTTGCTTATTACTAAGACTGCCTTAATGAGAGTTTCGGTGGGTATTAAATATAACTTGTTTATATTATTGAATGTTATTATAATATCTATATCTATACATATAATAAAGTTGTACAAGAGAAAAATCTGTACATTCAAGATATGAACTTAAAAATACTATGGGGGTCCTCAGAATGAGCAGCAGAACACGTTTCTACAATTTTTGTAGTTGGTGTCTGTTTGTCTGTTTGTCTGTTTATCTGTTTGTCTGTTTAATTTTGTTTCTCCTTGCATCAATTGAAAACCATTGAACCAATGTTGATGCGGTTTTCACTAAAACGTTTCAACAGACGGTGACCAGGTTTATATATAAAAATAAAATAAGGTATGATAATTTAAAGGGGGAAAAGAGAGGTCAAAGTTAGTATAGAAAAAAGTTACCGGATTGTGCTGGTCACTAGAAACTTTGTTTAATTACTCTTCGTAACAAATTAACTTATACCTACTTTATACTTATTTCAGGATTTCTCGAATAAAGTTAAAACAACTAAGAAATTATCAAATTATGCCAATTATAAGTATTTCTTTTAAACCCTATTCGAGAGCTGTCGATTACTTTACGTAATTACATATATCAACATTTTATTCTCCGTTTATTACATACAAACTATATTCAAGGATTTAAAAAAAAAACATTGTACAAAATGTTATGAAGAAGCAAAACAAATTATTCCAGTTTGTTGTTGTAACAAATGTGTCGCCATGATGATGTGACATCAAGGAAAGGGACTGCCATTTTCCTCCCATAACGGGAGCGATCAAGACAAAAAACTCGCGATCATAGATTAACGTTACAATAGAAGCGACGTTGTGATTGAAAGTAACGGTGTCAAATTGTTGCTTAAAAACATTGTTTTAATTGCGAAATATCGAGAGTTCGAATACATATTTAAGACAATATTTGGACAACCAAACTCCTATTAACTTAGCTTGGGTTTCACGTTTTTGATAATAGTGAAAAGAGAAACCTTACAATTTCATCATGTTAGTTGTTAATCAATATTATCAATCAGATTATGAAATAAAAAGAAATTTCGTTGGATGGTTAGATCTGTTCGTCAATCTGATTAATTCCACTTAGCAAACTTTCCAGTCATTTTTAACAATTGCATATTTTCCCTTTAGGATTTTCCACACTCACAAAATTTCCCATTGTAATTAAGTCGAAATAGGTAGATAGGTTTAGGTTATGTTAGGTATTCAGAAGGCCCAAAGGGCCATAGCAACCAGAAACAGCTCCATCGACTCAGTGACATTGATTTTGAATTGAGAAAACAAGCAAGTGTGGAAAATCCAAAATGGAAAAATTCGCAATTGGTAAAAAAAACAATGCGATTGAGAAAAAATAAAATGGGGAAAAATGCGAATGAAAAGTTTGCTACGTGGAATTAGGTTAACCGATCTATGTCCTCATTTCGTTAGTCGTAAGGCAAAAAAAACGGTCAAGTGCGAGTGTAAATAATAAACACTTCATTTTTCAGATTTTTTTGAGTAATAAGCTTCGGAAATAGGGAGGGGGGCGTTCATAATTTGTAAATTTTTGGCTGTAAATCTTAAAGTTACAGCACAGAAAATTAAACAAAAAATAGTTTTGAAATATACAGATTAAGACCTTTCATATGACACCCCATTTGCTATTATCAAACCATTTTCATTTTTCAACTCCCCATTCTAGACGCTTTTTTTATTATTTATAAAATTAATTTCATATTTTTTAAATAAAAATAGATGCGGCCAAGTAAGTTGTACAACTATGCCAAATTTCAAGTTGATAGCATTTGTAGTTGCTGAGCAAACCTGCTTTGACATACAGAAGTCTCACCATAAGGGTTAATTTTTTACCATTTTGGTACGGAAACCTAAAAACAGAACTGAATAAACTAACCCTAATACTGCACACTTTTTTGAATTAATGCCTTTATTTCAGGATCATGGCGTTCCATAGATTGTTAGTAATTTAATTTAATAACAATTTTAAAATGAAAACTATTACTAGGTCGAAAACCAAATTTAGTGAATGGGCTACTGCAGGCATTCATAAAAGTAGAAATAGGCTTTATGACCTATATAGAGAGAGGGAGGACAATAAGAACGCTGACTTCCTAAATCATGTTAAGAATTATTCGAGGACTTTTAACAAGTTTGTTTAACTGCTAAGGCAAATTTTCTTAGTCTTAAACTCAAATCATCTGACAATAAGGTAAAAACTGTATGGAATATTATAAATAGAGAAACGGGAAAATCAAAAACTCGTGATAATCAAATCACACTAAACACAGGTGACAAACAAATCACGTCAAATAAAGACGTCGCCTTAGCTTTCGAACATTATTTTTCCAACATAGCCATTAATACTACGAAATGTCTTAAATCATCCGCGGTTGAAGCTAAATCATTACTTTGCACTAATGTCAGTAAATGTAATATAAACTTTGAATTCATCCCCGTTGATTCAGATTCAATAGTCAAGGTATTTAAATCACTTAGTTTAAAAAAGACTGAGGATTTGTGGGGCACATCAGTTAAGGTAGTCTTTCATATCATAGATGTAATTGCACCCCATCTAGCATTAATTTACAATAATTGCATATCAGAAGGGATCTTTCCAGATCTCATGAAATATAGCAAAGTCATACCTCTTTTTAAATCGGGCGAGATAAGTGATTAAACGAACTTCCGTCCCATTTCCATACTACCAGTTCTAAGTAAAGTCTTTGAGAAATTAATGCTGAATGATATGTTAGGTCACTTTAATAGAAATAAACTACTTAGCAATAACCAGTTCGGCTTTACCAGAGGTCGATCAACAATTGATGCGGCATCTGTACTCGTTAAATATATATATATATAACAGTTGGGAGACATCTTGCGATGCAGTAGGAATATTTTGTGATCTTTCTAAAGCATTTGATTGCGTAGATCATGCGACCCTTATTTTAAAATTAGAACATTATGGATTGTCCAATAAAGCTTTAAATCTTATGTCTTCTTATCTAAGTGATAGAACTCAAACAGTTGTTGTAAACAAAACGCAATCAGTTGGAGCTACAGTAAAAATAGGAGTGCCTCAAGGCTCTATTTTAGGTCCTTTTTTATTTTTGGTTTATATAAATGACTTACCACCAACAGTAGATAAACTTTGTGACATTGTACTTTTTGCTGATGATACTTCACTTATTTTCAAGGTAGATAGAAAATCCGTAGACTACAGTAGGATAAACGCCACACTAGATAAAGTACTTAATTGGTTTACTAGCAACAATTTGCTACTAAATGCTAAGAAAACTAAATGTGTTAGGTTCGCTTTGCCTAATGTTAAATCGGTAGATTCAAGTATTTTTCTAAATGACGAGTGTCTGCAAATGGTAGATAAGGCTGTTTTCCTAGGCATAACAATAGATCAAAATTTGCAATGGAGTCCCCATATAGCTGTACTGGCAGGTAAACTAAGTTCGGCTGCTTACGCCGTTAGGAAAATTAGACAACTAACTAATGTTGAGACAGCTCGCTTAGTTTATTATACTTATTTCCATAGTGTTATGTCGTACGGTATTCTGGTTTGGGGTAAGGCAGCTGACATACAAACTATATTTGTGATACAAAAAAGGGCCATTCGTTCTATTTACAACTTAAATTCACGTGACTCCTTAAGAGAACTTTTTAAAGAAATGAATATCTTAACTGTAGCGTCTCAATTTATTTATGAGAATATTATTTATGTTATTAAGAATTTAGATTTGTTCACCAAAAATTCTGATATACATAATTTAAATACTAGAAATAAAAATAAAATCGCTATTCGAAAATTCCGCGTCCGTAAAGTATATAAATAATTTTTTGGTCAATGCATTCATTTCTATAATAAATTACCTGACGCAGTTTTAAAGTTACCCTTTTCAGCACTTAAAAATTACTTGAAAAAGTCGTTAATGTCTAAAGCGTATTATAGGGTCGAGGATTATCTAGCAGACAAAAATGCATGGCCTAAACTCGAAACTTAGTCAATAATAATTTGTTAAAATGTAAAACCTTTATCTTGTCTAGGGGACACTGTTGATGTAGGAAAACATGTCGAAACTTTTATGTGGTCATCTTGTAATTTTTTTGTTTTTTGCCTTTTTCTACGTCTATATTTCTCCTAATATTTTTGCCATGTTTTCCTGCTGAACTACGCATGATATTTGATATTATATTGAAATTAATATTTATAGCTTTATATAATACTAGACTAAGTTGTATCATTGTAATAAGAAATATGGTTAAAAAAATGACTGACTGCTGAGTTTCTTGCGGCGTTTCTTCTCGGCAGTGGTCTCCTCTTGGGAAGCGCTGGTAGACTCCTGACGTGTAAAAGTGCCCGTGCGGTCTACTTACTAAATAAATGTCTTTTATCTTTATCTTTTTATCTTTTAATTATGCGACAAAATTGTACAATTGAATAAATTATTTCTCAAATGGCTTCTGACACTCAGTGTGACAACATGGGACAGGCTTTGTGCATTCTGTTTTGTTATTCTATGTCAGAAGTAGCAGTTAGCTTGACGTTGACAGCGTTGACATATCCAGATTTTAACAATTTTTCCGCCATTTTTTTAAGGCTTATTAAAGGCGTATTATTTCTATAGGTTGTTATTTAATATTAGGGCGGTTATTATGATCGATCACTTGAAAAAATTACGCACAGTCATTTTATTTTTCGGCAGTTGGTTAATGAAAAATGGTCGATTATTTAATTCTAAAATTGGATAGGTATATAATGTAGGTCTTAAATAAAATAGTTTCATCCACTTTCTACCCGTCAATAGCCGTATAAAGAATATAGGTCAAGTAATAGAAATGTATATCAGTTAAGTAGGTTATGAAGAAAGTCACCTTGCCTTATATTACCAATATTAATTACATATCACATTTTAAATTTAATTAGGTTATGTCATGCGTCCAATGAAATAATCATTTAAATGACAATCTAATAATGATAAATCGTGGAGCCAGATGATATAATTTAAGTCTTCAGTGTCATCAGTCATCAACTCACCACTATACCATATAAATACAATCTTATCTTATCTTACTAATATTATAAATAAATGAGTAAGTTTTGATAATTAGATGTTTGGATTTTTATTGCTCAGTCACGCTTCAACTACTGAACGGATCGGGATGAAACTTGGCACACTGTACTGGAACACGAGTGTAAAGTGTCCTTTTTTAAATCCATTTTAAAATTCAGCTTGATCTTTGCCATCAGACAGCTAGAAATTAGTCATATGATTTTCTAAACAAACTGAAAACAGCGCCCTCTCTGGAAAACATTGACAACTATTTAAACGATTAGACATTAAAATTTGACGGGTTAATTCTGAGCGACTAGCGGAAAAATGGGTTCACTTTGAGTTACCTAGGTGGCGCCGAGGTGTGAAGTAAAAGAAATTAATAATATGAAATAAAACAGATCATTCTAATAAGAATTTTGGAAATAAATAGAATTATTTCGTTATGTTAGTAAAATAAATTAAAGAGGGAAGGTTTGCACAAATTATTTTGTAATGAAGTAACATTATAGTTGTGTAACCTAATAAAGAAAGATCGAATTGGCTGGAAGTTGAATAAAAAAAAGGAATGACGGCTATAATGCTAAGGTGAGTAGGAGACAAGTTCAAAGGATAATGAACTAAACGATTAGACATTTAAAATTGACAGGTTAATTCTGAGCGACTAGCTGAGAAATGGGTTCACTTTGAATTACCTAGATGGCGCTGTGGAGCAAGCAAAGGAAATGGTTGAAATTTAAAAAAAACAGATCATTCTAATTAGAATTTAGGAAATAAATAGATTTATTTCGTTATGTTAGTAAAATAAATTAAAGAGGGAAGGATTGCACAAATTATTTTGTAATGAGGTAACATTATAGTTGTAAAACCTAATAAATAAGGATCGAATAGGCTGGAAGTTGAATAAAAAAAAAAGAACAACTATGACCACTATAATGCTAAGATGAGTAGGGAACAAATTCAAAGGATAATGAACTTTGTTTGTTACATGTTATGTTAGAATAATCATTGTGGTTAGAAAATAAATGTATTATTGCGGGAAAACTTCTGCGCATCCCAGCTACGATATACGCAGGGTACGCTTTTGAGACGCTAATATGAGAAGAGATGAGTTCAAACGAAAGTGAGCTTTATTTGTTACTTGACATGACGAAATAGACACTAAAGTTGGATAATTGAAATTACTTTAGCGGGAAAAGTTTTACGCATCCAAGCGATCTTATACGCAGGTTTCATACAGCGGGTCCGAAAATTAGGGGTTTCTACGCATGCTCAGGTATTTCTATATAAAGTCTGGCTAGGGTCGGAGCGGGGCTTTTTTTTTCCGGTCGTCGAAGGGGTGAGTTGATATTTTGCTGAGAGGTGTCATGTATCGTCCATTTTTGCCTTGTTGGTTTTTATTTATTTGTGTTGTGCTCGTATATTATAGGTGATATTATTTTGTCTGTCGCTTCACGTTGCGTTCGAGTAACGCTACAAGTTAACGATTATCGCTACACAGGAATGTTGTAGTTGACTTTCTTTTGCTAGGATTGTGAGAATATTTTAATAACTGGTGTTTGTGTGTTCCAGGATTGTTTTAACATGTTTATTAACCTTGTTTTGTTTTCCAGAACTCTGTAACGACGCCACAAATGGTAGTTGGTTACGCAGAGCTCCAGGCAGTCGTAGTTTACGGAAATGAATACCTACTCTCACATTTTGGTTGTGAGTTGAGACCTGAAGATTTCCACAATCAGGAAATGGACGGTTTTAACTCATTAACTGAGTGAGTTTGGAAGGTACGCGTACAAGGTTTCCTGACACCTTTATTCGGTATGTCAGGCTCCACCGATGGTACTTTGTCATGTCTCCTCTCCAGGGCCCGTAGAAGTGGATCCGAAATCAGTTTGCGATTGTTGTGTGGACATATAAATTACCCTTGGCGTTGATCCCTTTATTTATATAATGTATTTATAGACCACCGTAGGTATTTTCCCCACCTGGAAGCCAACTAAAGGCTAGAAATAGCCGGTTGAAGGGTCTTAGGACTACACACAGGAAGTTTTACTTCCGAAATCGAGGTTATGTTAGGTCTTAGTTGGTCTAGCAAAGGTTTTCTTACACCGGAATTCCTTTAACACTACTCACACGTTTAACGTAACTATAAAAGTCATTTTGGACTTTTAATTGCTCTAAAACAATAGATTAATAGGTGTTTAGGGGTCTTAGGTAGTCAGTAGCTTTTCCATTACACCGTGGGAAGCTTATAAACACGTAATGTGACTAGCTAGGTATATGTAGACAAAGTTTGTTCTACTACGCCATCTCTGTCGACGTAAGAATTAAAATTATTCAGCCTAGAAGACTTAAATAAGCCTTCTAAACCCAATAGGAAAATTAGGGATTAGTAATAATTAATTCATGTTAGAAAGTAATCCTAATAAATTAAATTCATTTTAGGCATATATTCAATCTAGGGTATCGAAACCTAATTATTGAATGTAATCTTGATAGTCTGTGGTAAGGTCTATATATACCTGAGAGAAACGTCAAATCCTAAAACCGTCCGCTCAGTTAGTAAATAAATAAAGCGCTAGGCTGCGGAGTATGTATGTTGTCCGTTAAACCCGTGTTGGTATGATTAGGGAGTTCGTTTAACATTAAAGGTATTGTAGTGGTTATAATTAGCAGATAGGTAGTGATCTAAGTTTAAGAAGCAGTCGCGTCTAACCTTAAAGTGATAAACCTAGGCGGCTAACTAGGGAGACGCCCACAAACATGGTTTATCTGATTATGTGGATAAGGAGTTCACGTTAAAATTGTCTCAAACGAATAAAAGTATTTAGTAAGCTATGTGTATTTACACAAGGTTGTTGTCATTGAAGTCATCTAAGCACATAACGAGACTATTACTAGTCCCTAGTAAATAAGTACGGTTCGAAACTGAGAAAACAAAAGCTAGGCTTGTCTTATTTAAATATTATTCCGAAGAGGTTCTAGTTGTAAGAATTAAATCATCATAGGTATAAGTTACACATTTTCTTTAATCCTCAGGTAAAGCAAATAATTCTAGGTTAACGTAGTCCTTTTGTATAGGTAAAATTCAAAGTGATACTTACGAGTTGGTCTGTCCTTTCAATACACCTTTAACAGCTATAGATGTGCGGTACATACCTAGCTACGGCTTACTGTCTCTGTCCAAGGACAATCAGTGGTCTCTGTACTTACACATATGCTTAGTTGTTGTCTGAAGGAACCCTAGTGTTGACCCCACTATGTTGTTCAAGAACACACCACCTTTGGGAGAATATTAAGATTATTAAGGAAGTTATTTAGAGACAAAATGTAACCCCCCCCCAATAAAAACCCCTCTAAACCCTAAACCTCTAACTAACTCTAACTAACAGCCTAAAATAAACTAAAGCCTACATTTTAAGTCTATAGAAAATCCTAACACTCTATACTGAAGCACTGAAATGAAAGCTATGAAAATTTGTATTAAGTTTAACCTAAGTAAAGCTACCTATTAACTTTCCTATATTTAAATATACCTATAGAGTAAGAATGCTTAATATTGATGAAATGGCCATATGATCGACTAGTGTCAAGGAACCTACTTTGTGAATCGTTATAGAAAGTAACCTAAGAACTTTTCATGCATATAAGTTTGGTATAAATATAAGGATATAACCTATCCCTATATGATTTAGTTTAATGTAATATATAATAGTTAATTGTAATGAATTTACAAATTATAACTAATAAATAAAAGTCTTGTTGTTGGATCTTATGAAATATATGTATAGGTCAGTCATAGTCTTTGGTACTAGTTAGGGTTATTAGATTGAAACTGGAAAGTATGCTTATGGCATTTTATTTTGCGCCTAAGGTCAGAGCCCATGACTCCCCGCTCATGACTGTGGGACTCGTCTACCTGACTGGGCATCCCTCCAGTGCCTACCAATCTTTTCTTTCTCTTTCCAGGTGGGAATTATTGATTTTACAGTCTTTGTCAGTTGTTAGTAGTAAATTAGTCAGAAGTAGTCTGTCATCAGTCAACAAAAGGACAAGAGGGTTTTCAAGCGCTCCATACTCAATGCAAGAGTGAAATATAATCTAATAGACATTTGGTATTGTTTGTATGTCTGAATAGATCTACTAGGAGCTGAATTATTAAAAGTCAAAGTCAAACTATCAGGATAATGGTTGTAGTGGTAAATAGTCATATATACGACCAAGTTTGTTAGGTGGTATATAGTAATAATTAGTAGTCTTAAAAGACCAAGTTAATGAAGATTGAAGTGTAACATTGAACTGTAACTTTTATGAAGAGTTTATTTATAATATATATTTATAACATAATCTCGAATGATAGTGAAACTTTCTAGTCATGAAGAATGCTGGTTCTGATAATGATTTCAATCATAAATTGTAAATAAAAGCTGAAGTTTATTCCCTCAGGAATAGAATAGTGAATCTTACTGCTCACAACTATAAAGCCGGTTTTCCCTTGAGAACAACCAAGCAGGGTACGTAACCCATAGCTTAAACAGAGAAATCACTTGATGTAAAATATTCAAATTAAATTGAGAGAAATCATTTAATCTCGTTGATTCTTTCAATGCTGAAGGTATATTTGGCTATCTGCCACAGATACATTCTCCTACAGAAACCGTGTCCCCTAGACAATACACAATGTTTTACATATTTGTATGATTCAGTTATTATTTAGGTGTTTAATTTAGTGTTTAATTTAGGCCAAGCATTTTTATCTGTTAGATAGTCTTCGACCCTATAGTAAGCTTTAGACATCAACGACTTTTTCAAGTAATTTTTAAGTACTGGAAATGGTAACTTTAAAACTGCGTCAGGTAATTTATTATAGAAATGAATGCATTGACCTACAAATGATTTATATACCTTACGGACACGAATTTTTTTTATAGCTATTTTATTTTTATTTCTTGTATTCAAATTATGTATGTCACAATTCTTGATAAAAGAGTCTTGATTTTTAATGACATAAATAATATTCTCATAAATAAATTGTGATGCTACTGTCAAAATATTAATTTCTTTAAATAGTAATCTTAAGGAATCACGGGAGTTTAGGTTATATATAGAACGAATGGCTCTTTTTTGTAACACGAAAATAGTCTGTATGTCAGCAGCTTTTCCCCAAACAAGAATACCGTACGACA
The DNA here is from genome assembly GCA_948252455.1 of Acleris cristana. NCBI lineage: Eukaryota > Metazoa > Arthropoda > Insecta > Lepidoptera > Tortricidae > Acleris > Acleris cristana. Next base: position 31,748,634 of record OX411771.1, read on the forward strand.
TAACACTATGAAAATAACTATAATAAACTAAGCGAGCTGTCTCAACATTGGTAAGTTGTCTGATTTTCCTAACAGCATAAGCTGCCGAACTTAATTTGCCTGCTAGTACAGCTATCTGGGGACTCCATTGCAAGTTTTTGTCTATAGTTATTCCTAAGAAAAGCGCCTTATCCACCATTTCCAAACACTCACCATTTAGAAAAATACTAGATTCTACCGGTCTAACATTAGGCAAAGCGAACCTAACACATTTAGTTTTCTTAGCATTAAGTAGCAAATTGTTACTAGTAAACCAATTAAGTACTTTACCTAGCGTCGCGTTTATCCTACTATAATCGACGGATTTTCGGTCTACCTTGAAGATCAATGATGTATCATCAGCAAATAGCACAATATCGCGAAGGTTAACTACCGCGGGTGGTAAGTCATTTATATAAACGAGAAATAAGAAAGGACCTAATATAGAGCCCTATGGCACACCTAATTTAACAGCTGCTCCAATGGACTTTGTTTGGTTTACAACAACCGTTTGTGTTCTATCACTAAGATATGAAGACAAAAGATTTAGAGAATTATTTGACAGACCATAATGGTCCAATTTTAATAAAAGAGTCGCATGATCTACGCAATCGAAAGCTTTGGAAAGGTCACAAATAATTCCTATTGCATCACAAGATGTCTCCCAAATATTGTATATATATTTAATGAGTACAGATGCTGCATCAATTGTGGATCGTCCTCTGGTGAAGCCGAACTGATTACTGTTAAGCATTTTATTTCTATTGAAGTGACCTAACATATCTTTTAACATTAACTTCTCAAAAACTTTACTTAAAACAGGTAGAATAGAAATGGGTCGGAAATTCGTTAAATCACTCCTCTCGCCCGATTTAAAAAGTGGTAAGACTTTACTATATTTCAGAAGATTTGGAAAGACCCCCTCTAAAATGCAATTATTGTAGATTAAAGCTAAGTGAGGTGCAATTATATCTATGACATGATGAATGACTTTTACTGACGTTCCCCATAAATCCTCAGTATTTTTTAAACTGAGCGATTTAAATGCCTTAACAATAGAAACTGAATCTACGTGGGTAAAATCAAAGTTTACATTACAATTAGTAACATTAGCACAAAGTAATTTTTGAGCTCCAATCGCAGATGATTGAAGACATTTCGTGTTATTAATGGCTATGGTGGAAAAATAATTTTCGAACGCTAAGGCCACGTCTTTATTTGGGAAACCTCGCCAGCTGTGTCCGGACTCTGATCACAGTGGTTAGCTAAAGGTGTCCTGGCCCAGCAAGGATTTCTACCCACCAATACAAACAATAGAAATACAATCATACAATAGAAAGCCTCACTAACTGCAACCCAAGCTATGTAAACTAGGATTAACAGTAGCAAGAGAAATAATAAACCCAAAAGTTCCTTACCAAGGTATAAATAAAAATATCAAAATAAATCAACTTTAAATATAAAAGTTCCCACCACCCGTCTACTGAAGTGAATCTGGAAAACAAAATCTTTTGATTTAAGCACAACCCCCCCAACCAACACCAATCATATATAAAAATACAGAGCTTTCGCACTGCATTCCCATACATGACAGAAAACCATCTCCCACACAGTAATATCTATAGCCTACTTCCCAAGCAAACCGTTTCCCTATCCCCTCGCGGAAGGAATTTAATTACTATTCTAACTGTGAAAACGCGTCTTCCTAACACTACCAAAGCAATACGTGATCCTATTTAAAGCCAGTAAGACAATAGTTAGCTAATGAGTCACACGAAATTAAGCCCTACATACCTTAAACCTCCCTACTAGCTCTAAAGACAAAATTAACGTTAACTATACAACCGATGTAACTGTGTCACTTTAAAAGATCGCAAATATTAAACCGAATACTGCGTAGTTTAAATTTTACTGAAAGACTAGCACTGAATCAAGAATTTAACCGCGAACGCGTCGTACTCCTATTTCTCTATAAAACCCGTAATTAGCCGAAATTTACACAAAATATAGCAAATAAACGAGCGTAGCACGATATAAAACCCAAACGAAGTTAACGCGACAAGGTAACTACGAACCGTAAGTGAATTTTACGCAAGGCGTTCCCCAGTAAACGAGCCTATCCCCTTTGAATGACGAAAATAAAGTCAAAATATAAACGTTCCGCGATGAATGCCCAGAAAATAATAATCATATTCCCTTTGAAATCTCTATATATAAGTTCAACTGGCGGCCATCGCGCTTGAACGACTCGAACCACTTGTACCACTCATGCTAGTCAAGCGACTCTTGCCACTCGTGCCAGTCATGCAATTCCTTCAAAATTATCCCTTACTATAAATAACATAAGGTATACTTTCAATCCCTATTTCAATCGCTTAAGTCATTTTTATCATTACAAACCTACATCACCTGATTCGTAATTAGAATCTACACTGATAATTGAAACTAATCCTTATGCTATTCAATACACAGTACATTTTTCAATTTTTCCCAGTACTACCGTTTTTAATATCTACTCGAGTCCGTATTCTGATGGCGTCTATCTCCGTCACTGTCGTATTCTACCAATTCGAACATGACAGACTCTGCCTGTCTGTACCACCAAAAATCATAATAAGGCGCCACCTACTCGGTGATGTTCGTTTACGTAATCGGCTTGGTCCGATTCTAGCGAGACAACCTATATAGTTCCTTCCTTCTCTCTCTCGTGTTCATTACTCAAGAATTATAACATTCCCATTTCTTTTATATAACCATTGTTTATTGAAGAAATAAATAAGATTTACAATTCTAAAGTTTGTATTAAACAAATATTTAATTAATTAAGATTATAAAACTAACACATGACTTGATTTAAAGCTTACTAAAATGGTAAATGTCCTTCTAGATTCTTATTGCATTACTCTTGTTTTGATGTAATATTGCGGACTATTTTTAGCAGGCGCTTAAATTTGTTGCATTCGCATTTTGTCATTTATTATTGTTTTCATACATGAATACGTATAATATCTATTAATAATGTTATTTTATTAAAAATAGATTTTGCATATTAATCAGCTCTCGCTAGAGCCTGAACTAACTCTAATTATATTTGTGAATTTGAACGGGCATATCTGGACCGTTACAAAAACCAAAGGGCCACTAATCTAGTTAAATTTAAATGTTGAAACAAGATATCTGAAAGCGCACTAAATCAATTATAGGGCTATTTACTCAGCCACCGGAATTTACTTAATTAGTTTTAGACATAGTTTTGTGTTGGTAACTTCAGTGAAGTAGATGGTATATGTAAAATTTACACAATAGTGTCTCAGACTAAGTTATGAATTGTGAGGTAACACTAATTCATTATTTTATTAAATTTTAAACTAAACAGTTTATGTACTGGGGATATAGTACTGAAATTGAATTATGGTAATCAGAGTGATTCAATAATTCATACTACAATCCAGAGTATAAAAGGTTGTACAACCCGCTTAGTAGGGTTACATGATAAATACAGTAGGTATACTACTAAATAGTTTGGTAGTTATGACTATCAATTATAGTAAGTAAGTATATAAGTTTGTCATAGGAAAATTGAATTTAATTCCTTAGGTAAGAGTAACAGACTAAGAAATAAGAATAAAGCCTAAAATTCAGCATTGATATTATATTGTCCTAATATATTATTTTGTGTTTAAAAGAAAAGTGAATAATTGAATTAAAGAGTTTAATCCTTTGAGTTTGTCTCGGTCTCTCTTCTCAAAGGATCTTCTTGGAGAGACTAGTAGAATCAAGTTTACCTAATTGACTAGAATTAGTCTACTAAATTAAACACTAATAGAATAATGTGTTATACTAAATAATAAAAGATATATTAGTGGGCGGGCTCTGAGGTTATGGTTGAAGAGCAGCGGAACGGCGAGAGATGGAGCCTATCCTTAACCGCTAATATATTATTGCAATTTTATGAAAGTAAATCTAGTAAGATATTTGAATTAAACCAAGAGTTTGTTCTTAGTTATATAGTTAATATCTGAAGCTTCAAGTAATATTCTAAGTCGCTTAATAGATATTATGTTTCAACTGTAGAATGATTATATTTTATGTTAGGATTTCTATATTCATGCTAGCTATAACTCTGTTCCTTGGTTTATATAATAGAATGTTAGGTTAATTAATCCTTTCCAATAGATTATTATAATAATTTGAACCTTATTTAAATTAGGAATTTTATTAATACAATTCTTTACAGAATAGTTAATGCTTTTAGTTTTGATTTAACAATATAATTATAGATGTTAGCCGGCAAATTTAATGGTATTCTCTAATAGTAAACAGTAGAAAGGAGTAATTAGGTACTTCATAATTGACTAGTAATAATAATATATATATTCGGTTCACAAAGTAGGGTTCCTAGTACATTAGACGATAATGAGGCTAAATTGAGAAGTAGTAACAAGTAGTATTAAGTTAAAGTTAGTATTAAGTAACTTAAAGATAAATATATAATTATATAAGAATTGATTTTTGGGGGGGTTCAGTACAACACGTTATAGTTTGGTTCCAGAAATAGGACTCGGTATCGAATTGCTGCATTGGTGGGGTCAAGGTCACTGCATGGTTAAAAGCGATTTCCCTATACAGCGCAATAAAAAGCTTTATATTTCGTTAGGACAAACTTATACTATTCATCCGGGTAAGATCGAATTCTGAAGTCCACGCGGACGAAGTCGCGGGCAGAAGCTAGTTACAAATACCTTGCTTTGCCGTTGTGTCACGTGTTCAACTTCCCTAACCACTAACTAACTATGGATTTATTGCAATTTAAAACACTTTCGCATAGTATGCTAAATAATAATTTTGTTGATGTTTGGTAGTAAAAGAAGAATGCCGTTAATTCCTGCAGAAAAAATGCGACGATATAGAGAGTGTTTAAAGGAAAACCCAGAAAAATTAGAAGAAATAAGAAAAAAAAACTTGCAAAGAATAAAATCTAATTACCAGTATAAGAAAATTGCAGAGTTGACAAACGACGGGAAAGAAATCCAACGCAAACAATGGAGAGTGCAAAAAAGAAAATATTTATTAAAAAATACTCCTGCTGCAACAGCTTCTGCAGCTGCAGCTACCTATGCTGTAATAAACTCGAAAGTTGAAGAATCTCAGAAGATCAAAGAAATGCAGAAAACGATTGAATGTGTCACAAGAGCTAGAAACAAGTACAGAAACAATTTAAATTACGCTGAAAGCAGGAATACTTATTTGAAACGTCTAACAGAAAATTTAAGAAAGAAGATGTACCGCATGAGATTACAACATACCAAGATAGAAGAACAGCTAAAAGCAAGAAACGAAGTTTTGGAAATTTCCCTTAAGAACGCATATAAAGAATGCAAGAGTTACAAGGAAAAGGATGTGTTCAAGACAATTTCGAAAAGTGATGCAGTAAAAGAGAACAGGGCTTTGGGTGTGGTTAGTGATGCACTGGGTCTAAAGGGACGGATTCGTAAAACACCAAGAACAAGAAAGAGTCCAAAGTTTGAATATTCCATAGCTAAATTCTTTTTACGAGATGACGTAAGCCGAGCCACCGCCGGTAAAAGGGAATGTAGAACTAAAAACAAAAAGAAACAACAAATTAGATATCTAAATAATACATTACGACATCTGTACGATAAATATAAAAAGAAGGGTGGCTTGGCTTTATGTGCTTCATTTTGCATGCACAAACCATTTTACATTCTGTCTCCGTCGATCAAAAACCGTGACACGTGTTTATGCGTTAAACACAGTAATATTAACTTTAAATTTGCAGCTTTGAAACCAACCAGAGTTTTCGATCACAATAATATGACTGACCTTTTAAAATCAGTTGTTTGTGATATTAATACATACGATTGTACGAATGGAAAATGTATAGCCTGCAAACATTGCAAATCTAAAACATTGCCGTACAACTCAGAACAATACGTGCCTTCCGAGGATATCAGAATTCTCATGGTTAATGTGGGAAATGGTTGATCATAAATACAACAAAAATAGTGCAGAAGGTAGTCAAATAGTACAAACGAAAAAACTACTAAAACTAAAAAAACAGATACTATAGCCAACTTAATAAAGATCTTTGAACAAGACTTCAAAAAAATTAAAATCCATAGTTATAACATGTGGCACCAAACAAATGAATATAACAAATGCCTTGCAAATCTGAGTCCCGGAGAAGCGGTTATACACTGTGACTTTTTAGAAAATTTTGAATGTAAAATGGCATCGGAGATACAAGCCATGCACTTCGGTGCATCGAAAAATCAAGTCACTTTGCATATCGGCATGCTTTATGTAAACGAAAAAAAACAATCTTTTTGTACGGTCTCGCCTTCGAATGTGCATCAGCCAATATTGGACAAGGCCAAATCTTTCGAACGTAACTTGCGTGTACTGCATATATTTTCTGATGGGCCAAGTTCTCTATATCGACAGAAAAATATTTTTTATTTGATAAAGCATTTTGATACTAAGAGAAATATTAAAATCACGTGGTCCTTTTTTGAGAGTGGCCACGGAAAAGGTGTGGCTGATGCAATCGAAGGGCTAGTCAAAAGAGCATTGGACCGACAGATAGCACGTGGAAAGGCACCTTCAACAAAATCAAAGGAACCACTTCTGAGTTGCTCCGACTCTGAAGATGAAGTCATTCCCACTACCCAACCGTCAGTGAGGCGTAAGCGCCCCGCAAAGCTGTTAGACTCTGAGGTACGTGATCGCTCAAAAATGAGAATTAATATATTTTTATTACAACTTATGTATCATAGGGGCCTTTTAACTCATTAGGTCAAAGACCCCTGACTAGACTCCTGGTTATTAAAAAAGTTTTCCGTTGGCCATTAACTCCAATAAGATTTTGTGTTGACTTTGTTTAGGTATTTCTTAACTATTTCAAGCTGGGCTGCCCTGTTCTTTACAGCAAGTACTCAGTCTAATTATATAACAGGAGGAGGTGGAACCTGCAAAAGTCATCAAGGCAGCCCGGGCAGAGACGTTGAGAAGCTTCCTAACTCAACGAGGTCCATCGGGATACACAACTCAACGCGATCCTGTCAAGACTGGAGAATATTTTATTGAGCTTCGAGTCTACAACAGCCGTGAAGCGGAGCGCTTACCATCGATCGAGCGCTGGAAAAACGCTCTTACCACACTAAAAATAGTGACTGATTCTGATACAGCCATATTCAGGGCGGCTTCCAAACTGAGACAGGCCGGAAAGGAAGATTTTAAACATATTCAACCGGTCATTTACCCCAAATAATCGTGCTTGATTGAAGTACTTTATATAACCTTATTATACTGCCTTTTAAGTACTTCAATACAAAATTGACCTACCTATTATAATCTCATTTATCCCTCTCAATGTTTACGTATCAATGAAGACTTATGACATAAATATTAAAGGTATTTACTGCAATAATGACATTGTGTTCTTTTTTCACAGCATAAATGGCTTAAATGACTTAAATGGCTTACATGAATTAAATGGCATAAACAGAATAAGTAGAATATTTGAATATTTGCATTGAATATAAATAAATCATTATGGATATAAATTGTTCTGTAATGAATGTAAAGTTCACGTGTCTAATTAAGTGTCACATAAAAAGAGTAACCTACATAAGTCAAATTGTTTATTAGACAGTAAGTTTGATAATGTGCAAAAGTAAAAGTAGAATAAGAACTTACAGAGTAAAAACGGTTACAGGTGACACACATTTAACTCCGGAGCAGTTTTTAAATAGTATTTCAGATTCAATATTTAATTAAATTAAATATTCTCTAGAGAAGCATACTGCATTGAAAATTAATCTTGGACTTTTTGTTTCTTACACGCTACCGAAAAATAATGAAAAATCATTGAAGTCATTTAATACACAGTGCTTCCCAATTTTTGAAAATACTGATATACTGTCACTTTATTCAGAATATGTCGGCAAACTAGTAACAAAGTGTTCCGAATTCGAACTTTCAGAATCAGGCTGGACAATTGACTCAGTCAGTAATTTAGAAATAAACATAAATAAATATAACCCACTAAGAGCAGGTTCTTATCTTGACTTGCCAAAAAAAAATCAAAATACAAAGTCATGCTTAAACATACAAAACAAAGATGATTATTGTCTTTTATGGAGTGTTATTGCCCATATGTACCCTAAAAGTCGGAATCCAAATAGAGTTTCTTCATATCCTCACTTCATCAATATTCTAAATGTGAAAGATATGTCGTTTCCGCCGAGCTTTGACGACTTGAAAACATTTGAAAAAAATAACCCAAACCTATCAATTAATGTTTACGGTTTGGAGAAAAATTATGACGTGTCAGGACCCTTATACAAGACATTAAAACGTAAACTTACTCACGTTAACTTATTGCTCATTGATAAAAATAGAAAAGCGCATTATTGTTTAGTCAAAAATTTCGAGAAACTTGTATATAAGCAACTTACTAAACATACTTCCAAAATTAATTTATGTGAGGAGTGCTTTATTTACTTTGACTCTGGAGAAAAACTTTTTTCTCATAGTTGTACAAGAGTAAAAACAGTTTTGCCACAACCAAACAGTACTCTATCATTAAGCAATTTTGAAAGAACACAAAGAATTCCTATTAATATAAAAAAATCATAGAAACAATTACCAAAGATGTCATCAAATTACATAAGCTACTGGCAGTCAATACGAAAATGTTACCTTTGACTGTTGACGAAGAACACACATTACAAAATGCTTCTATTTGTCATATATGCAGAGATTATTTTAAAACTGGTGATAATATTGTAGCAGATCATGATCATTTCACAGGAAAATATCGAGGTCCTAGTCACAATGTTTGTAATTTGAATGCAAAATCCAGTCAGTTCATACCCATACTGTTTCACAATCTTACTGGCTATGATTGCCATTTATTTATCGCCGAGTTAACTAATATAACTGGCCGCATCAGTTTGATTCCCAAAACAAAAGAAAAATACATATCGATTACCAAATTTATACCATTTGATGATCAAAAATCAGCACAGTTGAAATTTATAGATTCATTCAACTTTTTAGACTCTAGTTTAGACCAATTAGTCAGTACATTGCATCCCAGGGATTTTATAAACCTTAAAAAATTATTTACTCATCCTTATCAATTCGAATTAGTTTGTAAGAAAGGGATTTATTGTTATGACTACATGCGCTCGTGGGATCAATATGAAGAATCTCAACTGCCTGACAATGATTTTTTCTTTAACAAGCTTACATCTGAAAATATTTCAGATGAAAAGTATGCACATGCAAAAACAGTATGGGATGCATTTAATATTCGAAATTTGGGGGAATACACGGATTTATACTTAAAATGTGATGTGCTTTTATTATGTGACCTTTTCGAATAATGTCGAAGTATGAGTTTAACCTATTACAATTTAGATCCTTGCCATTATGTGTCATCTCCATCACTTAGTTGGGATGCTATGTTACTTTATACAAACTAAATTAGATTTGATTTCTGACGTTGAAATGTATCAAATGCTAGAAAAGGGTATCAGAGGCGGACTAGCCCAATGTTCGTTAAGGCACGCTAAAACAAATAATACATATTTGTTAGATTATAATCCTAACGAAACAAATTCATACTGAATGTATTTAGATTGTGTGAATTTATATGGCTTTGCTATGCTTCAATATCTTTCAACAAGAAAATTCGAATTTCAAAACAACAAAGAAATAGAAAGCTTTAATGTAAACGCTATAAGCGACAACAGCCCTCACGGTTACATACTAGAAGTAGACCTTCAATACCCAAGGGAATTACATGACGATCACTCAGATTTGCCTTTTGCACCTGAAAAGTATGTTCTTCCAGGAAAGACGAGTGCTAAGCTAATTGCAAACTAACACAACAAGTGTAAATATATCATACATTATGTGCACCTAAAAGAGTGTCTGATGAATGGTTTAATATTATTAAAAATACACCGGATTTTAGGTTTTGAACAAACAAAATTTTTAGAACTTTATATAAATTTAAATACACAACTTAGGCAAACAGCAGAATCGGAATACGAAAAATTTTTTTTTAAGAAAGAAAGCAAGTTGACGTTAAACTGGTAAATGTTTGGAAAGATGTTTCGAATAAAACAAATAAATTTTGTGGCGCGGAAAAATATATTAGTGCACCAAATTTCAAGAATTTGGCAGTTTTTACTGAAAACTTAGTAGCTATCCAGATGCAACAATCTAAGTTGATTTTAGATATGCCAATCTACATTGGATTTGCTGTCTTAGAGCTTGCCAAAACTCACTTGTACAAATTCCATTATTCTATAATGAAAAATCGCTATCGCCAAAATATTCACCTATGTTATACCGTGAAACCGTCCAATTTTGCCCTTGATGGATTTTTTGCCCGCTGAGTCAAAAATAAGGTAACATTTGAATTAAAAAAATAATACAGTATTTTAGTAACTTTTGATTGTATTAGTAGAAAACAGGTTATACTTATGGCAAAACTACGAATTGCTTTTGGTTCCAACTTCATTTAGTTGACTGCCACAGCTTGTCAAAGTGGAACCGTGTTTGTTGCGGGCAAAATGTGTCTACAGTGTTTTTAAAATATTGGAAAATGACGAAGACAAAGGTGAGTGTTTGTTTTTGTATAATATAAACAAAAGTTATCAGAACATTTACTCATTGCTTTTTATGCAGAGAGTAGCTTAAATCGTGAATTAAGATGGCGGGCAATTTAAACCGCAAGTGTAGCATCTCGTATCTGTCAATTTTGCCCGCTCTTAAGTATGTACTAGGGTTGTCACTTTTTCATTTCTCACTTGCTTTAATTTGGGTTAAATTATATATTTGGGTCTGATATTTTTATAGCTGCAAAAGAAAGGCTGATTTTTGTTACCAATGACTAGATATAAGTTTTGTAATTGAACTTATAAGTACCTACTGCATTAAAAAATTTGTACCACTAAAATGATTTATTAATTTTCAAACATTATCAAACAGGTTTTGACAACCCTAACACTTACGAGTTAGTTGTATGAAAACAGTTGTAAATTAGCGGGTAAATTTGCCCACCTCTTTCTAGACGAATTTATTATTGTTTGCTTATTGGTTTTAATGTTTTTGGGCCAGTTTTACCCAAAACTCTTTGTGGTCCTTATACATGAATGCTCTAAGAGCTATAGTTTGGTAAATAATGGTCTTGGGCAAATATGGACGAAAGTGAAGTTAATTTGGCCCGCCATGAAAATATCAAATTGCTTGAAATTCTTTAAAAATAAGGACTATTTCTTTATTGTAACACAATGCTATGATTAGTTAGACTATATTTACACATAAAAAAGTATATGAAACCTTACATTTTTTTTAGAAAAACTAAGAATATTTAAAAAAAGCGGGCAAAATTGGACGGTTTCACGGTACCGACACCGATAGTCTCTTGTATCTAGTAAATACTAACGATTTCTATGAGGATATGAAAAAGATGCTTTCATTCTTTGATACAAGTAACTTTGAAGTGAAAAACATTTACAATATGCTTAGTGTAAATACGAAAATCCCTGGTTATTTTAAGGATGAAATGGGCGGTAAAGTGATATCAGAATTTATAGGATTAAGGGCCAAGTTATACTGTATAAACACAGAGGCATCATCTATAAAAAAAGCGAAAGGAGTTAAAAAGTGTGTAACTAAAAAAAATGTTTGTATAGCAATGAAAATTTAAGAGATAACATGTGTATTAGTAGTGTAAAAACCACAAGATTTTCACACAGAAACTGAATAAATTAGTTCTGAATAAAAATAATGACAAAAGGCAATTGTCAGACGGTATGGTTACAACTTTACCATGGGGTCATTATAGTAACATATTATAATTTTGTTTAAACATTAAGCTGATAGTTTTTATTTGGATATTTATTCATAAGAGGATATTTTATGTTTAATCTACTTAATTGATAAATAAGTAATAAATGTATCTAAAAATCTTGGTTAATTAAATAAATTATTTACCATCATCTCTATTTTTTTAAATGAAAACCTCATTTAAAAAAATCTCATATTGTTTAGTTAACGCATTCATAAAATATGTTGCATAATATTTTTGAAAGAATCTTAATAACATTTTAGAACATGTACTTATAGAACGTTCTTTTAAAAATACTGAACTGAATAATGTTCTGCTTTAATGTAGTAAAAGTAAAAAACTTTTTTTTTTCTGGAACACAGTTTATTTATTTACATACATACAGCATTTTTTATCACATTTACAAAATAAATAAAGGATTTAATCACTTGTTACTTCACTTATCCTTTTCACAATTTTATCTTTCAGTCTTTCCGTTGCATTTAACAATTCATCGTACGTATCCTCCACTACAAACTGCACCATAACTTCATCCAGACTGTTTGATTCCAGGTTAGAAATTTCGATTTTAATCAAACGCTTGCCTCTTTTTACCTTCTTAATAAAATGAGAGTTTAACCCAATATTATCGATTTCGGTTTTTCTTTTTAACGTCTTCTTCTTTATATTTGTATCAGACTTCTTCTAGATACCTTGCTCAGATTTTTTTTTACAGGAGTTAAAAACATGTCCTGGTACTTTAAGTACCCATCAATGTCCTGTGAGTAGTTGAACGGATCGTTAAGTTCGATAGGCTGGGAGTAAAAATTAGGTAACATCATATCACTGGTCTGTTTTTCCGTACTAATAGGCTGTGAACTTGACATAGTTGATCTGTAACAAAAGTAAATAAGTTTTAGTTAACTATTATAACGAAAACAAACAATGTTTTTATAGTTGTTAAATAAATAAATAAGCAGTGTTAAAAACAAAAACTTACAAGTAGGTATGTACTTCCTTACCTAGGTATATATTATCTTTAATTCAGCAATTGATATTTATTCTGTAGATCTCGAACTAGAATGAAATGCTTTGAAATTGATCATCAGAATTATAATGTTTTTTTTGCTGCTTATGCATATTAGGTATCTTATTTCATATTACTTAAAAGGAATACATTAATATGTGTTAGGTATGCATATAAACATATAACTCAACACGTTTAAACAAGTTTATTATCAGAATGATTGCTCCCGTATCTATGAGTCCTTCACATTATTTAGCAATAAAAAATAGCATTATGAAGTTAATGAAGCAACCCCTATAATTAGAAATTAATAGACATAAATATTGAACCATGCAAGTCTAAAGTTAAACTTAGCAGTCCGTTGCCATCCAATATGTGGTTAAAGTTTAGGGTCATGTTGATATTTATAATGTCTTATAATAAATATTTTAAAACAATTACTATTATGAATTACTTGGGAAATTTATGAGGCCTATATAAAGCATTTCAATACTTTCTTACTTCACAATTACCATGAAGTTCGTCAAGCATACTCAAACTCTTGAAGTAAATAACATTAAAGTAGAACATCACCCACAAAAAGTAAAATATAGTAAACTGTTCCCTAATACAATTCGGTGTGTAATATGTGGACCTTCCAACTGTGGTAAAACTAATATTATGCTTAATTTATTGTTAAGTACATAAAAATGGTTTAAAGTTTCAACATATCTATTTGTATTCGAAGACAGCCTTTCAGCCCAAGTACCGCTATCTGGAGAATATTATGAGGAGAATACCGGAAGCTAGGTTGTATATATTTAATGAGAATAGTGAAGTTCTTCATCCGAATGATGCTTTGACTAATTCAATTATGATTTTTGATGACGTGGCTTGCGAAAATCAAGTAAACGTTCGAAATTACTTTACTTTGGGGAGACATAGACGGATAGACTGTTTTTATTTATCTCAAACTTATTCAAAAATACCGAAACAACTACTCAGAGATAATCTTAATCTTTTGATTGTTTTTAGGCAAGATAATACACATATACAACGAACATGTCAATACAGATATAGATTGGATAAAATTTAAAGAACTTTGTTCTACTATTTAGCAAGATAGATATAGCTTTCTGTTAATTAATAAAGATTGCGCAATAAATAAAGGAAGATACAGACAAGGATTTGACACATTCATTCACTTAAGTTAGCCCATGTATACCATTTTATATTACAAATATATCACTTGAAGTTTGGTGTCTGTATAAAACGGTAGGCTTTGATTTTTCCACAATGGATATATTATATATTTAAAAGAGCAACTTGTAAAATCGGTAAATAGTATAAAAAGCAAAATTAAGAAAATTAAAAATGAAGAAGATGAAGCTAATCTAAAGTTCAAAAAGTCTTTAAACCGATTACAGATCCTCTAGACACCCTGATTAAAATAAATGGGGAAGTTAGCCCGGATTTTAACATGTCAACAAGAATAGATAAGAATAATACGTCCGACGGTTTGAACTTGTATGTATGTATGTATGTATGTAAACTCTTTATTGCACATAAACAATTACAGGACATGTTTGCATCAATATAGATAATGTACATAGGCGAACTTATCCCATATGGGATCTCTTCCAGTTAACCTTGGAGCAGAGTAAGCAAGGACAACGCAGAAGGATAGATAAATTAACAAAATTACAGGAAATAACAAATAGTACATACAACAGAGAAACAGGAAGGAAATAAAATATCTTCTTTAATAAAATACATACATAGATAATAGAATATACTAATATATACTACCACATACCTACATAAACAGCAGTTTAAACCTACAATAGAATTAAGGATCAACACTCAGACTCATCTTGTTGACTTAGCCATAACTTCTTTCACCTTTCCTTCAATGAACCGACAGATCTAGATTGCCTCAAGCACGGCGGAATTCCATTCCATAATTGGACAGAGTGAACCGTGAAAGATTTAGCATACGTACGAGCACGGAATAGAAAAAACAGTGGAAGTGGCATGAGCTTCGCTTAGTATCAGACCTGTTGTCGCCAATACTCGAACTAACTATCATAAAAACAACACGCCACCATGGAAAATGATTTTGGTGCGGCTATCGTTTTTACACCCCAAAATAGCACATTAAGGCATGCTTCTGGATTTATTTCCTATTTTAAAAATATCGAAATATCGAAATAAGCGGTCGCGGCAAATGTATGGTAGGTTATGCGGAACTCCGCATAACTATTCCACACGTTACACGCCCACTTGACACTTCTACTGTTTTTTTCTGTTCTGTGCGTACGAGTCTTGTTGGATGGAACGGTAAGGGAAAGCTTAGCACTAGACCGAAGGATGTCCACTACCATCAGCGGAAAAACTAAAGCTATCGGAAAGGTACAAAGGAGAAGAAGGAGTGAAAAGTACATTGAAAAGGAGTGTCAGAATATGCAAATCCCTGCGAGGGCGGATGGGCAACCACTTGAGTTGCACGCGGCACTGGGATATATATGATCAAATTTCCGCAAATCAAAAATGTATCTTATACAAACGTTTTGCAGACGCTCAAGCTTGTCAAGCAGTTCCTCCCTGAGGTCAAGAAACGCAATGTCTCCATAATCAAGGAGAGGAAGTAATAAGGAAGCAAGGGTAAACTTGGTGTTAAAAGGTAGAAAATTTTGTAGACGCCTCAAGGAATGTAGGGAAGCAAAGAGTTTACGGCTAACGTTATTAACATGGGCTGTCCAGGACAACGTCTGGTCTATCGTGACACCCAAGTTTTTAACAGTGGAGGAGAAGGGGATCGGGGTCCCATCGTAGAAAACATTGGGCGTTACAACTCCAGATAGTTTAGTGATGTAATGAGGGCTACCAATGACAATGGCCTGTGACTTCCCAGCATTAACCAGTAACCCAAACCTCTCCGCCCAGCAACGTATAGAGTCGAGCAGTATTGATTTGACGTATCAAGGCGGGGAAATCATCAAGAGTAGCACAGGCGTAGATTTGCAAATCGTCCGCGTATAGGTGATACGAGGAGCAAAGTGAGTTAGAGATACCGTTAATGAAAATGGAGAAAAGCAGGGGAGAAAGCATTCCACCCTGGGGGACACCAGCCGACAGATTACACCATTCAGAGTAACAGTCATCAACCCTGACACGCTGGCGCCTCCCAGAGAGGTAAGCGCGAAACCAAGAAAGAGCAGTTGCAGAAAGATGGAGGAGGGTATTAAGAATCCCAAGAACAATATCAAAATCCACGGTGTTAAAAGCGCTACTGAAATCCAACAAAACAAGAACTGTGAGCTTTTTGTGCTCAATATTAAGACGAATGTCATCGGTGACCTTCACTAAAGCAGTAACGGTGCTATGCCCGGGGCGGAAACCGGATTAAAAAGGATTAAGGCGAGTATGCCTATTGAGATGAGAAAGGAGACGACGATTAACGTAGGTAATGCTCAATAACCTTAGACAAGACAGGTAGGATTGAGATAGGACGGAAATTAGCAAATGAAGAAGGGTTTGAGCACTTAGGAAGTGGAATAACGTGGGCATACTTCCAAGTGAAAGGAAAAGTGGCGGAGGAGAAGGAGAAATTAATGATGCTGGATAGGATAGGGGCTATTAAGTCCGCCGCGAGCATAAGCATGTCCAAGCAAAGAAAATCTTCACCGACAGCCTTCGTCTTAATAGTTTTAAGAATGGCAAGCGTTTCTTGCGGAGAAATATCTGTGAGTTCGAAAGGAGGAAAGTTGGGGTGTGGGGCATTGGCAAGAAGAGCTAGAGTAAGATCCTTATTAGAGGGGTTGAGAGCTACCGGAGAAGTACTAAAATAGTTGTTTAATGCGTTTAAATCCATAACGTCTGAGGATGATTGTTGTGTCTTACCCACCCCAAGAGACTTAAGAAATTTCCACAACTTAGTGGGAGGACAATCTTCAATGGACTTGTGAATGTACTGCTCGTCTAGCATAAAGATAGTAGTCTAGCATCCCTACAAATCTTATTACACCGGTTACGAAGTGAAATGTACCCTTGATGATTTCCCTCCGAGGGGTTATGACGCAATCTAATGCGTGCACGATCCCTCTTAGCCATGAGCAACTTTATTTCTGGAGTTAGCCAAGGTGCAGGAAGGTGTTTAACTCTCATCGGTTTCAGAGGTGCGTGCTTGTCGAAAATGCCAAGAAGTATGTGATTGAAAGCGGCCAGTTTAAGGTCAACGTCCTGGAGAGCCTAAACGCTAAGCCAGTCTGCCCTACCCAAGTCATCCCAAAACTCCTGAAGGTTAATGTCGCGGAGATTTCGACGCATAATTATTTTATGCCTCCGCTTAGGCGGACGAATTTTAAACGAGACATAGATGAGGTCATGATAAGAGAAGGCAGCAGCATTAAATTGGTCATGAAAGGAAACTAGGTCAGGAGCAGAAGTTAAAATAAGATCCAAAAGTGATGGAGGTCCGTTATGTGGAAAATGCGTAGGGCTAAGTGGTAAAATGTTAAGATTAAGAGAGGAAACTAAAGACTGAAGTTTAATAGAACGATAATCATCTTTGACCAGGCACGTGTTGAAGTCACCCATAACAGTATGGTGATCGAACAGCGGGCCGAAATCAATAATAGCACTGTCCAATGCATCGAAGAAATTAACACTAGAGGAAGGGCTGTAGAAAACTCCCAGAAGGATTTTAGAGTGATGAAGAGTAACACCAAGAAAGAGATATTCAGGGGAGTTTGAGTAGACAGACGGAGAGTGAGAAACTACTTGACAAGCAAAATCGTCTCTTATATAGATGGCAACACCGCCACCCCGAACCGTTCCACATCCGCCGTCCCTGGTGCCGGTCCTGTCATTGCGAAAAAGACGGTAACCGGGTAACGGGTAGAGGGTAGATGAAAGTGAAGGTTTAAGCCATGATTCTGAAATAAGAATCGCATGTACGTTATTAGAAGTGAACGAAGTAAGTAATTCAGGATAGTGAGCTGGTACACTCTGTGCGTTTATATGGACATCATTAAAGTTTTTAGCAGAAGCTTTGAAAGTAATGTATAAACGTTCACAAAGAGAAGGCATATCTGGAACATCATTGAAAGAGTCGTAAAAACTAGAACCCGAAGAAGATAAGGAAAAGAATTCGGCATCATCACTACTATTAAATAAGTCGGACATTGCAGGTAATATACTGTTATACGCTATGCAGTTGGAAATAAATTATAGTTAAAATATTAAAGTAAAATAAATTGCAATCCAATAATTCAATATCACGCAACTAACTATGTAGGTCCCTTTCTAACCTGCCAGCTGCTAGAACATAAAGTAATAATAATAAAGAAAAAGACTAAAAATAGCTATTCTAAACAGGGCGCATCTAACATTTTTGACAAAAATGAGTTATTTATATTGCCGTGATCAGCAGAAAAAGACCTACCTACTGATATTTTTAGTTTTTTCCTAGGTAGCCTAGATTAGAAGTTACCATAAGCAAAAAGGGCGTAACTTCACGCACTTTGTTACAAAAACTTAAATAAAAAGACGCATTTGAAAAACATGTAAATGGTCTTCATAAGAAAGACGTAACTACGGATAATGCGCCCTTTTGTTTTGTCAAACTTTCAACAGTTTAGTAAAAGAAAAGACGCAAGGTATAATCCATCACCGTGTACTTCAATAAAAAGACGCATCTAAGTACTTGTGCCTTTTCAACTAAGCCAGGACTTGAAAGAATTATTTTGACTTAGACGCATCTAACTTAAATATTCAATGAAAAGGGCGCTAGTGACCACTTGCGCCTTTTCAACTTAGCCAGAGCTTGATAACGTTATGTTAACGCAGACGCATCTACACCTAATACTAAGTAGAAAAGACGCAAATGACCACCTGCGCCTTTTCATTAGTGTATTTCGCTAATAAAATTCACAAGTATGCTCATGGGATTTGCGTCTGATTTTGATTTAGGAATTTTTTATTTTTGCGATAATTACAACATTGAAAAGAGGTAGTTAAGCGTACATTTAAATTTTAATTATGTCAGTAGAATATTAACCCTTAATTTGGCAAGAAGAAAAAACATAAAAACTAAGTTAGTGTCATTATTTTTTGCGGTGTTTATATCTACCGGAAAATCATAAAAATCATAAGAATACAAAGTCGGCTTAAATGATGGACATTGCCAAAGATATGCAAAATATGTTTTCTATTTTTAAGAAATAAAACATGAATGAAAATCCGCTTACAGGTTTAATTGAATAAAAACTGAAACATAATAATATTTTATAATACTTATAGTGTTTGCTGGTGGCTTTGTCCGCATGGAACTCTGTTAACGAATTTTCCTGTAGTAATTATTACATTTCCGAGATAAAAATCAAAATGTCCATCCCTGGGACTCAAGCTATCTTCATTTCGATTCGGCGGTTGAGCGTGAAGAAGAAACAAATAAACAAACAGGTTTGCTGATGGCAGCGTTATTTTCCCGGCGGCAGCGACGGCGGCGGCGGCGGCGGCGGCGGCGTGGTGGCGGCGGTGAACTTAGGAACAGTTAAGCATAATAGTAAACCTTGTGTTTGGACTCCTAATAAACAATATGTCAAAGAACAACCTAGTTTCCAACTGCATCAAACAGAGCATGGAAGTCTTCTGCCAAGCTCTTAAACACAAGTTTAGTTGCCGCCAGACTCTACAGGGTCACAGAAGTCCTCTGCATGCCGGGGGTAACTATCGAGCCTTGGAGGGGCAAACGTGGCCTGGCGCAGTGCCACCGTTGCCAGAAGTTCGCCCACTCCTCTCACAACTGCCACCGCCCCATAGCTTGTGTGCGCTGTGGCGGCCCACATGCTGCCGGAGCATGCGACCGGCCCAGTGAGGAGCCACCAACGTGCGCGAACTGCAGCGGTTCGCACACAGCCAACAGTGTGCTCTGTTCAATCTCGGACGGAGCGGACGTGTACTCGGCGCTGCGCTAATCTTTTATTCCTACAAATTTAAGTTTGCGGTTGCGTCAACAACAATTCTCGCTCCCGCCAAGGGGCTGTGAGCAGAGCGTCGGCGGCCATTAGCGTTTCTCGGCCGCACAATTAAGTTTGTGCCCGTGAGTGCGAGCGGGACGTATAAAGGTAAGTGAAATTGCATTTATTTAAATCAGTTAATTTAATTCTTTTTAGCGCGTCAGAGGGCCTTGTCGCCCCTCCCGACCTCTAGGTCGTGGACTTGTGAATTTAGGTAGTCTAGTTTAGGGTTAATTTATTAGGTTAATTTGGTTTTCATTGTTTTTATTTAATCTAGTTATTTTAATTGATTAGGTTATTTCATTAGTTTAATTTATTAGGTTAGTTTCATTGGTTTAGTTTTATTTTTGTTTTATCGATTTTCTTTAATTCTTTATTTTGCTTTTGTTTATTTTGTTTTATTTTATTTTATTATTTTTGTTGATCTCATTTTGTGTGTATTTGTGTGGGTTTGTGTGGTGTTGTGTGGTGTTTGTGTTTGTGTGCGTGTGCGTGTGCTGGTCGGCTGTTACGAGAACCGACGGTTAGGGACTTAGAATAGTTGAAGTCGGTTTAATACACGAACCGACGGTTAAGCGACTTAGGTAGTTTAGCCGTCGGCTTGTTACGAGAACCGACGGACACTGTTCGGAGTCCCTTGACCCAGGGTCTCGTAACTGTCGGCCACGCCTGCTTTGGGCGATGGCTTCCGTCCCCCCCTCCAATGCGGAGGGGGACGAGGTGGCCGCTGCCCTGGAGCGGGAGCGGGTCCTCCTGGAAAAGGAGATGGAGAGGAAGCAGGAGGAGCTCAAGGCGCTTGAGGAGCTCATCACCTTTCAACCAAGAACTAGTCTGGTGCGCAGCCCCCCCCCACCTGGCTTCTCCACTCCTCCTCCAGCGGTACCGGCTAGCGCGAGCGCGAGCACGACCGGCACACTATCCATGGCTTCTTCAAAGCGCCCTCTAGGTTCGCCGGAGGAGGTGCAAGAGGCGGTGCGCCGTAAAGTGGCTTCAACA
Source organism: Acleris cristana (assembly GCA_948252455.1). Taxonomy (NCBI): domain Eukaryota; kingdom Metazoa; phylum Arthropoda; class Insecta; order Lepidoptera; family Tortricidae; genus Acleris; species Acleris cristana. The sequence goes on from OX411771.1 coordinate 31,769,545, forward strand.
AGGAAAAAGGCCTTCCCTCCAATAGGTGGGATTCTGACCTCGGCCCCCCCTCCCCCCCCTGGCCCTGCCCCCACTGCGGACCTCCTACTAATGGAACCGGACGCACCGTTGCCCGCCCACGAGGACAGCTCAGACAGCGTTCAGCCCACGACCGGCTTGGCCTCAATGACCAAGGAGGGGCTGATGGATGCCGTCCACGTGGCCCTGAAGGGGATCGCCGCGATCGCCAACGTGGCGAACAAATTAAATATATCAGATAAAACCTCAATCGCCGGACACAGCCAGGAGATCCTCGCCGTGGTTGCGCAGCTCGCTCTCAAACTGGCCAATGAGGAGCATAAGGTGAGTGCTGCCAAACTACAGTGCGCCGAAAGGGTAAACGAGGTGCTCCTTAACACAGCTCGCCCACTTGGAGGGGAGCAAGCTCCCCCTCGGAGTACCACGGCCTCCTACTCGGCAGCGCTGAAGATGCCGAAGGGCCAAGCGCCGATAACCCTCCGGGATCAGGGCCCGGTTGTGATTTTCTACCCCACGGAAGCAAGCGAGGCGAAGACTTCGGATGATACAAAGAAGATGCTCCAAGACGCAGTGCAACCATCGACTTCAGGTATAAAGGTTACGCAGGTAAGGCGGGTTGGCAACTCTGGCGTTGTAGTTCGTACGGCCACGGAGGAGTCTGCGGTCAAGCTCAGAGCGGCTGTGCCCCCCGGACTCAGGGTCGCTGAACTCAAGGTTCTCGGGTGGCGCTCCGGTACCTGAGGACAGAATACCAGGAGGCCCAGTTGCTGGACGAGCTACACCGCATTAACTTCGCGGATGCTGCGGAGTGGCCGCTCGACAGATTCCGCTCCGAGGTAAAGATAGCTCTACAAAAACAAATAGGCCCTAAGTTCCTCGTTATTTTAGAGTGCACGAAGGACTCCAGGGATGCCCTAGTTGGCCTTGGTTCCGTTTACGTGGGGTGGGACCAGGCCGAGGTGTCCGACCATATCAGGGCGACATGTTGCTCTAAGTGCCAGCAATATGGACATCCGGAGAAGTATTGCCGCTCGAAAGAAGTTACCTGCGGTAAGTGCGGCGAAGTAGGACACCGGTCGTCTGACTGCAGCTCGACCACGCAATGTTGCGCAACCTGCAAACGATTCAAAAAGCCCGAATCAATCACCCACGCGACCGCAGCGGAAGCCTGTCCAGCCCGTCAGCACGCCGAACAGCAGCAGGCGTGTGCGACGCTGTCACACATATATGCCCAGGGCACCTCAGTTATTAATATAGGTCAGCTCAACCTACAGGGGTCGGAGGCCGCCACGGTGGAACTGCCGGCGATGGCGGGGTCTCGCTGTCTGGATATTATCCTGGTTCAGGAGCAATATCTCGGACGGCCTGGCCTCCTCCACTGCGGCACGACGCCGAAGGCGGGGTTCCTTATCATCAATCACCACATACCGGTCTCCTTCATGCACCATCTCAGCAGCGAGCACTGTGCGGTCCTTCATGTGGGCTGGGGGGAGCCCGGGGTTTACCTGGTCTCCGCCTACTTTCAGTACTCCCACGATATTGCGGCCCATATCCAGAACCTCGAGGGGGTCCTGCATAGCCTGCGCGGGTCAATGGTGGTCGTGGGGGTGGACAGTAATGCCCACTTCCCGATTTGGTTTTGTGAGCGCAGGCAATGCAGTGGAAGAGGTCCGGATGTGGAGTACCGTCGGTCCCACATGGAGGGTTTTGTCCTCAGGAATGGGCTCCTGGTGCACAACAAGGAGGGACAGCCGCCCACCTTTTGCGGCCCGGTCGGGTCCTCCAATGTCGACCTAACGTTGTCCACCAGGGGCGTGTTTGTCTCGGGCTGGACGGTGCATGAGGGCGATAGTGTTAGCGACCATCAGTTAATCACGTATGCGATAACGAAACAGTCTACCGGTCCATCCCATCCAATACAGGTTCCCACTCCGGCCATCACCAGATTTCGCGACCGACGAGTAAATTGGGGGCGGTTTTGCTCCCTTCTCCACATTAGGGTCGGGAAACTACATCCAGGTATGTCGGCGGAGGTGTATGCAAGTGCAATGACCCGAACACTGTTAAACACAGCTGCGGATTCTCTCGGTCACAAGAAGAAGGTGGACAGTACAGGTTATGAATGGTGGAACGAGAAGCTGGATGCTCTCCGTCGGGAGGTTAGTAAAGCCCGCCGCGCATGGCAAGCGGCCAAAAGGAAGAAGTCCGTCACTCTGGAGGCACTACACCAGGCTCTCCGCCAGTCCCGTCGCGCCTACAAGAGGGAGATGACGCTAGCTGAGGCAGCCTTCCTTGAAGAACTAGCAGAATCAGGCAATGAAGACCCATGGGGGATAGCATACAGGGAGGCCAGTGGGCGGGTGTGCCCGCCTGAAAATGTACTCAGCGGGATCAAACTATGCGAAGGATACACAAGGAACACCGGGGACACAATGGCAGGGCTGCTGGCTTCCCTGTATCCGGATGATGACCCAAGGACAGATAGCGCCTACCATCGTTCAGTAAGGATTGCGGCTGCACTAACCCCTTCGGGGGACGACGCACCACCAGCCGCTAAGGAGGAGATAGCCGGAGTTGTGCGGTCACTCCCCAACACTTCCCCGGGACTCGACGGGCTTTCAGCCCCTATTTTAAAGTGGTCCTGGAAAGCGGCGTCGGACGAGCTTGCTCTCATGTTCCAGAAATGCATCCAAGAGGGCGTGTTCCCGAAGGTATGGAAGGAGGGCAGGCTTATCGTTCTGCCTAAGGGCGGTGACAAACCTGCATGGGACCCCAAGGCCTATAGGCCAATCACTCTGCTCCCAATCTTGGGAAAGATCCTGGAAAGGATCATCATCCTCTGCGCTCCCTCACTCACCCGCAACATCGCGGAGACGCAGCATGGCTTCGCCCGGGGACGCTCGACAGTTACGGCTCTCAGCCGTGTCAGGGAGATTACCGAGCGGAGCCCTGCCGCCTACGTCCAGCTGGTCTCTCTGGACATCTCTGGTGCGTTTGATAATGCGTGGTGGCCAATGATCCTGGTGAAAGCTAAGCAGAGCGGAGCCCCGCCGAACATTCACAGGATCTTGGTCAGTTACTTTTCGAACCGCAAGGTAAGTTTACTTGCCGGGTATAACACTGTAACCAAAATATGCACCATGGGATGTCCACAGGGGTCAGTGTTGGGCCCGTCGCTGTGGAACCTTCTTCTTAACGACCTGCTGCTACTGCCGACACCCGAGGGGGTGCACCTCGGTGCCTATGCCGACGACGTCACTATTGTTGTGGAGGCCTCCTCCAGGGCGGACATTGAGAGGAAATGCGACACAGTGCTGGGGTCGCGGGTTGGGGTATCCGTAACAGGTTATCATTCTCCCCGGGAAAGTCCTCAGCCCTGACCTTAAAAGGGAAGTTCAAAAGGTCGCCTACCATCCGCCTGGGGGGGGCCTCTATAGCTGGTTCGGAGAAGGTTAAGGTGCTGGGTGTAACCTTGGACCAGGCGGGCTCATTCTCGCCGCATGCTGCCGACATTGGGGAACGGGCCGCCAACTGCTTCGGCAAAATGGCGCCTGTCTCGACCACCAGATGGGGGGTGCGGTACCGCGCCCTCAGGTTCCTGTACAAGGGAACCTACGTTGCCACGGTTACGTACGCTGCGGTGGTTTGGTGCCACCGCTGTTCGAACTTCGTGGTTAGACGCGCTCTGCTGCGGACTCAGAGACCGGCCCTTACGCTATTAACGAAGGCCTACAGGTCGTGCAGCTCGGCGGCGTTACCTGTGCTTGCCGGAGTTCTGCCTGCTACCTGGAGGTCTGTCGCGCGGGTCGTTATGAGCGGGAGCGCCGTGACGTCGCACCAGGGGAGCGCAGAGGCCTTCGTAAGGCGATTGCTGGGGATGTCATCGCCCAATGGCAGACCAGATGGGACTGCAGCGAGGACGGCAGGGAGCTCCACAGCTTCTTCCCAGTGGTGGCGACCAGACTAGAGGCAGCTTACATCGAGCCGGACTACGTTGTCTCACAACTTTTGTCCGGCCACGGTTGCTTCAGGAAGCGCCTGCACAGCTTGCGCCTGTGCGTGTCGCCCATTTGCCCCTGTGGAGAGGCTGAGGAGACTCGGGATCACGCCCTTTGGGAGTGCGGCTTATATGTGGAGGATAGGCGTGCGTTGTTCGGCGGGCTGTCGAGGACCACGGCGGGACCGATTTATTTTGATACCTTGGTGGAGTGCTCGCACAACTTTGACTGCTTCCGGACCTTTAGCAAACGGTGGCATTGCATTAGATCAGCAATTCCTGAAGAGAGGCCCCCGAGGACGTAGGCGCACGGCGGAGCACCCACGTGCGTGGTGTAAAGCCCCAGTGGGGGGTGGTTTCGGCAGAGGACGGTCCGCCCAGAATGGGAGAAGGGCCGGGACAGCTAAGAATTTGTGAGAGTCAAGCAATTGCGCGCTGGAAAGAGCCCTAGCAAGTACTGCGCGCAACTCTCGTGATTCGGTCCGTATGCCGAAAGGCAGGCAGGACCATGGGCAGGTGGAGGGATGTCCACCCCCCAAAGCCCAGGCAGGGCACCGACATGGCCCGCATGCAGGTCGTCGAGGCGACGCAGGAGAGCGCCACCCTCATGGCCCCTGCGAACGACCCTACAATACCTCCCCCCCGCCGCGGGAAGAGGCGCGGCGGTAGAAAACGGGGACCAAGACCCCCCCAGGACGGTGTGAACACGGCTGTCACAGCCGCCACCCACACCACTGCACCGACCACCAAACCGGTAAAACCAGCCCCGGTCCTAGCAGCAGCCACCACGGCAGCAGCAACTCAGGCTTTTATTGCCCCGACCCAGGGACCAAGCCCGAGAACTGCCGCTCACTACACAGCCGCCGAGTACATTAACGTGGTGATGACGGCGATGCAGGCACTGCAAGAGGTTGTGTTGGCTCTGGAAGCCACGCACTCGAACACGGACATCGCCGCGTTAGCCCGCAGAGGGATGGAAAGAATAATCCAGAACTCACATCCCTGAAGATCATCCACTGGAACGCCGCGGGCTTGCAGAAAAAAATCCCGCTACTGGCTGCACTTCTCCGAGAACAGGAGGTCCATATAGCCCTGATCTCGGAGACCATGCTGACACCATCCATCCCACTAAAGGTGCCGTATTTCTACACATATCGTCAGGACGAGCAAGGAGGCAAGGCCTTTCGAGGACTTGCCATTCTTGTCAGAAGAGGAGTCGTCCACCAACCGCTGCCGCAGATCCACCTGGGCTCTTTACTAGTCTAGGTGTGGAGATCTATGTTGCCGCCGCTCCCATGCGAGTCTATGCTGTTTACAAGCCCCCACAATCCCGGCTTGACCTAGCTGAGGTCAGGACCTTGCTAGACTCGCCGCTGCCTACCATAGCGGCTGGCGACTGGAACTGCAAGGATCCGGCATGGAACTCCAACATATCCAACACAGACGGACGCCGACTCCTCAACGACGCCGAGATCCACGGCTACCACGTGGACGGCCCGAAGATGCCGACGCATTATCCATACAATACTGCGCACAGTCCGGACGTCCTAGATATCGCCGTGCACCGTGGACTCCAAGGCCAGCTCCAACAAGAGACCTTGAACGAAGATATCCAGTCCGACCACCTACCGGTGCTCCTCGTCCTGACTACGGTACCCGCAGTTGTCTCCCCGAGGACTCCCAGTCCTACCATAGATTGGGAGGAGTTCTCGAGGCGCATGGAAGGCCGTCGCGCGGCCGCGAGCCGCGCCTCAAACCCCAAAGCCGCCTGCCGCTACCGCTGCGTCCTCCACCGCAGCGACGCCGAGCAAGAAGCGGGTTGCGAAAACCCCTCCTGCGACGCTACAGCAACCGCGCTCACTGCCCCGGCTCGACCTGTGTCCGATGGACACAACCGGGCCGTCACCACCAGGTGCCCAACAGCTTCCACAGCTGCGCTCTCCATCGCCGCCACTCTCTTTCACCGCAGCAGCCGCCTCTCCGCCATCTCCTTCCGCAACTAGCGGTCACACAGCAGCGCAGGCGCCCGCGAAGAAGATTCGCTACCCGCCGCTGGTTGTCCAGCGGATCACACAATGGGGTAAGCACTTCCGGGCCCTAAAGGGACTTCTGGGACGCGCCCCTAATGCCCGCCCGTTCAGAACCGGGATACGTTTCTCCCCGACAGGTGAGCAGGATTTCCGAGTGGTACAGCGCTACCTCTCCGACCTGGAGAAGGAGGACTCTAGCTTAGAGTGGTACTCCTACTCCCTGCCCGTCGAGCGCAACCAAAAGGTGGCCATTAGGGGCCTCCCCGTGGACACCAGCCCCGATGACATCACCGATGACCTCACTTCCCAAGGCTTCGACGTGGAATACGTCAGGCCCATCAGAGCCCGCAGCGGCAGACCCGGGTGTATTTTTTACGCCCAGGTCACCAAAAATGCGGCCATTTTCCGCGTCACGGAGATCCTCTGCATGCCAGGGATCATCGTGAAGCCTTGGAGAGGTAAGCGAGGCATCGCGCAGTGCCACCGCTGCCAAAGTTTCGCCCACTCCTCTCACCACTACCACCGCCCCATAGCCTGCGTGCGCTGTGGAGGCCCCCACGCTGCCAGCGACTGCCCACGGCCCCGAGAGGAGCCACCAACATGCGCGAACTGTAGCGGTGAGCACACCGATAACAGCGCCAAATGCCCAGTCCTGCTTAGGGAAAACCGGAGGACTAAGAAGTCACCACACCCTCCGAAGCCCATCAAGCAGGGCCCCGAGCCCACCACCACTACCCGAACCGTCGAGGCGGCGCAACACAGCGCCACCCTGATGGCCCCCGGGAACGACCCCAAGCAGCCACCCACCACCCGCCGCGGAAAGAGGCGCGGAGCCCGAAACCGTGGCCCGCAGCCCTCCGCGCAAGCTGCCACGAACACTACCACAACTCAAACCGACACCCCGGTGAGTACACTCCCGACCATACCACCCGAAGCCATCACCCAAAGAGCGGCGCTGATGGAGGGCTTCGCCGTGGTCCAGGAGGCCGTAAGGGCCAGACTGGACGGCGAGCCCATGCCCGCAGCAGCCCTCAATTGGCTGAACAACCACATGTCTGCGTAGGTACCAACACCTACCCCCTCCACCGCGCAGCCTGCGCCTTCGGCGCCGGCTGCGCTCCAAGGACCCGGCCGTCTTCACGGCTGGCGCAGTTTACCCCGGTCGGGGGTCATACGACCCGGCACCGGCTCCTCATCCCCCTTTTAGTATAAAAAGGGCCGGATCGAGATGATCAACGAGGTCCAAACCGGACTGCGTGGTGTGCTCTAGAGCCAACAAGACGTTCAATAAACGCTCTCAAGGCTAGGAGCACATCAGGTGGTGCTCACCCGACTCCTCTCCTCCTCTTCTCGCTGTAACAGGGCGGTGCGGTTCCCCTCGCGTCGCGCTGAAACAGCTCCCGGCATCCTCATCTAAGACCCTTGCTGGTCCAGGGCGGTGCGGTTACCCTCGCGTCGCGCTGTGAAGCAGCAGCTACCCCATAACAACCCCTTGCTGGCCATGGGCGGTGCGGTTACCCTCGCGTCGCGCTGTGAAGCAGCAGCTACCCCATAACAACCCCTTGCTGGTCCAGGGCGGTGCGGTTACCCTCGCGTCGCGCTGTGAAGCAGCAGCTACCCAATAACAATCCCTTGCTGATCCAGGGCGGTGTGGTTACCCTCGCGTCGCGCTGGGCGGCATCCTGCTAGGCTCTATACGTTTATCAATCAATCAATATTTATTTTAAGCACTAGGGATACCGTTTAAGTTATAATAAACAGGCATAAAGCCTCAGTATTTTATTAGTAAATCTTGTTGTTTATATTTCAAACCTAGAAACCCTGATCCTCCTGAGCTAACTGAATAAAACATCTCCAGTCCCTCAGTACCAATACAGGGGACGAGATTAATGTTAACAAGGGACGTAAAACGCCCCGTTACAAGGCAATTGAACTACCTACATGTGAAAGTAGTTAAAAAGAGAAGATAATTACTTTTTAAATTAAGTAGAGTTAGTTTTTTGAAATATCAATTACTATGTTAAAAGGACGCTTGTGTCCAAATGCGCCCTTTCATCTTAGGAAAAAAGCAGGAAATATCTGTCAAGCACTTACATTAAAAAGAAGTTTGTGATTGTACTTAGTTGAAAAGGCGCAATTGGTTACTTGCGTCTTTTAAACGGAGTACCGAGTATTTTCCAGTGATTTTTTTGCTTAGATGAAAAGGAAAATCTTAAATAAATAAATAAATAATAATAATTTATAAAAAATTTGATTACTGTATTGACAATATGGTACATATCTATATAACTTTGTTTACGGAAAGTGTCTATGTCTATTTGTTTAGAGACAGCATCCTTTTTTTAATTTTCAACTAAACCATTTAATTTCTCGATTTCGACTTCATGTTAGATGCGCCCTTTTCACTATCGGGGGCAGAGAACTAAATATACAATTTTGCACGTTACAAAACAGAAAGGAAAAAAAAGGTAATAAAACAGACTACAAAATACAGCTTAAATAAATATTCATTTCACCGAATAGACAAGCAGTAACTAAACGCGTAACGCGTAATACTGTTCTGACGTTAAACAGTTTTGACGTTTGTCAAAGGTTATGGTTTGACATCTGAGGTTAGAATTAGAAGTGACACTTGACGCAACTATTTACAAATACAAAATACGGAGGTAAAAATTAAACCGAGAAACCACATTCAGATACCTATCTAGAGAAAAGTAAAGTTATAATAAGAAGAGAGAAAAACAAAAACAACAAAACCCATTACTTTCGCTGAGTCACGGCAGGATTCTTCTTGGCAACAACAGCAGGTCGAGGCGCACAGGCACGCAGCTCCGGCGCAGAGGTTAAGCCCGACGCAAGCCCTAGCTGTGCAGACTGCGCCTGCTCCTTGGCTGCGACACCAATACCAGCTACAGGGGCGGGCAGTGCTCGCAACTCCGCCAAGGAAGTGACTCGCCGCCGGGTTCCGTCAGGGCATATCACTACGATTCGCCCGTCGCTCGTCCAACTTCCCTTAATGCCATAAATCCTCCGAGCCTCCACGAATACGGCATGGCGATTATTAGTTAAGAACTCTGAGACAGTCGGTCCAGAGCCCTTGAGCAGTCGCTTACTAGCCCAAACAGTGTCGCGCTCCTTCTGGCTGATGAACTTCACCAGGATAGGCCGAGGCTTTGAAGAGCTGCGAACCCTGCCAAGACGAAGGCTGGCGTTAAAGGAATGAGCCTATACATGGGGTGCTTGGAGGTTTACTCTGCAAATATTGGCCACAGTTTCTGACACATCCTCATGCTCTGGCTCTGCGACGCCATGCAATAGTAGCATAGCTGACCTGGACCTCATCTTCTGATCTTCTAGGGTTTTTAGGACAAGGCCCATCTGCGACTGCAAACCCGCTACCGCACTCCAAATTAGAGACTTAAAAGCCTGATAGTCGCTAACTGCAGATGGGTCAACACCCTGAGCCGGAGACATGTTCTCGAAGGCTGACATCCTGGACTCGAACAGCTGCTTCATCTCTTCCATACTCTTCTGCAATTGCGTCAAATGATCCATCTTGGCACTCAGTGACAGAAATGACTTGCACAAATTTACAAAGTTAAAGTGTGTGTGTTAGGTTGTTCCAAAAATACTACTCAAATACTCTACTATAATACTCTAAGGTACTTGTCTGTAGGATACGACAATTTTAAAGACTTCATAAATGCTGATTCTAATCAATCGGAATATTTTGAATATACTGATGAGGATGATAAAAATGTGGTCAAACAAACTAACGATACACTTCTGTCTCTAAAAAAAGAAGATATGTTTGATATTTATGAAAATATCAATGTACCATTTGAGATTTATAGTAAAAACAAGAAACTCTCGATGGGAAATACTGCTGTAAGCTTATCGCTTGTGAAGAATTCTACTAACACCAAAAAAAAAACCTGCTTACCATCCATAATAACTGCAGGTTTAAAGGAACTATTAATGCGCAACAAACCCGATCTTAACCTTGTAACTGAAAAAGATAAAACAGACTACAAAGAAATGTTAATTAACACAAACGCGCATAAACGGGACTATGACCCCAATGGTCAATTAAAAGGCGACAAAGGATTAAAATACTGTACAGTTATCAAACCGTTATTTTTACAGCAAAATGAAGCAAATAAAACAAAAAATCTGGAAAAGTTACCAAGATTCAAAATCGGGGGGCATTTACCTGTATTAAAACAATATAAGAGTAATACAGACTACATCTATTGGGATGATCCAAATGAACTGATTGAAAGACTGAAACTTTTAATCGCGTCTAGTAGCGCTGGTAATAGTAATCACGATAACGAAATTATGGCAATTGTTGAAGAATTAAAGGAGGCTGGTATTATAAAAGAATAATCTTTCTTAAACAATTAACATTCTGTTTACTAATCTTAAGCATACTAGACATGAATATGGAAAATAATGACATTGTTAATTTTGAAATGAAATTAAATAAAATCTCAACTGTGACAGAACCAGCATTGCACCATAGTGTAAATCAAGAGTATGTTAATAAAATAGTAACAGACTGTTTAAGAAAATTGACAAATCTTAACAAGTTAGTTGTGACTTTAATGGAGCGAATAAAGGTAGTTGAAAAAGATATCAAGTTTAAAGAACTCGAAGGAAATGTCAACAAGCATCTCGTGCAAAGTAACCGTTATAAGTAGAGATCTAGAAAGACAATTTAACAAATATTATGAATAAAGCAGATGTTGTAAATTAAATTCATAGAAATGTTAGGGTGAACTTCCCACGAAGAAGTGTGATATTAAAAGATATAGATGATCTTTGGCAAGCAGATTTGATAGAATTCGATGGGTCCTACGTAAGTTATGGTAACTTGAAATACGCAACTTTACAGCAGAGTAGTTTAAAGTTGAAAATTGATGCCGTGGATACAATTTTTAATGGGTCCTAATAAAATTTGGTACAAATGTCAACAATAATTTCGTGCATAAACTTATCATATTAATATATAAAAAAAGACCTTGGTTTGGCTGCAATTGTTCTTACGATACTTTTAAGTGGATTAAAGGTTTCGATAACTATTGTTTGTGATACTAACCATGTTATACGTCGGAATAGCTTGCGCATAAAATATCGTAAGTACAACAAACCATAACTTACGTGGGAATAGTGCTATACAAATGTAGCACATACTACAATGTACTACGGGAAGTTAAACCCAAAACATTGTATGGAATCTTTAAAATAAAACTTTAAATTCGCTATGTAACCTTAGGATTGATCCTGTAACTGGATAAACTTAATAAATCATCCATGTGGACTTGAGAGAACCGCGTGGAGCTAACCCCATGTGGTTCTGTTTAAACCACTAGAGAAAATACTCTTTTACCGAACAATGTATGATATCCATGGACTTATTTCTCTATTAAGTCCATGGGAGTGTCTATAAATAACTTGACATTGGCAAAATACATCCTAACAGGAGTGAAAGCCATTAATCAAAATTTGAAATCATCACTTTTTGCTTTCGAAATAGACAACGGATTTGAATAAAGCGGCGTGAGAGATAATGGAGCTGATTTATTTTTAGCTCTAGTGTTACTCTACTCTACTTTTCTTCCTTAAAATTTTTTCGTCCAGTTTCTACCTTGCAATATATGTTTAAAATCATAAAGATCTGTGTATTTAATTTCTTTTACGACATATGGTTTTCCGTCTGTTTTTGAAAACCTTACTAGAGAATACCACTCAGACGGCGTAAATATGAGTTTAATTTTTAATGATTTTTCTATTACGGTACGTACAGGCGACTACAAAGAGATGTATACATCCACTTTTGGACCTTATTACAATACAATAAGGTATTAAAGTGGATACATCTCTTTGTAGTCGACTGTACACACACTGTAGGGTTTGGCCTGATAGTGGTATTTCTTCAAAAAACTGCGAGTCACTTTTATGTTATGTTTTAATACCACATATACATAAAAAAAAATACACAGTCCGGATTCGATTCTACAATTCTTAACAAAAGAGAATAAATTGTGACGCTACTGTCAAAATACTAATTTCTTTTTTCTTAAAGAATTACGGGAGCTTAAGATACATAGAACGAATGGCCCTTTTTGCTACACGAATGTAGTCTGTATTTCCACAGCTTTTCCCCAAACCGAATACTGTACGACATAACACTATGAAATAGTATTTTATGTAACTGATACATAAAGAGGGTCCTTTTTAAGGCCTAATTATGTACAGTTGCATACATTACTTTACCTACACACATTATTATATTAAGTACTCTAAGATGCGTTCAAATTTAATAGGCGGCAGAACAAACAAATGGCGGCAAAGCTCACCTGTGTCACGAATATGAATGTTTTTTTTTTATATAGATAAACTAACAAAGTCCCTATTCTAATGTCATTCGACATCATAATGGCGTACGACACTTTACTTAAAATATACCGAGTCGACGTTTAATTGATAATGGAATTGGTCCCCTGTTTGAATTGTGTTGGTTTTGGAAGATGTTCCAAATTTGAACAACATTACTTTATCAAAAGTTGTATCGTAATTTTAACTTTTCATTACAGCTACAGACAAGAAAAAATATCATTAGTAAAATTGTATCTTGTAATGCTGGTCATTGTCTACGGATTCTGAACGCATTATAAAGGACTTATGATATGAGTGTAGATAAATAATTATTATAAACTAAGCGAGCTGTCTCAACATTGGTAAGTTGCCTGATTTTCCTAACAGCATAAACTGCCGAACATAATTTACTTACTACTTACTTACTTAATTTACTTAATTGACTCCATTGCAAGTTTTTAGTTCTTAGTTATCACTAAGAAAAGCGCCTTATCTACCATTTCCAAAAACTCTTGGTTTAAAAATATAGGTACTAGATTCTACCGGTCTAACACTAGGCAAAGCAAACCTAACATGTTTAGGTTTTTTAGCATTGAGTAGCCAATTGTTACTAGAATACGGCCTGTGTATGGTATCGTAGCGTAATGTGATAAAAGGCTAAACACTTATAAAAATAGAGGTGTACTTAAAGAAAAAATCGTGCCTCTAATAACCCAAAATCAAACCCAAATCAGGGCTGCTAATAAAACCAATAAGCTTACTCTGCGCCAAGTTAATATCATTAGAACAATTAATAACATGCTCTTGCCCATGCGAAGTGTTGTAAAGCAAAGCCTCATCATCCTTGTCCGGAGAATCAATACAATAGGTACAATTCAAATACTCTTTATTGAACACCAGAAAAACAAAACACGGAACAGTACATTTGAACTGGAATTGTCACTGATTTCCTTGCCACTGTCGCTGAATACACTTTTCCAAGTAGGTAGCCGCATTGACCGGTTATCAGGTCCAAATGGAAGTGGGGATTCTGTAAGAAAAATAAAAATTAAGACAAAATTTGTACCTGGTAATCGGTATAATATCGTATGTTTATTTCCCATCCGGAGTATACTATAGCAAGTAAGACTTACAACCAATAAAATTAATCACACTCCGAAGTATAATATTGTAAGTAATTGTACCACATGCTTTTTTTACAAAAATCCCATCGTAAATAATCGTAAGTCATACATACAACAGCCGTTAGATGCTCGATTCCAACGTAAATGACCGTTAGTAATAGTTACCATATTGTACGCTGGAACCCACAATTAGATAAATATAGAATAAAAAAAATAGGAATCTAAATGCATTTACCTGATTTCGTAGATGTATCCGATGTAGAGTCATTTCAACGTCTTTGTTTATTGGGACTTTCTCCTCCCACAGCGTCATCGTTTGAATTAGAACTGTTTTTCGTTTCTGGGCTATCGCGAATTCGTATAATAATTTCGTTCTTGACGAGACGTTTGGTACTTTATTAGCACAACCAGCCTTTTTGTTAATATTACGGTTCATATGGAGCATCTAAACCACAAATTTTGTTAATACCCATCCTTAAACGTGTACACACCTACCGCCCCGCGTAGCCGGTCGCAATTGACACATGCGATGCGTAAGCGCGGGCGGCGCCCCCCGCACCGTCCCGCGTACTTTGTCGCCAAGGTACTTACGATGGAAAACGTCGGACCAGTTTGAAACATACCACTGTTTACGTTTCGAAAAACTGGTTTAAACTACAAATTTGGTAATTTTTGTTTTAGACACTAATAGTAATGGGATAATACAATCCATTTTTGCTATAAACCGAATTTTGCCATTTCGTGGGTTACGATAACTTACGTAGGATCCATCGAGATATGCAGTCTTTATCAAAATGGAATGCTGGATATAAATACATATTAGTAATAATCGATTGTTTCTCAAAATATGCTTGGTCATTTCGACTGAAGCCAAAAACAAAAGAAATCGTCTCTAAACAGTTCCAGACATTGCTTGCAAGGGGGCATATTCCAATTAATTTACAAACAGATGGCGGTAAAGAGTTTTACAATAATCAATTTAAAAATGTTACTAAAATGTATAATATTAATCACTACTCTACATTTTCTACAAAAAAAGCCTCAATCATAGAAAGATTTATAAGGACCCTAAAGAATATGCTTTGCAAAGAATTTAGTTTAAAAGGCAATTATAAATGGATTGATGGAAACCTTGACAAAAAAGTTTACAAATTCAATCACACTATTCATAGAACTGTGGGGAAACCACCGGCCGAAATTAATCATAGTAATAAAGAAACTATATTACAGAGATAAATTAAAAATTCACTAACTAAGAAAATACCGAATTGTAAAAGATTTCATGTTGGAGATTTCGTAAGAATCAGTAAGTACAGGGTGTCCGGCGGCAGATTTACATTTTAGAACTCGATTTTACAAAAAGTAATAAATGGTGCAGAGGGTTTGGGGGCGTCATTAGAATCACCGATCGTGCGGATTAGTTAGTCACTGGTGTTGAAATAGATCGCATTAAAAATTGTGGAATTACAACAACAATTCAATCTTATGTATCAATGAATGATGGAGAAAGTAAAAGTGCGGCATTATGGGGCTGGAATTTAAATGGATCCATAAGCAAAGATAGACATTTCTCAGTTATTATACCCCTAAACAAAGTACTCGGATTTGCAGAAGATTATAACAAAATTCTTGTCAATTGTAAACATGAACTTATACTGTCGACGTTACATCCTCGAGATTTAATATTCACCTTCGCCAGTGATTTGCGAAATAAGGAAATCTTGCTTAGAATCGACAATATGACCGCCATCTCGTTCATAAATCGAATGGGTGGGGTAATACGTGCACCTTAATGACATTACTCGCGAAATCTGGCAGTGGTGTGAAAACCGCAAATTGTTTATTTTTGCATCTTATATAAAATCTGAGCAAAATAAGGAGGCCGATCGGGAGTTAAGACGCACCAATATTGATACTGAGTGGGAATTATCATATAATGCTTACAATCAAATAACTGACAGGTTCGGGTTACCTGATATCGATATGTTTGCCACTAGAATCAACTCTAAATGCCGGAGATATATCTCATGGCTCCCAGATCCGCATGCTTTCAATATTGATGCATTCACAGTTGACTGGAGTAAGTTTTTCTTTTATTTTATTTTTTTATTTATTTATTTCAATTTAAATTAAGACAACTATGTGGTCCGTTGGTGTTGTTAATCTTAGTCTAGGTTAGTACTTAATCGTAAAAAGGGATTTGGTGCGGTCGGTAAGTATTTTTGTCAATGGACAATTAAACTTACTAGCTATCATTTTCAGGATGCTGTTGCTACTCCCGCGCATTCTATTCAGGAGAGAGGCAGACTTTTTGCGCCAGACGGCGTCGAAACCGTCTGTGCGCGCTTCGACAAACATAGATGACGCACTGCAGAAGCGCGGCAGTCGCAACAGCGCCCTGAAGGCATTATTAAATTGGATGCGCAGAGCATTGTATGCCCTTTTGGTATATTTGAACCACAGACTTGCCGAATACAGTGATGTGCAATACGCTTTGAACAGCGTTATCTTCACTGCATCTGAGCATCGAGCAAATCTGCGGGCCACCATGTTCGCCCGGACTGACAATGCCCTGCGCTCCCGCTCCATATCTAAGTCGTCCTTAAGGTCGTCAGGTAACAAATGCCCAAGATACTTAAACCGGAAGACACGTTTAAGAGGGACACTATTGAGTAGTAAAGGTGGAACAAAACTTGGGCATTTGGTTCCCGCCTTAAAAATCATATATTCCGTTTTAGATACATTATAAGTCAACCCATGAGATGTTACAAATGACTCACAAACTGCAACTAGTTTTCTAAGTGCGCCGATCGAGGGAGCCAGAAGAGCCATGTCTTTCGCGTAACTGATGTTATTGACACACACATCGTCAATAAAGCAGCCGACATCCGTTCTACTGAGTTCCTCAATCAGCGCATTAACATATAAGTTGAAAAGCAGCGGTGAGGTCAAGCCACCCTGCCGCACGCCGCATTCCAACCTCCAGGGAACCGAGAACTCGCCTGCCCATCTTACCAGATTCTCCTGATTTAAATACCAAGACCTAAGAAATGAAGTTAGCTCAAGCGGAAGCCCCGTCCCCTGTAACTTCCGCCAGAGAATGTCATAGGAGACCAAGTCAAAGGCCCTTGACAGATCCATAAAATCGGTGTCTGTCTATCAGTATAATACTTAATAGCGTGCTTTAAACTAAGAATGGCAGTCTCTGTTGATAGCCCAGGTCGGAACCCAAACTGGGCATAATGTAACTTGACATACCGTATTAAATGCGAGTTAAGCACACTGTCGAGTATTTTTGCAACTATCGTGGCTAGTGAGATGGGCCTATAATTTGACCTGTCTGAAACATCTCCTGTCTTGCTCTTGACAATAGGTACCACCAGAGTCTTCACCAGATCGGGAGGCAGGTATGAGTGGCTTAGGCAAAGATTAAAGAGCACGGCGAGTACTCGCGGGAGGTGGGGGCCGGCGTGCCGCAAGTGCTCCACGCTGAGCCCATCGTGCCCCGGCGACTTACCCCTAGTCATTCTATTGATTGCTTGTTTAATGTCCTTGGCATAAAATATGACTGTTACCTTGTCACCATGGGCATCAGCGCTGAGCTCCCGCAATGGCGGCCCTAATGGCGATTGGACTGCAAAGTGTTCCCTAAACAAGTTTGCGATATCGCTAGGGTTGGAGACACCAGCGACACTCACGGGGGTACCAGGCTTTGGGTTCAATTTATTTGTGCACTTCCAAAAATTTTTAAAGTCAGATTTCGAGTGATATGATGCTATCAAGTCCATTTTTATTTTTTCTTGATGATTTTGGCACCACTTCAGCTTCCCTTTAAAAATTTTACGCGCTTCAACCATGTCACTATAAACAGAGCCGCCAGTAGGTTTTCCATGTAGCACCCACGTGTTGAAACTGAGCCTTGCAACCGCTTGAACCTCGCTTACGTGCTTGTTCCAGCCCGTCAAGGTCCGTTTCCTATTACTATTATTTTTATTTTTATTGCTGTAGGAGGAAATTGCAGCCTTACATAGTATACTTATCACATCCGAGTACAATTTATTTATGACCTCTTTATGACTGGAGTTACAACAATTATATCCACAACATTTCTGACACTCTAAAGGAAAATCTATATTTCTCAAATTATCGTGACATATTTTTTGATAAGTGTCCGTTTGTAATGCATTTCGCTCGCCCCACCTTACTTTGTTAACTACTGAGGTTTTCAAAACGGCTTTTGGACTTATCACGTTAAGATTACATTTAACTACTAAAGGGAAGTGGTCAGACCAATATACATCATGTTTAACATAAACGTCTACAACACACTGCCTCGCGGCCCTCGTGACCAAGCAGTGGTCCAACCGGGATCACTTTGTTTGCCCGAATTTCTTTTGCCATAATTGTATCACTTGCCATAATATTCATTTGCCATAAAGGCATTTTTTCTGAAACTGTTAGCCTTTCAGGTATTTTTTACATGCCATCGTATATAGCCTAATAGGTTAGGTTAGGTTACTTTTATAACAATTCTGAATAGTTTATGGTTTCAGAGAAAAAGCCTTTATGGCAAATGAATATTATGACAAGTGATACAATTATGGCAAATGAATTTCGGGCAAACGATAGAGAACCGGTCCAACCACCTTGCACACCCGTGCGCTTCACTGATGAATGTGTACGTGTCGGACGATAAACCTAGCCCTTCAATATCCGCAAAGGTCTAGTCTAACTCCGCTGACATTTTTAACAGCTCTTTATAAAAACGCTCGTACGGATGCGCATTAAAGTCCCCTAGTATTAACGCAGATTCTACGTCGTTTTCGTCGATAATAGCATGTATAGTGCTCAAACAGTCTGTAAGTTCCACTACGTTTTCAGTGCAGTCGGTCGGCATGTAAACACTAAAAATGAGGACTGGCCGGTCATTTGTCACGACTCGTATAGCTGATATACGCGGGTTCGAACACTTGACCACCGACACGCACTGAAACACTGATTTCCGCCACAACAACGTAACGCCCCCATATGGCCTACCTTTCAGAATCCCCGCACTTGTGTCCACTGCCGAAGTTCCGGTGCTTCCAAAATCCACATGAATCTCAGCCAGGACCGGCAGGTCACACGGCAGCAGCCACGTTTCTTGGAGAGCGATCACATCCGCAAAACTACATTGTTGCTTTATGCCGTCCAAAGAACGCTTAATATTCTTGCAGTTATAAGTAATTAAAATTGTATTATCCATTAATTTACACCGAATCGTTTCTTTTCTGTTCGCCCGTGGGCCCATTACTTCTATACGGCATAAATCTTCGGCAACTAATACCGTCTGGCCAAAGTTCATCGCTTAAGAATACGTCAATTTTACTTCTTGACACCGTAATTTTATAGGAATTATAACCTTTTTCTGTTTTTGACTTTATTTTTTGAAGCATATTTTTTTCTTGTGTTATAGATAAAATATTCTCGCTTATATCACTTTCGGAAGTATCCTTGTGAACATTGGATACGAACAATGATATTTTAAGATCAGCAGGTTTAAACCTATCAGTAGAATTGATTGTTGCTTTTCCTCTGATACTCTCCACCCTCCTATTTCTCTTTTGCCTCCTCTCCACCAGGGTCCAATTTTTCTTCAGTTGTACAGGCTCCGATTCCACTTGCTGCATCAAAACATAGTATAAATAGACAAGTAGCTCGACTCCGGCCCTTTAGGAGATTCTGACACCTATTGCCGCTCGGGCGTCAGGGTTGTCCGAACATGTTTTTCAATTTTGGTCACCTAGTTGACCATACCTAATTTGATCTATGATTTATAATCATAGTAGTTTTCATAAATTACACAAACCTAAAGTAGGTAAGTATAAATATTGTTAGGCACCTAAGTATATACACACATAAGCGCACAGATATGCACGTTTAACTTGTAAGATCCCTCTTTTTTGTCAGGGTTTAAATAGAGTATAAGTATTTAATTTTATTACCATCGTAAGATTGTTGTCTTGAGATTACCATCGTAAGATTGCAGTCTTGAGATTGCCATCGTAAGATTGCAATCTTGAGATTGCCATCGTAAGATTGCAGTCTTGAGATTGCCATCGTAAGATTGCACAGTCTTGAGATTGCCATCGTAAGATTGCAGTCTTGAGACTGCCATTGTAAGATTGCACAGTCTTGAGACTGCCATCGTAAGATTGTAGGCTTGAGATTGCAGTATTAAGATTTCCATCGTAAGATTGCAGTTTTGAGATTGCCATCGTAAGATTGCAGTCTTAAGATTGCCATCGTAAGATTGCAGTCTTGAGATTGCCGTCGAAAGGTTGCATTCTTAAGATTGCCATCGTTAGATTACACAGTCTTGAGATTGTCATCGTAAGATTGCAGTTTTGAGACTTCCATCGTAAGATTGCACAGTCTTAAGATCGCCATCGTAAGATTGCACAGTCTTGAGACTGCCATCGTAAGCTTGCAGTCTTCTGACTGCCATCGTAAGATTGCACAGTCTTGAGATTGCCATCGTAAGATTGCACAGTCTTGAGATTGCCATCGTAAGATTGCACAGTCTTGAGACTGCCATCGTAAGCTTGCAGTCTTCTGACTGCCATCGTAAGATTGCAGTCTTCAGACTGCCATCGTAAGATTGCAGTCTTGAGATTGACATCGTAAGATTACAGTCTTAAGATTGCCATCGTAAGATTGCAGTCTTGAGATTGCCGTCGAAAGGTTGCAGTCTTGAGATTGCCGTCGAAAGGTTGCAGACTTAAGATTGCCATCGTTAGATTACACAGTCTTGAGATAACAATCGTAAGATTGCAGTCTTGAGATTGTCATCGTAAGATTGCAATTTTGAGATTTCCATCGTAAGATTGCACAGTCTTGAGATCGCCATCGTAAGATTGCACAGTCTTGAGATTGCCATCGTAAGATTGCACAGTCTTGAGACCGCCATCGTAAGATTGCAGTCTTCAGACTGCCATCGTAAGATTGCAGTCTTCAGACTGCCATCGTAAGATTGCAGTCTTCAGACTGCCGTCGTAAGATTGCAGTCTTCTGACTGCCATCGTAAGATTGCAGTCTTGAGATTGCCATCGTAAGATTGCAGTCTTGAGATTGCCGTCGAAAGGTTGCAGTCTTAAGATTGCCATCGTAAGATTACACAGTCTTGAGATTACAATCGTAAGATTCTGCAATCTTGCCATCGTAAGATTGCAGTCTTCTGACTGCCATCGTAAGATTGCAGTCTTGAGATTGCCATAGTAAGATTGCACAGTCTTGAGACTGACATCGTAAGATTGCAGTTTTGAGATTGCCATCGTAACATTGCAGTCTTAAGATTGCCATCGTTAGATGGCAGTCTTGAGATTACCATCGTAAGATTGCAGTCTTGAGATTGCCATTGTAAGATTGTAGTCTTGAGAGTGCCATCATATATTGCAGTCGTAAGATTGCAGTCTCGAGATTGCCCTCGTAAGATTGCAGTAATGTACTATTAGTATTTCCTCACATTGCTTGAGAAAAGTACTATACAATCCTCGGCCGGAACAAGGATTGAAGGACTCGTTCTATCCGGCCTCGTCTACGACTCGGCCGTCTACCCCAAACTCGTCCTTAAATCCCTGACTTCACGGCCTCTTCAGTAATGTACTATATCTAGAGGGGCATTCAGAAGAGAATTTTCAAAAGTAGTAAGTGTCATAAACTTATCTGTGACTATATAATTACCATTGTCTGTCTTTAGATTAATTAAATACTTGCATGCAAGATAAACTATAAAAATTGACTTTTTAATGCAGACCATTTAAAAATTAAAAAAAAAAAACAGACAAAGGTTAGACATAGTAATTGTATTCGCATGCATCACAGTGCCGAGCAGAGCGAGGTGATGTAATGCAGCGGATACAATTACTACCTACTCTAACTATAAAACGAAATATTTTTTATTTCATAATCTGATTGATAGTCGATAAACAACTAACACCGAAAAAAAATGTAGGTATTTGTGACATTGTTATAGATGGACATGATGAAATTATAAGGTTTCTCTTTTCACTATAATCAAAATTGTAAAACCCAAGCTAAGTTAATAATAGGAGTTTGATTGTCCAAACATTATCTTAAATATGTATTCGAACTCTCGATACTACGCAAATAATACAATGTATTTAAGCAACAATTTGACACCATTAGTTTCCATCACAACGTCGCTTCTATTGAAATTAATCTATGATCGCGTGTTTTTGTCTTGATCGCTCCCGTTATGGGAAGAATATGGCTGTCCCTTTCTTTGATGTCATCATCATGGCGTCACATTTGTTACAACAACAAACTGGAATAATTTGTTTTGCTTCTTTATAGCATTTTGTACACTGAATTTTAAAAAAATCTGTGAATATAGTTTGTATGTAATAAACGGAGCATAAAATGTTGAAATTTGTAAACACGTAAAGTAATCGACAGCCCTTGAATAGGGTTTAAAAGAAATACTTATAATTGGCTAATTGCTATTGCTAATTTAATAAATAACTTGATAATTTCTTAGTTGTTTTAACTTTAATCGAGAAATCCTGAAATAGGTATAGGTATGGTATATAGGTATAGTAGTTTAATTTGTTACGAAGAGCAATTGTACAAAGTTTCAAGTTACCAGCTCAATCCAGTAACTTTTTTCCATACTAACTTTGACCCCTCTTTTCCCCCCCCTTAACTTATCATATCTTATTTTTTATTATGTATAAACTTGGTCACCGTTTGTTAAAACGTTTTAGTAAAAACCATATCAACATTGGTTCAGTGGTTTTCAATTGATGCGAGGAGAAACAAAATTAAACAGAGAAACAGACAAACAGACACCAACTCTAAAAATTGTAGAAACGTTCTACTGCTCATTCTGAGGACCCCTATAGTATTTTTAAGTTCATATCTTGAATGTACATATTTTTTCCCTGCTACAACTTTGTTATATGTATAGATATAGATATATATAGATTTACTGGTTTCATTCTTGCGCATAAAAATCTTACAGTCTCTGATCCACAAAAATGAGTAGTTAAGTTCAGTTTTGAGTTGCATTGCTCGCTTCAGCAACAGCTTATTGGCCGTGTGAGATGGTCACCGAGGAACAAGGTGGTCGCCGGCCCCGGCAGGTCGATGTCAGCCGTAGTGAGCCCGCGTCGGGCGCGTACCGCTGCCAGCAATGTGTCCTTGCGCTTACGCTGGGTAAAGCGGACTATGATGGCTGGGGGCCTGCTGTGAACCCTGGTCGGCTTGAAACCGTCGGACACGGTATATGGTATCGACTTCACTCTCAGAGAGTGTATATCCCACGCGCGTACATATATTACCGACGATGGTGAAAAGATTTTCGCCTTTGTGAAACGGAACCCCAGAAATCTCGATATTGTTAAGCAACGAGAATTGTTTATAAGCCTTTAATCATATCGTTGGCCTCGCTGAGGTTCCTTGGAAGGATCCACAATGCGTCGCTTTTAATTTCTATAGAAGTGACCCTGTCATTCAGACCTGACAACTCTGTCTTGATAAGAGTTTGTTCATTTATTATTTTTTCTGCTAAGGAAGTAACACTGCAAATTTGATCCTTAATATTATTAGTTAGGGCGCAGTGCATATTCTGAATCTTCTCGTCTTGGGCAGCGCTATAACAGGCAAGACAGGATAAAATATCTTTTCGAAAGTCCGCCAGGTAATGCTGTGTATCGCCATCAAGCTCAGGTTACTTCTTCTTTCTGGTGTTTATATTGAAATCAACATCTTCCATGGCACATAACTTTGAAAGATCTGGTTGCGAACCGCCAGTCGGTATTGGAACCTTAGGAGGAGTTCGGGATGTACTCATCTCTTAAGTCGATGCAGGTAGCAGAATTATGAACCGAATTCCTCAATTCTCCGCACAGTGTGCCAGTCTTGCACGTAAAAACTTGAGTGTTCAAGCACTTATTACTAATAATAATAAAACTCCTCTTCTATAACACTTGCTTTATTCTCACAAATAATTCAAGCACCTTTCTACGACTGTCTTCGACGACCATCAAAAGCAGACTGTTCGATAATTCAACCGCCAAGTTCCTCTTGTTTTTCAATATACAAGTGACAGATAGATAGTCAAATACTACGAGCGTCTACCCACCGAACTCAAACGCGAACCATCTGACGAAACGTTTAGGCGCCGGCTTGTAACTAACCCCACCAACTTAACCTACCCTAACCTATCTTCTTCTTAATCTATCCCAGTTTATCTTAACCTACCTTAACCTACCCTAAGTTATCTTATTCTAGCCTAGCCTAACGATCTACTTTTAAAAATGATGATTGATTTGGCTCGTGATTGTCTAGTGATCAGGACTCTTTAATTGTGAACCGATAATAACCCTAACGTTCTTTATTCTATTGTTTTGACTTTAAGCGCACTAATACATGAAAATCCTGAACAAAAATTTACTAATTGAAGCAAAGAATTTAAATTTAAAATAAGAACGAAGTATGGTCAACCGCTTAAAGTTAAATTATTAGAGTCTAAAATATTACCTATAAAGTAAGTAGAAGTACCTAATGAAATTAATTTGTAACTGTGAGAGAAGTTCCCATTTCACATCGAGTAAAGGTTTGTCATAGTCTTTGGTACTAGTTAGGAATACTAGGGTTATACTGGAAAGTATGCTTAAGGCATTTTTCCTTGCGCCTAAGGTCAGAGCCCATGACTCCCCGCTCATGACTATGGGACTCGTCTACCAGACTGGACATCCCTCAAGCGCCTATAATTTTTTTTTCTTTCCAGGTGGGAATTATTGATTTTACAGTCTTTGTCAGTAGTCTTTAATAAATTAGTCATTAGTAAACTGTCTTCAGTCTTCAAGGGTCGAGAGGATTTCACAAGACTCCTTTCTCCATTGCAGGAGTTAAATATTAAATAATAATCATATGGTATTAATGATATTGTATGTAAACCATATAAAATACACTAGGAGCAGATTTATTAATATGTCCAAGTCAATTTGCCCAGATGAGGATAGTATTTGTAGGTATTCATATAAAACCAAATTAATAAAGATCTAATTAATGTTCATACATTACAGTTTCCATTCCAAGATCCTTCATTATTATGCTTATAATTTTGATTGCAACTTTTATCTTTTTATAATAAAAGGTGACTTTAGCCTGATGTTGCTAAATTATTTTGTAAGTCTAGTTTTGGACTTAGGTTTATTTTTATACCATAATGAAGTGTTCAATTTTCACCATTGTACTCATGTTATACCTTATATTTTTGGTAAACAGCGGAGATACAGAAGTCATTTTGTCTTCGGCTACCTATTTTGAAACCTCATAATAGCTATATTTGCTTTGTATGATTTAGGTAACTAACAATTCATTTATAAAGCCACCTTTCTATTGTTATTAAATTAGTTTGCTTATTTTTTGCAACATGAATAAAGAATCTTTATAATTAGAAACTTGTGACGGTATGCGCGGACGCACACAGCCGACAATGCCGAGTCCTGTGAGGGCTCGACTTTAATACCTCTAGTTCAGGGATCCTAATAGGAGTTTTCACGGAAACAACGGTTTACCCAAACCAACACCTGTAATTAAATATTTACAACACAATTCACTTAACCTAAATCACTCGCGGAAATACGGATGGTCCACGTGACCATAGGCGGAAGCTATCTTTTGATACGGGACGGGAGTGAAGCTCCTTACTAGATGGTCGGCGTGAGGCGCCGTGACGGGAAGAAGAAGTTCCTTAAACGCAGATGGAGTGAAGCTCCCAAATATGAGGTTTGGCGTGACGCGCCGAGATAGGGTGAAGGAGGTTTCCCAAATCGCGGATGGAGTGAGGCTCCTTACTAGTATCTAACACTGCTGGCCTAAACGCCCTCAGTCACAGTGCCGACGGGACGGTAATCCCCGAGCCGCCAGACGCACAGGACCTGGGGAGTCCAGGGGTTTGGTGTAGATACTCCAAATAAGTACGGTATGGTTTCAACACCGACGGGACGGTAATCCCCGAGCCGCCAGACGCGTTGAACCTTTTGGGAAAAAGATCTGAACGCCGACGGGACGGTAATCCGCGAGCCGCCAGACACGTCCGGACCTTTGGGAAAGAGAGTTTCGGTATGGGAGGAGATCTGAACGCCGACGGGACGGTAATCCCCGAGCCGCCAGACACGTCCGGACCTTAGGAACGGTGGTTAAGGAATAGGAGAGGGAATGACACTTCGACAGTTAGATCTAAAGAAAGGGATGCAGCGAGACGGTAATCCCCGAGCCGCCAGCGATCCGCACCCTGTGCGAGCGCACCGCGAAGTGCGCTGCGGGTCTTCTCACACGCCTCCTCGCGAGCGGAGCGAGCGAGGGGGTGTGGGGTAAGCTCGTCAGTGCATTTGGCACTCTGAGCTGATCTCGGGGTCGAGACCCATAACTATGGGCCTGGCTTTAATGCACCCTGTATTGTATGTATGTATGTAAACTCTTTATTGTACAAACAGAAAATAACAAATCAAAAAGAAACAGAAACACAAAAGGTATGTACAAAGGCGAACTTATCCCTTTAAGGGATCTCTTCCAGTTAACCTTTGAGCGATTGGGATATTAATAAAAACAACGGATGGCTAAACGTACAACAATTAAAGATACAGAAGACTAAAATAATAATAGCAAATAAATAAATAATAAATAAATGAATATACTTGTATAAATATAAATAAATACATAATTAAATAAATAAATATAAAATATATATATAATATAAGTATGAAAGGTAGAAAGGACATACAGTCTTAGATCAGGAACAAGAGTCAAGCCAGTATTTCTTAAGCCTAGATCTAAGTGAAGCAACAGATTGTGATTGCCTGATGTCAGTTGGAAGACTATTCCATAAACGAACAGAATGTACCGAGAAGGATTTAGAATAACATTTGGATTTGCTAGCAGGAAAAGCAAGGAGTAGGTTGGCACTCGAGCGTAAGCGGTTCTGGGAGCCGGTAGCTAAGAAAGAAAACCGTTCGACAAGGTAAGGAGGGGATTGAGGATTGAAAAGGATATTAAATAGCAACGACAGGATATGGACATTTCTACGCGACCTAATGGGCAACCATTTTAGCTGAGTACGGAAATCAGACACATGGTCGAATTTCCGCAAGCCAAATATGTACCGAATGCACACGTTCTGAAGCCGTTCCAGCTTATTGAGCAGCTCTTCAGTTGCGTCAATATATGCGATGTCACCATAGTCGAATAAAGGGAGAAGAAGAGATTGCGCAAGAGTAATCTTGGTGCGAAGGGGTAGAAAATTCTGCAGGCGCCTAAGAGAATGGAGAGATCTAAAGAGTTTACGACTAACTTCAGAAACATGAGCCGACCAGGAAAGCGTCTGATCCATTGTGAGACCCAAATTTTTGACAGTGGTTGAAAAAGGAATGATAGTACCGTCGAATACCAAATTCGGACACACAATGTCAGACAACTTTGAGATAAAATGTGGACTACCGATAACAATTGCTTGCGATTTTTTCGCGTTGATTTTTAGCCCGTAGTTAGCTGCCCAGTCTCGAATAGTCGCAAGGTCAGAGTTTATTAGGCTTATTAAGGAGGGAAAATCATCAATACCAGCCGAGGCGTAAATCTGCAAATCGTCTGCATAAAGGTGAAAGCAAGATTGGAGGGAAGCAGTGATGCCATTAATAAATATGGAGAACAGAAGCGGGGACAGCACAGCTCCCTGGGGGACACCAGCGGACAAATCCCTCCAGGAAGAGACAGTGTCATCTACCTTAACAAGCTGGCGCCTCCCAAGGAGATATGATTGGAACCACGAGAGAGCCGTAGAAGAGACATTAAACGTTTTAAGGATGCCGAGGAGGATGTCAAAGTCAACGGTGTTAAAAGCACTGCTAAAGTCCAATAAGACCAGAACAGTGAGTTTTCTATTTTCTATATTAAGACGAATGTCGTCGGTGACCTTGACCAAGGCAGTGACAGTGCTATGCCCGGGGCGGAACCCAGATTGTAACAAATTGAAAAGTTTGTGAAAGTTAAGGAATCGAGACAGTTTTCTATTTATAAAATGTTCTATAATTTTCAATAGGACTGGAAGAATTGAAATTGGACGATATTCGGAAAAGGAAGAGGGATTTGTGGTCTTAGGAAGAGGAATGACATGGGCAGATTTCCACAAAGAGGGAAAACAGCCCGATGACAAAGAAAAGTTAATAATTTTGGATAGGATGGGAGTAATAGGCTCCGCCACGAGCATAAGCATATCCAAACCCACACCGTCTTCACCAACGGCCTTCGTCTTAATATTTTTTAAAATATTTAAAGTTTCCTCCGTCGAAAGGGGGATAGTTGGGGTGAGGAGTGTTGGCGAGAAGAGATAAAGTCTGTTTTTTTAGAGACGGGTCCAAGACAACCGGAGAAGTGCTAAAGTGATTGTTGAGAGAATTGAGGTCAAGTTTAACATTAGAAGAGTTTTGTTGAGGTTTGCCCACCCCTAAAGACTTAAGAAACTTCCATAATTTAGGATAGGGACAACTCTCTATACGTTCGTGAATGTAGCGGCGCCTAGCATCTCTACACCTATGACTGCAGCGATTACGCAAGCCAACATAGTTTTGGTGATTTTCATCTGTCGGTTTATGGCGCAGCTTCAAGCGGGCCCGTTTCCTCTTAGCCATTAGAGCCTTAATATCAGAAGTAAGCCACGGCGCAGGGTAATGCTTAACCCGCAAAGGCTTTAAAGGCGCGTGACGGTCGAAAATCGCAAGCAATTTGTCGGTAAAAGCTTCAAGTTTCAGGTCAACACTGTCAAGAGCATCAATGGACTGCCAGTTGACGTTGTGGACGTCTGAGAGCAGGGCTTCCCGATTCACATTACCAAGATTACGGCAAAGAATAAATTTATGCCTGCGTTTTGGGGGTCGAATTCTGAAGGAAGCAAATATTAAATCGTGATTTGAGAAGGCAGCAGCGTTAAACTGGCCGTGAAGAGAAACAAGGTTAGGAGAAGAAGTAATGATAAGATCTAAAAGAGAGGGGGGGCCATTATGAGGGAAGTGCGTAGGGCTGAGAGGAAGAATACTAAAGTTCAAGGAATTTGTAAGAGATTTAAGTTTAGAGGACACACACACATTGTAACAGGGATTCTTGTTGATTCTTATTCATTCCTTGGAATTGAATGCCCATTATTGTAGGTCCTCTTGTGGGCCGCCAATAAGGTTCAGGGGCGTTGGACGTCGGCGACGTCGGCGATCGTTTGGCAGAGCGGGAGGGCGCGAACTGCCAGGGTCCGGGATCCGGGGTTTTCCAGGTAGTAATCGGGAAATCTAATAATCCCTCGAAGTCGTTCCAATCGTCCCTCAGCTTGCTACCTCGGCTGAGTTTCGCTTCTTCAAGGCCTCTGAAGTAATCCCGGTAGCGCTCCTCCAGTACGCGGAATTTCTTCTTATAGGCCTTGTTGTTGAGTAGGCATATGTCGTGCGCCGGCTCTTCTGCCGGTGCGGCTTCTATAGCAACGGGTGCGGGCTTTTGCTCAGGCGCGGGCTTAGTAGCCGGCGCCGTTATAGTGGCACGTTTCACGGGCGCTTGTGCCCGTGAGTTTTCGATCGCGGGCGCTGATAGCGCGGCGCATTTCGCGGGCGCGACCGCCCCGGCGGGCGGCGCGGGCTTGACTGGCGGGGCCGCTGCTGCGGCCGGCTCGGTGTCGGAGTCGCTCCGGGACTCTGTGGTGGGGCGTGTGCCTTTTTGAAGGAGTTCGAAGGTCCTTATCAATCATCGGTTTTCTCAATGATATTGCGGCGATATTCTTCGCGTGAATTCTCAGGCGCGGGCTTAGTTGCCGGCGCCGTTGTAGTGGCTCGTTGCACGGGCGCTTGTGCCTGTGGTTTTTCGGTCGCGGGCGCTGATAGCGCGGCGCATTTCGCGGGCGCGACCGCCCCGGCGGGCGGCGCGGGCTTGACTGGCGGGGCCGCTATTGCGGCCGGCTCGGTGTCGGAGTCGATCCGGGGCTCTGTGGTGGGGCGCGTGTCTCCCGCGGTGGGAGCAGTCGCCGTCTCCTCTTCCGTCTCGCTCCCCGCGGGAGCGGGGGTGGAGGGGGCTGATTTTTCTAAGTCAGGCGCGGGCTTTAGAGCCGGCGTTGCTGCGTGTTGCGTGCTTCAGGGTTGATCTGGGGCTTCTTCTTGATGGGGCTTGCGTCCCTGGGGATGGGAACGGTCGCCAGCGCCTCTTGTGGCGCGGTGTCTTTTTCCCCCGCTTGATGCTGGGCGCGCCTGATGGCGCGAACGGTTGGTGGCGTTTCTCGCTTCCCTGCGGAGAACGGGGCAGTCCGAGTGGTTTGCTGGGTGGGCCCCCCGGCAGTTTGCGCAGGTGGCCGGCTGGTCTCGAGGTCGAGGGCAGTCCTGTGCGGCGTGCGCTTCCCCACAGCGCACGCACGCAATCTGCAAGTGGCATTGCAGGCTGGAGTGCCGGAACTGCTGGCATTGTGCGGGGCCTTGTTTGCCCCGCCAGGCTTCAACGGTGACTCCGGGCATGTACAGGAGCTCGCGCGTCGTGTACACCCTGCAGTTGTCGGCGTGTGTGCCGGCTAGCACGACGTGAAAAACGCACTCGGGGCGTCCCCGACGCGCCCGAATGCATTTGACGTGCGTTGCCGTGTATCCCTTGGCGGCGAGGGCGGCTTGGATGTCCGCCGGTGTTGTGGTAGCGGGGAGTCCGCGGATGGCGATCTTCGTTGTCTTGTCCATCCGCGGCGTGAATGTGTACCACCTGGTGTTGGTGGTGGCCTCGTTGTCGCGCAGTCCCTTAAAGTAGGACTGCACGCAATCGTGCTCTCTTTCCGAGAGTGGCGTGAAGCGCACGCCGTCACCGTAGGCGTGCGCTTTTGGCGTTTTGCCGAGGCGTTCGGCGATCGCAGCAAGGTGAGTCGGCCAGTTGGGTAGGTCGACAGCTACCAGTAGTGGGTAGCGGGCTCTCTTCTTAGCTGGGGTAGTGGCGGTGGCGGCAGCGGCAGCGGTGGGACGCTGCTGCTTTGGTGCAGTGACTGTCGGGCGGCTTTTGGGGCCGGTGACGCGTGAGCGGGACCGGGTCGGGAGTAGCGAGGAGGGCAGCCGAAGGCAGGGCTTCATGACATCTGCGTATTGGTCCCCGCCGATCACGCAGGCGCGATCGGGCGCGTTTCGCCCTCATAACGTCCTCAGGACGTTAGGGACGAAGGTCGCTTGGCAGAGTCCGGAGAAAGTGGAGAAAAGACGTCCGTGCGCAGTATGGGTCCGTAGCAATCCTGCGCCGCGGCAAAACTCTGGGTCTTCTCACACGCCTCCTCGCGAGCGGAGCGAGCGAGGGGGTGTGGGGTAAGCTCGGCAGTGCATGGCACTCTGAGCTGACATCGGGGTCGCGACCCATAACTATGGGCCGGGCTTTTTGTGCCCTGCTGAGCAGCAGGGCTTCCTCCTCTTGGTAGCTTCTGTTATTTTTGTTTAGTTTCTAGGAACGTTGCTTCGAACGTCCTGGAGCGGTGGGAGTGCGGCTTTTATCTCCATCCAGCGCCTTATTAACTCATCATCGGATGAAAGCCTAGGCGCGGGCTTAGTTGCCGGCGCCGTTGTAGTGGCTCGTTGCACGGGCGCTTGTGCCTGTGGTTTTTCGGTCGCGGGCGCTGGTAGCGCGGCGCATTTCGCGGGCGCGGCCGCCCCGGCGGGCGGCGCGGGCTTGACTGGCGGGGCCGCTGTGGCGGCGGGCTCAGTTTCGGAATCGGAATCGGTCCGGGGCTCTTTGGTGGGGCGCGTGCCTCCCGTAGTGGGAGCGTTCGCCGTCTCAGCTTCCGTCTCGCTCCCCGCGGGAGCGGGGTGGGAGGGGGCTGATTTTTCCGAGTCAGGCGCGGGCTTTAGAGCCGGCGCGAGCTCTGCTTCCGGGTTTTTCTGGGGCTTCTTGGTGGGGCTAGCGTCCCTGGGGATGGGAACGGTCGCCAGCGCCTCTTGTGGCGCGGTTTCTTTTTCCCCCGCGGGCGCGGGGGTCGGGGATGCTGGGCGCGCCTGGTGGCGCGGGCGGTTGGTGGTGTTTCTCGTTTCCCTGCGGAGAACGGGGCAGTCGGAGTGGTTTGCTGGGTGTGCCCCCCGGCAGTTTGCGCAGGTGGCCGGCTGGTCTCGAGGTCGAGGGCAGTCCTGTGCGGCGTGCGCTTCCCCACATCGCACGCACGCAATCTGCAAGTGGCACTGCAGGCTGGAGTGCCGGAACTGTTGGCATCTGTGGCATTGTGCGGGGCCTTGTTTGCCCCGCCAGGCTTCAACGGTGACTCCGGGCATGTACAGGAGCTCGCGCGTCGTGTACACCCCGGAGTTGTCGGCGTGTGTGCCGGCTAGCACTCGGGGCGCCCCCTACGCGCCCGAATGCATTTGACGTGCGTAGCCGTGTGTCCCTTGGCGGCGAGGGCGGCTCGGATGTCCGCCGGGTTAGTGGTGGCGGGGAGTCCGCGGATGGCGATCTTCGTTGTCTTCACCATCCGCGGCGTGTACGTGTACCACCTGATGTCGGTGGTGGCCTCTTTGTCGCGCAGCCCCTTAAAATAGGACTGCACGCAGTCGTGCTCTCTCTCCGAGAGCGGTGTGAAGCGCACGCCGTCACCGTAGGCGTGCGCTTTTGGTGTTTTGCCGAGGCGTTCGGCGATGGCAGCAAGGTGTGTCGGCCAGTTGGGTAGGTCGACAGCTACCAGTGGAGGGTAGCGGGCTCTTCTGTGGGCTGCTGCTGTGGTGATAGGTGTGGCAGCGGCGGGGCGCTGCTTAGGTTTGGCGGCTGTCGGGCGGGTGCCCTCTGGGGCCGGCGGTGCGGCCTTTAGGGCCGCGGCCTGCGCATAGTTGCGCGGACGGGGCGGCGGCGATGAGGTTGTTGGCGATGGCGGTGGTGTCGGTGGTGGCGGGTGAGGGCGCTGTTGCTTCTCCTCGTGGATAGGCTGGGTGCCCCCCTCTGTGCGCGGCCTCGGGCGCGTTGTTGGGCTGTTCGGTATGAGGCCTAGTCCCTCGAACAGCTTGACTTCTTTTTCCGTTAGGGCGTCTTTGTCGCCTAGGATGTAGGCCTGCAGTCGGACGTACTTCGTCATCCACTCCTTCAGGCCGGGCGAGCAGTGCCGGGTGCCGCTGAAATAGGAAACCATAATCAAATCTTGATTATGGTATTCCCACGACAATTCCGGCACTACGCTCGGCCTGCTGAGGCGGATTCGGAGACTCCCGGCTGCGGGCGACCTAGGCGCGTCGAAAACCGACGTGGTGGAGTCCAGGGTGGCGTGGCGAGGGGTGGGTAGCACGGAACTATCGCTAGCACGGCTACCCACCGATATCGGCGTACTTGAAGCGGCGGGGGGTAGTTCGAAACCGGCTGGTTTCCAACTACCCTCATTTTGAGCACCGAAAAATTCGGTGGGTGTCTCGGTCGAGGACGGACCGCGGCGCGACGTTGTGCCTCCGGCGTGTTGCCAGGCCTCGCTATCCCTTTCCCGGGGCATCCGTGTGAGCGGGACCGGGTCGGGAGTCGCGAGGAGGGCAGCCGAAGGCAGGGATTCGTGACATCTGCGTAGTGGTCCCCGCCGATCACGCAGTCGCGATCGGGCGCGTTTCGCCCTCATAACGTCCTCAGGACGTTAGGGACGAAGGTCGCTTGGCAGAGTCCGGAGAAAGTGGTGAGAGACGTCCGTGCGCAGTATGGGTCCGTAGCAATCCTGCGCCGCGGCGCCTGCGTTTATATAGTTTATAATTCGGAAGCATGTTCTCGTATATTCTATATAATTTATCATGCTGAGTAATGTTTCCGTGTCTTCTCATTAATGTTTGGAGGTCTGTGGTGTACTCCACTAAACTTTCTTTAAACTTTTGCTTCCGGCTCGTTATTTTTTCTAGAAGATTCTTTTCGTAATTGGCAGGAAAGAAGTATGTTTTGAAAAGTTGTTCAAAGTCTTCCCATGTCTTCCACAAATCCTTATTATTCCTGTACCATGAAAGAGCCTTACCTTTTAGTAAACGTGGTAATACTGTCACTAGCTCTGTTTTACTTATTTTATCTGCGAGACTTAATTCTTCGAGTCTTTCCATAAATTCTACTGCATCGGATGTAATGTCGAACCAAATATGCCATTTATCGATTATTTTCGATATGTGCCTACTAATATCCGCATTTTCTTGATCATCCGGCATTATGTTGGTTGTTTCGCTGGAACTTCCCTGACTGAAATTTTCTTGGTTCTTTATGTATTCGGCTAAATTTTTCCTTAGTTGTTCCACGGTAAAATTTTCGGTTGACAAGTTTCTGTCTTGTGATTCTTGTATTATCTCGGATTTCTTTAACTCGTATATCCACGACGTTGACATTTAAACAAGTCGTAATTTATTAAGTTATTTTTTCGGTGTTTCACGGTACGGTTGGTAATGTAAACGGGATGTTTTACGGTACGGTCGGAAATATAAACGGGATTTTAACAGTACGGTCGGAAATATAAACGGGATTTCTACGGTACAGGCGGAAATATAAACGGGTTTTTTTTCCTTTACGGTACGGTCGGAAATAAATGTATAGGTGCGGTGTGGTAATGGATTTTTACGGGTAAATATTATTTTTTCTCCGGTTTTTCCCTAGGATTCTGGAACTTGGGCTAGAGACTCTTGAAGTGAGTTATTTCGTTGGGCGCCAATGTGACGGTATGCGCGGACGCACACAGCCGACAATGCCGAGTCCTGTGAGGGCTCGACTTTAATACCTCTAGTTCAGGGATCCTAATAGGAGTTTTCACGGAAACAACGGTTTACCCAAACCAACACCTGAAATTAAATATTTACAACACAATTCACTTAACCTAAATCACTCGCGGAAATACGGATGGTCCACGTGACCATAGGCGGAAGCTATCTTTTGATACGGGACGGGAGTGAAGCTCCTTACTAGATGGTCGGCGTGAGGCGCCGTGACGGGAAGAAGAAGTTCCTTAAACGCAGATGGAGTGAAGCTCCCAAATATGAGGTTTGGCGTGACGCGCCGAGATAGGGTGAAGGAGGTTTCCCAAATCGCGGATGGAGTGAGGCTCCTTACTAGTATCTGACACTGCTGGCCTAAACGCCCTCAGTCACAGTGCCGACGGGACGGTAATCCCCGAGCCGCCAGACGCACAGGACCTGGGGAGTCCAGGGGTTTGGTGTAGATACTCCAAATAAGTACGGTATGGTTTCAACACCGACGGGACGGTAATCCCCGAGCCGCCAGACGCGTTGAACCTTTTGGGAAAAAGAGGTGTGGGAAAAGATCTGA
This sequence comes from Acleris cristana, assembly GCA_948252455.1. Taxonomy (NCBI): domain Eukaryota; kingdom Metazoa; phylum Arthropoda; class Insecta; order Lepidoptera; family Tortricidae; genus Acleris; species Acleris cristana. The sequence goes on from OX411771.1 coordinate 31,804,395, forward strand.
ACGCCGACGGGACGGTAATCCCCGAGCCGCCAGACACGTCCGGACCTTAGGAACGGTGGTTAAGGAATAGGAGAGGGAATGACACTTCGACAGTTAGATCTAAAGAAAGGGATGCAGCGAGACGGTAATCCCCGAGCCGCCAGCGATCCGCACCTTGTGTGAGCGCACCGCGAAGTGCGCCGCGGCGCCTGCGCCGGGCATTTATATAGGCCGTGAGGGTGGGGTGCGCGGCGCGGGGTCGGTACTTCGCTATGGAGAGGCGGCCGCTTCGATTTGTGACGTCACGCTGGCCTACGTGATCTCGGGTGCGTAGGCTGCGGTCCTGAGCCAGCGCGTGACGTCACAAACTGAAGTATCATACTATGTTTATATAATCTAGATTTATTTTATTAAGGTTCAATCTAGATTAAATATCTTTAATCTCTCAAAGCCTAGTAATTTATACTATAAAACTGGTATTGTATGTCAAATTCCGATCCGGAATATATGTCGTATTAGCAATTCTAGGAATCCTATTTCTATTATCAGTCCTAAACAGATATTTAGATATCAGAAAGTAAATTCTGGCAGATACCGTTAAATAAGGAATCACAAGAGAAGACGAGTTTCACTGTCCCTGGTCGTGGTTTATTTAAGTTTAAAGTGATGCCATTCGGATTGTGCGGAGCGCCTGCTAGACAGCAGCGCCTTATGGATAGGCTTATCGACCACAACCTGACCAGTGACATTGAAAATGGTCTTGCCTTTTGTTATATTGACGATATTGTTATATGTACTTCCGATTTTCAGACACATTTAGTTCTTCTGAATAGGGTTTTGGAGAAATTGAAGATGGCGAATTTGACAGTTAATTTTGCGAAGTCCAATTTTTTCAGGCAGTCGCTTAGATACCTCGGTTACGTCGTAGACGAGTTCGGGTTGCGGACTGATCCTGAAAAGGTTGCGGCCATCTTGAATTTCCCCATTCCGACTACTCCCAAGGAGGTAAAGATATTTTTAGGAACGTGCTCATGGTACCGGCGATTTATTCGCAACTTTTCGACCATAGCCGCTCCTTTAAATAGACTTACCGCCAAGGGAAAGAACGTTCCGGCTTTTCAATGGTCTGAAGAGGCTGAAGTCGCCTTCAATTCGTTGAAGAACGCGTTGGTGTCAGCACCTATTTTGGCAGTGCCGAATTTTGATAAGCCTTTCGTTGTGCACTGCGACGCTTCTTCTTACGGATTGGGCGGAATGGTCTCACAGACCATTGATGACCACGAGCACCCGATCGCGTACGTAAGCCGTTCCTTAAATAAGGCGGAACGTAATTATAGCGCTACCGAAAGGGAGGCTCTGGCCGTTCTGTTCTCAGTGGAGAAATTTCAGGCCTATTTAGGATCTCGTCGTTTTAAGGTGGTCACGGACCACGCGTCTCTGAAGTGGTTCATGAACCTAGAGAACCCATCAGGAAGATTGGCTCGTTGGGGGTGTCGACTGTCTCAATATAATTTTGATATTGAGCACAGGAAAGGCACCGACAACGTTGTCCCTGATGCGTTGTCTAGGCTCATGAAGGTAGACGCCCTAAATATTTTGGATGGTGATGCCGAGAAAGACGACTGGTATGACAAGGTTTTGAGTGGATGTAGGACTTTTCCTGCTAACTTTCCGAATTTTTGTGTTAAGCAGGGAAAGCTTTTCCGTTTTTGTAAAAGTAAGTATAACTTACTTAGGGAGTTTGATTGGAAGGAGGTTGTGAAGAAGGGTGACCGAAGGAGGGTGATCGAGGAGAACCATTGTGAGTCCACAGCCGCGCATTTTGGCGTGTTTAAGACACACCGGCGGCTATCTCTGACATACTTTTGGTCTGGCATGCACAAGGATGTTGTCGATTTTGTTAAGGCTTGCGACGTGTGTTGTGCTTACAAACACTCGCAGCGACAAACTCCAGGGTTGATGGGTCAGCCAAAAGTGTGTCACAGACCGTTTCAGGTGGTCTCAATAGATTTAGTGGGTCCTCTTCCTCGCTCTCGTTCAGGTTTCACATTTTTGTTTGTGGTGACATGTTGCTTTTCGAAGTTCACGTTACTTTTTCCGCTTCGTCGTGCAACTAGCGCTCTAGTTGCTAAACATTTCGAAAATAACGTTATTCTAGCACATGGTGTGCCTGAAACCGTGATTGCAGATAATGGAGTGCAATTCACGGGATCAGAATTTAAGCAACTTTTGAAACGTTACAACATTCCGAAAATTCATTATGGGCCTCGCTATACACCCCAGGTAAATTTAGTAGAGCGGTATAACAAGACAGTTATGACTGCCGTAGCGTCGTACGTAGAGGAGAACCACCGTTCTTGGGACGAACAACTGCACCGGATACAGTTCGCTTTGAACAGTGCAGTGAACGAGTCCACTGGGTTCTCTCCTTTCTTCTTGGTACACGCACGGGAGCCAGTCATAAATGGCTTGTTTTACAAGGACTCTGAGGAGGAGTATAGCGCAGCCATTCCCCGTGAAGAATATGCCGGTGAATTTGGTACCTTGAAGGGTATTTTCGGACAAGTACGTGCTCAACTTCTAAAAGCACATGCAAATAATGCTAGGCATTATAATTTAAGACGTCGTTCAGCAAAATTTTCAGTAGGTGATACTGTTTGGAAACGTTGCTTTGTACAAAGCGATGCTTCGAAATTTAAAATGGCAAAGCTCTCGCCTAAGTACGAGAAATGTAGAGTTAAGACAGTATTATCACCTTTAGTTTACGAGTTAGAGCGGATGGATGGACATCCGATAGGTTCTTGGCACATTAAGGACTTGAAAGTTTAACAGAGATTCTGTACGTTATAAGATTGTAGTTAAAGCATTTAGTGTTGAATATTGAGTAAAATATTCAATCACAAATTGTAAGGCGTGATGAACAGTTATTACTGTATCACTACCGATTAAGAGCGAGATGTATGAAAGTTAAAGTATGTTAGTATAATATTTAGGGCGGCTCAATCTTAACTCAATAACATCTTGAGTACCTATTCAGTCTTTAAAATGTGTTTAAGTTTACCGTGTTAGGAGGTATTCCCTTATTATTATTATGTTATGTTTTATGTATTCGCATTCAACACTGACTGGTTGCGGTACATGTGTGGATGCGATTTCGGTGTATTTCGGTACTTTTCGTTATTCCGGGACGTACGCTCGGGATATTATTTTGTCTCCTCAGACGCGCGCTGAGATGTTTTGTATTTTCGAATTGCTCAGATACAGCTACGGTTAAGTCTGAGTAATATTGAGTTTTTTGATATTTTGGTAAGGGTAGGGTTTTAGTATAGTTTTCGGTGTTTCGATTTTGTAGAGTTTCAGACAGTAGTCTTTGACTACTTATTAGGGTTTCGCCCGGACTAGAAGAGAATTATATTGGAGAATGCTGAACATAGGTCCTGGCTGTTGGAAATTAGCCTCTACAACACAACATTGCCGTTGGGTTGGAGAAGCTAATAGGATAGTTACTGTTTGTTAGGTTTCAGTTAGTTTTATTGTAACATGGGTGTTACATAGTTTAGTTTCGTTAGGATTGTGTTGACGTGTAGTTTCGTTTTGAAAATTTGGAACTTTAATGTTAGTTAACGGTTTCTTCAGTCTTTAGGGGATGTTTATGATAAGGTCGCTGAGGGCAGCGATCGGTTTACCTACGTTAAACCTTTCATTGGGAAGGGGGGTATTGTAACGTTGTATATCTTGCGTGAAACGGAACCTAAAGACTGGGGGAATATTTAAGGTGTTAATGGCATTACTGTTCATTACTTTTGATTGTCAAACGTCAACACCATAGATTTGCAGGTTGGTGTTGCTGCGTTAGGGTAAAATACCTTGAATTAGGGGAATAATAAATATTCGTAATTAATAAATAAATGGAGTCAATAGTTAATTACATTTATTAAGTAAACAAAACAATACAAAGATTTCTTTTGGCAGTAATTGTACATACAAGAATTAAACAAACACATTTCAGTCAAAAGTTAATTTAATGTAGTACTTTCATGTAGGTAATATATTAATTGGGTACCTAATTACCCAGACTACCTAAATTGTATAGCTACATTGTATGCATTTTGGTTGCATCTATGTTTTGACTAATTATCTTTCATCAAGATGTCCAAGATGATAGCCCATTACAAAATCAGACTTAAGCTGAATGAGAGCGGAGGAGCCATCCTCAATAAAGTAACCAAGCACCTGCTGTGGAGATATAGTACATACTTTCAGTCATATTTCGGTGAAAGGAACTTGTAAGTAATAATTAATAACATCTTTCTGATGGAGGCATTTGTTGCAATTTAATATGAAATTCTCCGACCAAATGGTGAATTTTCAGTTATTGTTTCTCACACGTGGAAGAGGAGGGAATGTCTTAGCGTCGAGATTACCAGGGGTTTTCCTTGAAGTTTTCCGGTAAGATTCATAATTTTGTTAACCTTAAATGTCAGCCCACATGTCTTATATATTTCTTAAATCGTAGTGCTAATCAGAGCAATTTCTCTCTGTCTTTACAGCTGGACTGGGTTTCTGATGTTTTCTAGTTTTCTAGTATTTTCAGTATTTTTAGGGCTTCGCTTAAGTTTCTGGTTTTGTCAGTAGGTTCTTTAGTTTCTGGATATTTTCAGTATGTACTGATTTAAGTTTCCGTCTACATAGTTTCTGTTTTCTGTTATTCTGTTTAGATACATTCAGAATAATTTAGCCTTCTGATTTGACGTTATGGTTGGATGATTTATTTTGCATTCCGTTATTCCGATTCAGGCTCCAACTATATTCAGGTTCAGTAAAGCTATGAGTAGCTTATAAAGACATTCAGTATTTGGCAGGAACTCTCTTTAGATCTGTAAGTAATAAATTCAGGTTTAGGTTCCTGATCATTCAGTAAACATATAAGTAATGAAGTAGGATATAAAGGTTTAAACCAACCTTTAGTAGGCGTGCCATAGGCACGAGGATTCAGTAGACCTTCACAAGCTGCTGTGAGCTGCCCGAGGATACTGTGGCTTGCGACACAGTGTGAAGTGTAGGGTGAGAGGTATAATGACAACTCAAGAGTCTGGAGAAATACTATTCTTTATTGGTAAATTGTATAGCTTATATACTATGGTTTCTAGTCAGTATCAAGGTCTAGGGTTAATGGTGTGGAACTTATGATTATGCATTGTCAGCGGATTTAAACTATAAAACTTAATAGAGGCTATAAAGTTTTATAGCATCGTTAAACTAATAATTAGAGAAGAGGTAGGTATCAGCTGTATGTATCAGCTGTTACATTAGTGACCTCACTACAGCTTTCCCCTTTTTTTTTGAGACAAAAATTGTAACAAAACAATTTTTGGCTTAGGTTTACTTAATTTACTTATGGGTATGGTATACATTATAAATTCTTAAACTATCTTAATGTTATCTGATTACAGTTTATCTTACGTTTAGGTTACATGTTTCTTATATGGCTATGAAGTACATTGTTGCATTTACTTTTATGCTTGCAAGGAGTATTATGATATTTATTGGTTAAGCATATTTAACCGTCGTTAAATATGAGGATAGCGGTCCCTTATTTGGTGGTGGTGTTTGATTGTCTGTTTTTGTTATGGTTTAGTTTTTATACTTTTATTTCTTATGACAAATGTTGTGTTTCATTTATTCATTAATCTTGTTCTTGCTTTGTGTAGTCGTTTTTCCCTGTATTATTTTTATTATTCTAAACATGTCTTTTTTTTCGTTGGATCCCACACTTGTGTGTGTTTTCGACTTATCATTAAGTTTTAGTGTACGGCATGGTGTACCGTTTTATTTTTCTACCATGCGTACTGTGGCGGGTTCGCCCCAATGGTTAAGTGTGTTCGACGCGGTTGTGGGCCATCCCTTGATGTGCCCACTGCATCCGGCGGATGACCTGCTGTCCACGATCTGCGTGGAATTGAGTGCTGTGGACGCAGATGGCTTAGTGCTGTTTGTGGACTACGCACTCACCCCGGATAGCCGGTACTGGCATGTGTGGTGGCGCACTTTGGAGTGGCGTGAGCTCGACGAAATGATGGCGGATTTTCCCTCAGATGATGGTGGTAGTGATGTTGTTAGTGATGGTGTTTTTTAGTGTATAAGGTTTTGTTGTTTTTTTATTTTTTTTTTATTTTTTATTAAACTTTTTTATTATCCTGTGTGTTCGTTGTTTAATTTATATGCTGTAGGGTTTTGTTCTATTTTTATGCACAATGTATTCTTTACCTAAAACTAATATTTTTACATTCGTACCTTGATCTTCAATTACAGTATATGGTCCCTTATACACTGGGTCCATTTTATTTCTATCTTCTTTTTTAACTAATACTAAATCTCCTATCGTATAGTTTATGGGATTAGTTTTTAAATCATAACTTATTTTTCTATCTATTTTTGACTTAATTAAATTATTTCTAGCATCCTCTTGGGATTTTTGTAATCTATACTTAAATTCTATTGGATATGAATCATAATTATACATTGGATCTACTTGGGTTATAATATTATTTGGTATACGACATAACTTTCCAAACACTAATTCATATGGTGTATATTTAGTTGCTGAATGCATTGTCGTATTATATGAAAAACACCAATATTGCAACCAATCTGACCACTGGTGAGCTTGGTTATTTGTTTGTATCCTTAAAAATGCTCCTAAAGCTTTATGTGAATTTTCTAAAGAACCTAGGCTTTCGTGGTGGTAAGCGGTTGATTGCAATTGTTTTATTCCTAAAATATTACATATTTCGCGCATAGTTGATGAAATGAATTCACTTCCCTTATCTGTTCCAATTTCTTTTGGAATTCCATATCGCAATATGAAATTATCAACTAATGCTCTCGCGACTGTGTCTGTTTCCTTATTTAGAAGTGGATATGCCTCTACGTATTTTGTGAGCTCGCACTGTAACGTAAGTATATAGCAATATCCGTTGGTATCTTTAGTTAGGGGTCCGCATAAATCTAAGAATACCTTATCGAAAGAAGCTGTGGCCGTACTAGTAATACAAAGTGGTTGTTTTACATTTTTATGATATTTTTGTGTTTGGCAATTATGACATGTTTTTACGAATTTCACAATGTCATTATCCATTCCTGGCCAGTAGTAGTAACGCTTCACGTTATTGGTCATTCTTCGAATCCCCGCGTGACCGCTTGTGGGTAATAAATGAAAATCGTTCAATATGACACGTCTGTCATCTTTATTGTTTATTTTTGTGACACCTTTAATGATACATAATCGGGGTCCGGACCCTGTACCATATTTGTTTATATATTGAGCTAGCTCTGTTATTGTACACGCGGTGTCTTTGTTATATAGTATGCATACTTCCTTTATTTGTTGTGCCTTGCAAAATGCACCTAATGCCCTCGCGAGAAAAGCTCGTTTCGTACGCGATTGAATACTAGGCTTGACACACAATGTCGCCAAGGATGGCGAGTACACGATTTCATTATTTTGACTCGTAACGTAATCTTTTTGTTCGAGTATTTTGCAATAGTCATGCTCATTGAAACTTAATTCTGGTAAATTTTCTGGTTTTTTAAGGAGTTCCACTATTCTTGGTTGATCAGACCCATCACGGTGGTAGTCCTTATTTCTTGAGTCATTGTTTATGTTTTGCTCTTTCATTCGTTTTGTTTGTGCTCTGGTCATCACTGATACCACTTGTTTTGTCATATTTTTGAGTTCTTCGCTAGTTATTTCTATTCTAGATAACGCGTCTGCAGCTACATTATCTTTACCTTTCAAATATTCTACCGTGAAGTCATATTCTTCTAGACATAAACGAAATTTGGTGAGTCGGCTTGATGGATTATTCATTCCAAATAAATAGATTAGTGGGCGGTGGTCTGTGATAATTTTAAACTTTCGCCCGTATATGTATGGTCTAAAATATTTCACTGCCCATACGATGGCTAGTAATTCCTTATCCGTTGTGGGATAATTTTTTTCTGCTTTATTTAAAGGTCTACTTGCATATGCTACTGGTAATCCATTTTGATTGGATAATAAACTTCCAACAGCTGTGCCTGATGCATCTGTGTGTATCGTGAACGTGTTGTTATCTGAGAAATCCGGATATTGTAGTACTGGTGGGGTACTAATGTTTATTTTTAACTTTTTAAATGCATTTTCACATTGTTCTGTCCAATTAAATTCTACGTTTTTCTTTAATAAATTTGTTAAAGGCTGGGTTATTTCGGAGAAATTTTTAATAAACTTTCTGTAATAATTTACAAATGCTACAAAACGTCTGACCTCATCTGCGTTTTTTGGTACTGGATAATTTTGAACTATTGTTATCTTCTTTGGATCAGGTTTTATTCCTTCGGGAGTTACTACATGTCCTAGGTATAAAATTTCTTTTTGCATAAAATTGCATTTTAATGGGTTCAGTTTAAAATTTACTTTTCTTAATCTTTCGAAAACATCAATTAAGTTTTTATTATGTTGTTGTAAATTTCGACCCATGACAATGATGTCATCTAAATAAACTATGCATTGTATGTAGTTTAGTCCAGACATAGCTATGGTCATAGCTCTGCTGAAAGCATTTGGGCTAGTTTTTAGTCCCATTGGTAATCGTTTCATCTGATAGTGTTTATCTGCTATAAACGCGGTATATTTTCTGCTTTTGGGATCTAGTTTGATTTGATAATAACCTTGGTTTAAATCTAAAGTGCTAAAATACATAGCACCGGTTAAAGAATCTAGGATCTCAGTGATGTTGGGCAAGGGGAATTTATCGTTTTCAATTACGTCATTGACTTTTCTATAATCTATTACTAATCTCCATTTCTTTTCTCCACTCGAGTCTGTTTTCTTGGGAACGAGGAGTAATGGACTTGCCCATTCCGACTGGGATTCTTCAATGATGTCATTTTCTAACATTTGTTTTATTTGTTTATTTATCTCTGATTTTTGTGATTGAGGTAAACGATACGGTTTACTATATATTGGTGACACGTTTTCTTTTAATCGTATTTTTTGTTCATATAGGTTTGTAGTATTTAAAGAGTCTCCTGGGAGTTGAAATATGTCGGCGTATTTCGCGCAAATACTAGCAATGGACTTACTTTCCTCCTTATTTAAATTTTCTAATTTTAAAAATGAAAATAATAATTTTACTCTATCTGCATTTGTTTTACATTTTTCAAATGAAAAACAATTATAGTCTCGTAATGGTCTTATTTGTGGTGTGAAATTGTTTAAAGTTATGTGTTCCTCGCGCGTGTTTAAAACTTTTACTGTTATTTTTCCTTTTTTGCTACAAGTTATGGAATTCGCTACAAAAATTCCTTCAGCAATTTCACTTGACAATATTACGCAATCCTCTGCACAGTTTGTTGAAACTTGTATTATTGATTCACTTCGTGCTGGTATCTGTATTTGATTTGAACTATTTATTTCGTTATTATAATTTTTTAAAGTTAATGGTATTGTAATTATTTTGATGTTATTATTTAACGTGATTATCTCTTTCTCGTAATTTATGACACTTTTATATTTTTTTAAGAAATCTTGTCCAATAATTCCGTCAGCTTGTAATGGTAATTTTGGAAATACATGAAATTTATGTTCAAAAGTTTGGTTTTTTGCCTGTAAGTTTAAAGTAATTATATTGTATGACGTTATATTTCCTCCTACTCCGTTAATGTGAGTCGTCTTGGGTGTCATATGACTACCGGCTGATATCGCTGCGTCATGTGTTATGGCGCTTAGGCTTGCGCCCGTGTCAATAAGCCATATGTGCGTTTTGCCGTTTATTGCAAACTGAACTGAATTCATATGACTATACGTTAGAATGTAGTTTTTAGGGACGAAAAAATTTTAACTCTTCCGACATATCGCTAGTATTTTGTTCACTTCCTATCACCGTATTAACTTGATGACGTCTGTATGATGGATTTTGACGTCGGCCACGATAACTTGTATGTGTACGCCTGTAAAAGTTATTCGCGGTTCTTAGTGGTCTATAATTATTTGTTTGTGCGTACTTTCCTGTGGGTTTATTTTGCGCACTTGTACCCGGTTGCGTGCGAGTGTATTTACCCATAGGTGTACTATAATGTCCTCGGTAAGGTCTACGGACATTGTATCCTTTTTTCCGTAAGTGGAACATTTGTTCCGGTCCAGGTGTGGGTGTTATAGACACTTCCTGGTCTTTTGCTCCCTGTATAGCGTCTTTGAGCGAGGTGTAATTTCGGGACGCTATAATGGTACTCAACTTATCATTTCGTAATCCCTCTGCGAACTTTGTAATTGCCGTTTTTTCATTTAAGGGTTGTAAAATGGTGTAGGCTTCTGGTTTTCCATTTGCCTGCGTTATTGTGAGGTTTACAAATAAATCCTCCAATTCTTGTCCGAAACGTTCGATGGACCTATTCCCTTGTTTTGCTGTCGTTAGTTTGGCTTGTATCGCGGTTGCTGATTTAATAGGTAAAAGATGGAGCTTCATTTCATCAATTAAATCGCTTATTTTTGTATGGTTACCTGATATTCTAAGTTTGGCATTTTGCGTTAGTCTTGTCTTAATTACAAAATTAATCAATAACTTGTAGTCTGTATCCTTAATCATTGCGGAATATAAGTCTATGGCATCTATAAGTTGCTTTGTGACGGCTTCCGAGCCGTCCATGACTGGTAACAATGATACAGCTGTTTTTAGGTCAAAGCTGTCGTTTGACGTCATTGTGATTAAATTTTTGTTGTCTTGTTCGTATGTTGTTATAATTTTACTATAAACTTCCTCTATTTTTAGAAAGTAAGACTGAATTAATTCACTGTCTTTTACTGATAGTTCTGATTTTTCTAATTTGGAGCTATATTGTTCTATATATATTTCGTACTGCTTATATAGTGTTTTTACTTGTTGAAGTTTATTTTGGCCAATAGCCTCAGTTCGGCGTTTTGGTCCTAACTTTCTAATATCCTCTTGTAGTGATTTTAATTGGTTATATAACTCCTGAATTGAAGTCATTAATAAATTTTACAAATATATGGGTTATTAGTGCTGACTAATTTCGGGTAAGCGAACAATACAAGGTTTTACATAGTTATAGTTAGGGTTATCTTAAATTGATACCTTCATAACGTTGCTGTGCTGTGCTGTTTGTGGGTAGCTGCTGCTGCTGCTTCGTGGACTTGTTGCTAGACGATCTGCTCTGGCCGGTTCCGCATCGTTGCTGCTACTGCTTGGCGCTCGATCTTTTTAGTTAGACATTCGTGGATCTTCTTCCACAATGCATAGATGAATATGATGCATACGACAATGAGTAGTGTCGTGGTCAAATAAATCGTAACTTCGCCTCTGTAGGTTTGGCTCGTGGTTGCGTCGTTGGACTGGCCGTTCTGAGCGATGATGACCTCTTCTTTTTTATCTTCTTTCGTGCATTGATGTCCCATGTCGTGCTTGGAGCTGCGGCGGATCGGTTTTTTCCGCTGGTCCCTTGGAGCTGGCTTGAGCTGGCTTTTGCTGGCTGAAGCTGGCTTTTGCTGGCTGGAGCTGGCTTTTGCTGGCTGGAGCTGGCTTGAGCTGGCTTTTGATGGCTGGAGCTGGCTTTTGCTGGCTGGTGCTGGGTTTTCGGCTGGTTACTTGGTTGGTCCGAGCGGCGGCGTGCTGACTGAAGCTGAGGCTGCCTCGAGCAGCCCGACTGGCAAGGTCGCCATGAAGTGTAGGGTGAGAGGTATAATGACAACTCAAGAGTCTGGAGAAATACTATTCTTTATTGGTAAATTGTATAGCTTATATACTATGGTTTCTAGTCAGTATCAAGGTCTAGGGTTAATGGTGTGGAACTTATGATTATGCATTGTCAGCGGATTTAAACTATAAAACTTAATAGAGGCTATAAAGTTTTATAGCATCGTTAAACTAATAATTAGAGAAGAGGTAGGTATCAGCTGTATGTATCAGCTGTTACATTAGTGACCTCACTACAGTGTACTGGGACCGCTCCACCAGTCTGCCGACCTGGGACTACATCGAGTCGATCGTCCAGGAAGGAAGGTTTTCTTCAGATTAAGGTCTGTGGAAATTATATTTATAATTAGGGAATTAGGATATCAATAATAGTTATTTGAACTTAAATTGGAATTGGTGGCAACTCTATAAGTAGGGACTAACAAATTACTATCTAAGAATTGTGAATTATAACATAAGAACCTTTACTTGTGTAAAACGACCAGCCTTCCGCTGAGCTAAACATATTTTCTGGTAGAGTAAGAATTATGAGCAAAGTTATGTTCACAATTTAATAACATCATGTATAGAGCTGCATAGGAATAAAGACTGTGATATTTACTAACCTGTTTCATTGAGCTCCTCATCATACGTCCTAGAACACTCCATATCTTCAACTTATTCTACAACTTTCTGTTTACGTTATTCCGTCTATTTCGTTTTGTCACTTGGTAAAACCTAGCCGGGCATTTAGCAACGTGACAATATCTACAAGGATGCCCAAGGCATATTTCCTGTCATTTATTATTTTGGTTATCTCCTTCGTATATTTATATACTGCGAGTGTGGTGGATTTTTGTTTCCTAAAGCCATGCTGGGCATCACTAAGTATGTTGAATCGCTCGCAGTAAGAATAAAGACGGCTAGACATCGCGGCTTCGAATATTTTAGAAAACGTAGTTAAAAGTGCAATTGGCCGGAAGTTGTTTGGATCGCTTTTGTCACCTTTTTTGTGCAATGGTTTAATAATTGAAAGTTTTAATGAGTTTGGGACAGACCCTTCAGCAAATGATTGATTAATAAGGGCCGTCAGAGGACCTGCGAGTTCTTCTGCACATGTTTTGACAAGTGTAGGGGACAATTCGTCTTAGCCACAGCTTCGCTTGTTCTTTAAATTACGAATTATTTTAAGTACTTCTTTATGGGAAACAGGACATAAATACATGGAATTTTCGGATGGGTTAATGACTTCTCTACCAGTAGGTAGCGTGTTGCTATCCGTTGCCGGACAGTCCCCTACTGACGAAAAGAATTCATTAAATGCGTCCGCGATTTGAATTGGATTTTCAGTAAACTCATTATCAATATTTAGCTTCATGTTGATCCTTTTTTTAAAAGTGAGTTTATTTGTTTGTTCTTTAATTATACGCCACATAGATTTCACTAAATTATCAGAATTTTTACTATTTTCATATTTTGTATTTTTTTTGATATTGTAACTGTTCTCTTCAATAATTTTTCATAAGTTTTATAATGGTGTTGTAGTACAGGATATTTTTTCTGCGTTGATAATATCTTCAATAGCCTTTTGTGTTTGCAAGATTTTCTTATAATTTTTTTTATTTTTATCCTTTAGTTTTATTCGAATTATGGGTACACATGCATTTAATTTGTCCTCTAATATAGCAGCAAATGAATCAAAGTTTTGGTTTATGCTTCTGCTTGTGGTTATTATTCGGCTAAAATCAATTTTCATCAGTTCTAGTTTGAAAGAGTTTATATTGCGTTTATTATAAACCCTTTTTTTTGTTGTCCAACTGGTACGTGTGGACTGTTTTTTAGAGGGTAGGTTTATTAGAATCCCTTTATGGTCTGAAAGGCCACATTCCTTTACAAAAATATTTTGTTTTTTGAGTAAATTACTAAATATAAGGTCGATACAACTAGAACTGGTTTCTGTTATTCTAGTTGGTACTTTTACTAGTTTTTGAAAGTTATAGCTTGTCATTACATTTAGTAATGCTGAAGAAGATGTTGTTTGTTCTAACACATTTACGTTAAAGTCTCCGCCGATTATAATATCTTTTTTACAATACTTTCTTTGTAAGTGACGTAACAGTTTATCTAAACAATTGTAAAATACATCAGGCATTCTTTTGCTATCTGGCCAATACAGGTTAATAATTAGAAGATTTAGCTTTAGTACATCTATGGCACAGATTTCGAAAATAGTTTCTACAGACATATCCACTATTTCCTTACATTCTAGATAATCTATATCTTGCTTTAACAAAATACATACTCCTCCTCCCTCGCAGTTGCTTCGACAGAAGGATGAGGCTAGCCTGTATCCGTCGATGCCGAGGATGTCCAATTTTTTTGTTGTTATCCATGTTTCCGAGAGACATAAAGCGTGTATACTCTTTTCATCGTCCAGGAGAGATTCTAACAGATGGCGTTTATTCTTTATACTACGCACGTTCTGATAAAGGACATTCAGTGTATTATCGAAAAAAAATATTATCCGCTTCGTGATTGTTACTGCTGCCGGGAGACTCGTTTTCAATTTCCTTTTCAGTTAAAGTTGACTTCTCTGGCTCTTGTTCACAGTTGTAAGCATTAATGTAATCTATTGTTTTTTGTATCCCACGTACAACTTCTCTGAAACCATGGTTATTCAGCATGCCCGTATGTCTGTGAAACATGTTAGAATCATAAGACAGATCTAAGTTGGAGTCATTGAGGAAAGCATATTGGTGAGCCTGGATGTCCAGATATAGCAAGTTATTGAATGTTTCAATCCTCCAGTTATAAATATCATTATTGTTGTTAAATTTATAAGTTGGCAAACAAATTATGAAATTTGTTTTATCCAAATTCTGGAGTGTTTCTCGTATTAAAAATACTAGGTTCAGGTAGTTATATGTTTTTCTAAAATCATCTTCTCCTATAAAGATGATACAATGGTCACTTTTGGTAAAATTTGTCGTTTTTAAATCAATATCTTTCAACAGTTCTTTTACTCCAACGTTGGGAGTTAAAAAGTGACAGGTTTGTAAATTCTCGGAAAGTGTGCTTTCAGTAATTTGGCAGACTTTGTTACTCTTGTTACTACTGATTATACACAGTTTGCTTCTTGCTGTTTTTGGGATGCTGTGCTCCTGCGGTATCGGTGGTATTGAAATATTGTTCGCGTTAACATTAAGTTCAGGGCCAAGGATCGGAGTTGAAAAAGGTGTGCTTTGCTTAGATGAGTCGTCCCTTTGAACAGGGGTAGATAAAATTGAAAGTTTCTTGCTATCCACCCTCTTTGTTTTTTTGTTTCGATTTCTTACAGGTGTTACCTTCAGTGGTGTATTTTCATTTAGTAGCTTTTTGTATGTGCTAATTTGTTTCTGACAGCACTCGACTGTTTATATATTATCGAAGTCGTTTCTCTTTATATATAGTTTATAATTCGGAAGCATGTTCTCGTATATTCTATATAATTTATCATGCTGAGTAATGTTTCCGTGTCTTCTCATTAATGTTTGGAGGTCTGTGGTGTACTCCACTAAACTTTCTTTAAACTTTTGCTTCCGGCTCGTTATTTTTTCTAGAAGATTCTTTTCGTAATTGGCAGGAAAGAAGTATGTTTTGAAAAGTTGTTCAAAGTCTTCCCATGTCTTCCACAAATCCTTATTATTCCTGTACCATGAAAGAGCCTTACCTTTTAGTAAACGTGGTAATACTGTCACTAGCTCTGTTTTACTTATTTTATCTGCGAGACTTAATTCTTCGAGTCTTTCCATAAATTCTACTGCATCGGATGTAATGTCGAACCAAATATGCCATTTATCGATTATTTTCGATATGTGCCTACTAATATCCGCATTTTCTTGATCATCCGGCATTATGTTGGTTGTTTCGCTGGAACTTCCCTGACTGAAATTTTCTTGGTTCTTTATGTATTCGGCTAAATTTTTCCTTAGTTGTTCCACGGTAAAATTTTCGGTTGACAAGTTTCTGTCTTGTGATTCTTGTATTATCTCGGATTTCTTTAACTCGTATATCCACGACGTTGACATTTAAACAAGTCGTAATTTATTAAGTTATTTTTTCGGTGTTTCACGGTACGGTTGGTAATGTAAACGGGATGTTTTACGGTACGGTCGGAAATATAAACGGGATTTTAACAGTACGGTCGGAAATATAAACGGGATTTCTACGGTACAGGCGGAAATATAAACGGGTTTTTTTTCCTTTACGGTACGGTCGGAAATAAATGTATAGGTGCGGTGTGGTAATGGATTTTTACGGGTAAATATTATTTTTTCTCCGGTTTTTCCCTAGGATTCTGGAACTTGGGCTAGAGACTCTTGAAGTGAGTTATTTCGTTGGGCGCCAATGTGACGGTATGCGCGGACGCACACAGCCGACAATGCCGAGTCCTGTGAGGGCTCGACTTTAATACCTCTAGTTCAGGGATCCTAATAGGAGTTTTCACGGAAACAACGGTTTACCCAAACCAACACCTGAAATTAAATATTTACAACACAATTCACTTAACCTAAATCACTCGCGGAAATACGGATGGTCCACGTGACCATAGGCGGAAGCTATCTTTTGATACGGGACGGGAGTGAAGCTCCTTACTAGATGGTCGGCGTGAGGCGCCGTGACGGGAAGAAGAAGTTCCTTAAACGCAGATGGAGTGAAGCTCCCAAATATGAGGTTTGGCGTGACGCGCCGAGATAGGGTGAAGGAGGTTTCCCAAATCGCGGATGGAGTGAGGCTCCTTACTAGTATCTGACACTGCTGGCCTAAACGCCCTCAGTCACAGTGCCGACGGGACGGTAATCCCCGAGCCGCCAGACGCACAGGACCTGGGGAGTCCAGGGGTTTGGTGTAGATACTCCAAATAAGTACGGTATGGTTTCAACACCGACGGGACGGTAATCCCCGAGCCGCCAGACGCGTTGAACCTTTTGGGAAAAAGAGGTGTGGGAAAAGATCTGAACGCCGACGGGACGGTAATCCCCGACCCGCCAGACACGTCCGGACCTTAGGAACGGTGGTTAAGGAATAGGAGAGGGAATGACACTTCGACAGTTAGATCTAAAGAAAGGGATGCAGCGAGACGGTAATCCCCGAGCCGCCAGCGATCCGCACCTTGTGTGAGCGCACCGCGAAGTGCGCCGCGGCGCCTGCGCCGGGCATTTATATAGGCCGTGAGGGTGGGGTGCGCGGCGCGGGGTCGGTACTTCGCTATGGAGAGGCGGCCGCTTCGATTTGTGACGTCACGCTGGCCTACGTGATCTCGGGTGCGTAGGCTGCGGTCCTGAGCCAGCGCGTGACGTCACAAACTGAAGTATCATACTATGTTTATATAATCTAGATTTATTTTATTAAGGTTCAATCTAGATTAAATATCTTTAATCTCTCAAAGCCTAGTAATTTATACTATAAAACTGGTATTGTATGTCAAATTCCGATCCGGAATATATGTCGTATTAGCAATTCTAGGAATCCTATTTCTATTATCAGTCCTAAACAGATATTTAGATATCAGAAAGTAAATAGGGAAACTTTCCTACTTCAGAAGTTACTAACGTCCATATAAGCTATGTAAGACTTTCTAGTCTTTAACTATAGGTTTAAGTTAATCTTACCTGACCATTTCAACTTATATTACTTATCAAACTTTTGTCTACGGTATTATAATGTAATTTTCATGTAACTTTTGAATTGAAAATTACTATTAACAATTACGTTAGTATAAAACCTATTTTTTTACTATCTCAACTTGATTATTTACCGTTAATTAATTTAATTCATTCAATATCATGTCAATCAGTCTACAACAACTACTTTCTATAAGACAATTTTGACATTTCCTGAGTTTGACATTTATCTACGTTTCGATAACGCTACGCCTATCACAGAATACGATTTGGTATTGCTAAATTTCCTAAGTTTACTAAACTGATTAATTAATTTTAATATTTGGTTTTTAAAATATAAATATTAATTTGGAATCCTAATTTATTTTAGGGAATTTCTAGATTTCTTTTTAATCCTACTCTAATGGTTTTATGACAAATTAGAGAGACTGCTGACTCTCTTATTTAGTCTAAAACTGTGGCGAATGTTTTAAAAAGTTCTCCACGGTGTAATGAAGATCTTTTCTAGCTATTCCTATAGCCCTAAAGTTCTACTGTTTTAAATCAAAACTAAGAGTCATGTAACTCTTACATTTATATTTAATCGTGTGAGTTGTGTTAAAAATATCCGGTGTAAGATATTTGTACTAGGCCAGCTAACCTATTATAAGAGTTTTTCGAAGGCAAAAGCCCTCTATGAGTAGCCTACTACCTGTCCTTCGGTTTAATGAAAAACCTTCAGTTGAAAGACAGGCCGGGATCATACCTACTTTGGCCAGATAGATACATATATAAAAATATTCCACGCATCCACCTCAATTTTCATAATAAATGAAATATATAACGGTGGCGCCTGATGTACCGAGTTAAGGCATCAGTCCTTGTACGCGAAAACCCATAATTTACTTGCCTAATGGAGGTAAATCATCCGTTTTCTGATTGTGAAACTCTTTCAGATTTACAACCATAGTCAAACTGTAAATGCGGTTTTTGCATATGATCAACGTCTGCCTCGGATCTTTATAAGACTTTAAGTTTACATATAACCATCACAGCAAAGATCTGGAAAACAGAAAAATATTAATAACGGAACACAACAAAACATAAAACACAGGCACAATTGTAAAAGATATAAGTTTCCCACTTCCCACAAACATATACTGCAAAATCCCCACACAAATTACAATAACACCAAATTATAACGAGCACAAATACAACAAAGAAAATTTACGCAAATGGAACGATAACCTCCAAACCACAATCCAAAATAATGACAACTCACCGCTTCGACGCTCGTAACAAAAGTGATCCCCTCCTCCTCGTTGATCATCTCGATCCGGCCCTTTTTATACAAAAAGGGGGATGAGGAGCCGGTGCCGGTGCCGGGTCGTATGACCCCCGACCGGGCTAATCTGCGCCGGCCGTGAAGACGGCAGTAGGTGTTGGTACCTACGCAGACATGTGGTTGTTCAGCCAATTGAGGGCTGCTGCGGGCATGGGCTCGCCGTCCAGTCTGGCCCTTACGGCCTCCTGGACCACGGCGAAGCCCTCCATCAGCGCCGCTCTTTGGCTGATGGCTTCGGGTGGTATGGTCGGGAGTGTACTCACCGGGGTGTCGGTTTGAGTTGTGGTAGTGTCGGTTTGAGTTCTGGTAGGGTGTCGGTTTGAGGACAGCCGCAGTGACCGAGGTGGTCGCGTTTGGAATTTAAATTAAATTCAGTGTAAACAAATAGCCATACCATCTGGCTACCCACCTCTGACGCTCGGACCGGCACGTCACGGAAATTTCCGCCGCCCGACCGGAAATTCCAGGTAGCGGCGTGAAACCGGTCGCGTCGTCACTGCCCACGTCACGCTTGTTGACAAAAAAGGCTTGTCAACAACAGAAATTTTTGAAGCCCGTGGAAATTTCCGTAGGTAGGAGTTTGGCGAGGGTAGTTACCCTTCCCTAACTTTTTACTGACCCCCGCCTATTGCGAGCCCGCAAGGTGGGGGTACATGGATAAAAGCCCTTTTTAGGGCTTCCAGCATCCCACCATCTCATGATGCCTCCGAAGACCATACCGGACCCCACCATTCGCCGGCGCACGCGCCCAAGGGTGTTCACGAGCACCCAAAGGCGCGACGCCGCCACCGTCGCCCATGTGGAGCGCGCCCTCGCAATCCTCAGGGCGGCAGGCGAGGCGAAAACACCGTCGCCCGCCGGCACCCCGACCGAAGAGGAATCCAGGGGAGAACTCTTCCGCCCCCGAGGACATCCCAATCCCGAAGACATTCTCGGGATTGTCTCGATCGGTGCACCACGCCAGGCTGGACCACAACACCGCAGGCTGCCGACCTCGACCGCGTCTGCCCCGGAGTTCGCGAACTCCCCGGGCACGCAAGTGGCCTTGAGCGAGCTCCTCGCCCAAGCCGCACGACCCGCTCTGCGCGCAGCCCCAACACGGGGCTCCGCCGAAACATCGGCCCCGCACCCACCGGAGCAGCGCCCACCCAAGGCGCGCCCTCCCGTGGCACTGCCGCCCATCGGACCAGGCACCACTGCGCCTCGCAAGGCACCCGCATCCGCGAAATCCCGCGCACCCGCGCGTGCCGCAAATGGGGTCGACAACCCCCAAAAACCCGCCGCGCCCGTGCGCGCGGCCGCAACCGCTCCCGCGCGTGCGCCAGCGACCGTTCGACCCGCCCTCACAAGGCCGACCACAGCGTCGAAACAAGCGCAGCCACCAACCGCCACACCGAGTGCCGCACCCAGGTTCTCCCCTCCGCCCTTTAGTGCCGCAGCGAGCCATTCGCAAGCGAGCACAAGTGCGGACTGGCCCAGGGTCTCCTTTGCCGAAGTGGCAAGCCCTTCGCGCAGCAAAGGAACCCTGCCCCGCATTGCGGAGCAGCAGTCCCAGAAACGTGGACCTGGGTCCCCACCGACAACCGAACCTCCCCTATCACTGCCGAGGCTGGACTTGTCCCCTGATGCGCCTGAAATCACGGCCGACATCGGGGACAAAGAGCCACCCCCTCAGGTGGAGGCAGACACGGCATCCAAGGCCCAACAGAGAAGCCGCTACCCACCGATCATCGTGGAAGTATTCCCGGATTAGCCGCGCCACTTCAAGGAGCTACACCGCATCCTGGGACGCAAACCCAGCGCTCGCGCATTCGGGAAGGGCATCAGGTTCCTCCCGAAGACCGAGGACGAGTTCCGCAGCGTTCAGCGCTATCTCTCCGACCTGGAGAAAACAGAGCCACTGTCGTGGGTTTGTTATTCCCTGCCAGCGGAGAGAAGCATGAAGGTTGCCATAAGGGGGCTTCCCCCAAACACCCCACCGGCGGAGATTGAGGCGGAACTCGAGGAGAGAGGATTCTCCCCGGAGTACGCCCGCCAGATCAACGCACGCGCAGGAAGACCTGGCTGCATCTTTTTCGTGCAGCTCCGGAGAACCCCAGACACTGTCCCGGCCATCTATGCCGTAAATGAACTCCTGGGCATGCCAGGAGTCATCATTGAGGCATGGCGTGGTCGAAAAGGCCCGGCACAGTGCCACAGGTGCCAGACCTTCCGGCACTCCTCGGTCAACTGCCACCGCCCTCAAGCATGTGTCCGCTGTGGAGAGGGACATGCTGCCCGTGACTGCCTCCGTCCCAGAGAGGACCCCCCCACCTGTGCCAACTGTGGGGGATTGCACACGGCAAACAACGTCGTTTGGCCGGTATTCCGCCGCGAGGCACGTACAAAGACGTCCAGCAGCGTGTCCAGACCAGGCCAAACCTTGCGTCAGGACAAATCCACGGACGACCCCAACGCCCCACAATCCCTGATGGCAGCGGCGAACGATGGCGCTCACCCCCCGAGGCGCAAGAAGCGCAGGGGAGGCCAAAGGAGGCTATCACAACCACCTGGAATTGTCACGACCCAGCTGACCGAGCATCCCGAACCAAGGGACCACGCTCTTCCTCCGATACCCTGGAACGCGTATGGCCAATCAACGCGAGTCGACCACTGCCGTGCCATCTCCTGCACAGGGAGAAAGCACAAGGGGCACAGGAATCCATCCCTAAGTTGGCCACTTCTACTACTCCTCGTCGAGTAGTTAAGACAGTGGCCTACTTCCCCCAAGATCGCCGCTCCCGCCACAAAAAGCCGTCCAAAGACGGATTGCGTTCCGCCAACTCTTTTTGAGCTGGCACCACCTAACGCACTATCACCACCAAACCGGAACCCGACTCCCGCCGATGCAGACTGATGGACGCCTGTAAGTCCCCGGACATACAGGCTTGACCTCGCCTGCCCGGACAGGAGGAAAGGAAATCTACGGGACTCAATTGCCCATCCCAAAGCCGTGTCCGTAGTTACGGACAGCGCCAGAAACCGCTGGAAGTGGGTCACCAACCCAGGCCAGCCTCCCCGACCCCTGACGGGGTCGAGAAGACAACCCAGTGTGTTCAGCCAATTGAGGGCTGCTGCGGGCATGGGCTCGCCGTCCAGTCTGGCCCTTACGGCCTCCTGGACCACGGCGAAGCCCTCCATCAGCGCCGCTCTTTGGCTGATGGCTTCGGGTGGTATGGTCGGGAGTGTACTCACCGGGGTGTCGGTTTGAGTTGTGGTAGTGTTCGTGGCAGCTTGCGCGGAGGGCTGCGGGCCACGGTTTCGGGCTCCGCGCCTCTTTCCGCGGCGGGTGGTGGGTGGCTGCTTGGGGTCGTTCCCGGGGGCCATCAGGGTGGCGCTGTGTTGTGCCGCCTCGACGGTTCGGGTAGTGGTGGTGGGCTCGGGGCCCTGCTTGATGGGCTTCGGAGGGTGTGGTGACTTCTTAGTCCTCCGGTTTTCCCTAAGCAGGACTGGGCATTTGACGCTGTTAGCGGTGTGCTCACCGCTACAGTTCGCGCATGTTGGTGGCTCCTCTCGGGGCCGTGGGCAGTCGCTGGCAGCGTGGGGGCCTCCACAGCGCACGCAGGCTATGGGGCGGTGGCAGTGGTGAGAGGAGTGGGCGAAACTTTGGCAGCGGTGGCACTGCGCGATGCCTCGCTTACCTCTCCAAGGCTCCACGATGATCCCTGGCATGCAGAGGATCTCCGTGACGCGGAAAATGGCCGCATTTTTGGTGACCTGGGCGTAAAAAATACACCCGGGTCTGCCGCTGCGGGCTCTGATGGGCCTGACGTATTCCACGTCGAAGCCTTGGGAAGTGAGGTCGTCGATGATGTCGTCGGGGCTGGTGTCCACGGGGAGGCCCCTAATGGCCACCTTTTGGTTGCGCTCGACGGGCAGGGAGTAGGAGTACCACTCCAAGCTAGAGTCCTCCTTCTCCAGGTCGGAGAGGTACCGCTGTACCACTCGGAACTCCTGCTCACCTGTCGGGGAGAAACGTATCCCGGTTCTGAACGGACGGGCATTAGGGGCGCGTCCCAGAAGTCCCTTTAGGGCCCGGAAGTGCTAACCCCATTGTGTGATCCGCTGGACAACCAGCGGCGGGTAGCGAATCTTCTTCGCGGGCGCCTGCGCTGCTGTCGCCGGTCCTTGACCGCTAGTTGCGGAAGGAGATGGCGGAGAGGCGGCTGCTGCGGCGAAAGAGAGTGGCGGCGATGGAGAGCGCAGCTGTGGAAGCTGTTGGGCACCTGGTGGTGACGGCCCGGTTGTGTCCATCAGACACAGGTCGAGCCGGGGCAGTGAGCGCGGTTGCTGTAGCGTTGCAGGAGGGGTTTTCGCAACCCGCTTCTTGCTCGGCGTCGCTGCGGTGGAGGACGCAGCGGTAGCGGCAGGCGGCTTTGGGGTTTGAGGCGCGGCTCGCGGCCGCGCGACGGCCTTCGGCTGTTGCGGCGGCGCGCTTACGCGCACAGGCGCGGTGGTAGGCCTTGCGCGGAAAGGTGGTGAGGTCGCGGGCGCATGCGCGCTCGCGGGGGTGGTCCGGGCCACGCGCGCTGGCGTGGCGGATGTTGAGGCACGGCTGGTAGAGGCGGCAGCGGCGACAGCTCGCACGGGTGCGAGGGGCGGTGGCTCGTCCTCCGGGTCGTCGCGGAGCTCCGCAAATGCGGGCATCACGCGAGGCACAGCGCCGCAGCGCGGGAGGTTGCTGGGCAGTGCGAGCGAGGTGCGCGCCGTCTGTGGGCGCTGCTTTCGCGGTTGGGAGGCAGAGGGGGCCGGTTTTGGGGCGGCGGCGGCAGCAGCAGTGGCTGCGGCAGTGGCTGCGGCGCGAGCGGCGGTGATCCGCGCGAACGCGGCACGCAGCACAGGCGGTGCAGTATCGCCGTCCGCGAGCATCTCGCTCAACGTGAGCTGAGTGCCCGGGGAGTTGGCGAACTCCAGGTCGCAGGAGTGGCTCGGGGACCGGGTCCGCCGGGGTCGTCCTGGGTCAAGGCGGGGGTCGCGCTGAGGCGGCACGCCGGCAGCCATCTGTACGGCCAGCTCGGCAATAGCTTGGCCGTCCGGTGGCGGGGTGTTCGGAGCGGTCGTCGGCGGTGTTGCCTGACCGGCCGCTCGCAGTAGGTTGATCGCGCGCACGACA
The DNA here is from genome assembly GCA_948252455.1 of Acleris cristana. Taxonomy (NCBI): domain Eukaryota; kingdom Metazoa; phylum Arthropoda; class Insecta; order Lepidoptera; family Tortricidae; genus Acleris; species Acleris cristana. Next base: position 31,828,245 of record OX411771.1, read on the forward strand.
TGGGTGCGGTCCTCGGTAGAGATCGGGATCCGTCGGGTGTTGCGGAAGATCCGCGGGCGCGTCTGCCTTCGCGCCGTTGGATCACTCCGGGATCCAGGCTGCATGTTGGGGGTAGCCCTAAAAAGGGCTTTTACAAATTACCCCACCTTTGCGGACTCGCACAAGGTGGGAGGGACACAATGTTAATTTGGAGGGTAGATATATTTGCGGAAAAAATAATCTACCCACCCAAATAAAACAAAGGATGACTTAAGATGGGGCAGTGACTCACGCGACCATAACGCACCGCGGCCTCACCACTCCCTTCCCTTTTCCCCCGTCCCAAGGCTCCCCCCGCAAGCGAGAGGCCGAGACTAGGTACTGGAAGGAAAGTTACCGGCCGGCGGCGGGGAAATTCCACTGTTGATCGGTCCGAGCGTGTGACGTAGGGGAGCCAGATGTTGGTGACTCACCTGTGTTTTTCCGCAGTTCCGCAAAACAACACGTCCCTACGTCAGAGGTGGCAGCCAGATGGTCGGCTATTTGATTTAACGAATTTAATTTAATTACAAATTGAACGTCCACCTCGGGTCCCTGCGGCCTATCCAAAGTGATCCCCGTCAACCTGCGCGCGCTTATATACCCTCGGTCTACATTTCGTACAAACCTTGCGCATCGGACATATTCTGCCCTCCTTAGAAAAAAGGGCGTATGTCTTATAGAACCGCGTATCTATTAGTGACCTTATTTTCTTAAGAAGGGGTTAAATTTACGTTGACTATCAAATTGCGCTTGCGTCCTTTTTACTTAGGAGGGCAGTATTGAGCATATTGAGCATTTGAAGCATTTCGTGCACATTTGCGCTCAGAGCGCTGCCCAAGGCGGACCTATGCTTGTCGTCATCCCATAAGGTTCAATTTCGCGTACCCGCTGACATGCATAACTTCAAGATTTATGTTTCTTATTCTGTTTATGGCCTGCTGGATCTAAACCCTTTATTAACCTTAACTTAATTTATTACCTTAATTTGCTAAATTTGTTTAATAATTGGTTAATTTTAAAGCATAACTAATCATTATTTGTCCAATTATAAATTAATTTGTTTTGGCATTGAAATTAGCGCCATCTATGGAATTCTTCATGTATTTTTTACTTACTATTGTATCCCGGACCCGCTAAGTGAATTTAGTATACTAAAAAAATCAGAGAGGCCGCTGTCTTCAATTCATCAAGTAGAGTTAGATTGGTATGTCTTGTGAATTTAGTTCGCAAAATAAATCAAAGAGGCCGCTAACTACCCTATTCTATAAATAGATGTGATTTTTGTTATTTGTCTTCAATCTTAAACATAGTTTAAATGAAATTGTGCTCATTTTATATTTTGATTATGTTACGGAATACATTTTATCTCTTATAAATTGGTTATTACCAATGATCGGGGTTTTGGATGCAATTCGCGGGATTTCGAGTCGTAATCATAGTATGGATGTGACTATAATCCCGCGATATTTTTTCAATAATAATAACGTTTATTTCAAACGTTGACCTGTAATATCGATTAATATCATGTAAAATAAAATAGAATAATTAACCTCCAACATCAATACAAATCCCGGGATCCCGGGCATATTCATTATTAGCATAACGTTTAAGGTCAATCACCCCAGATTGCACCGGGAACTCCCATTACTGTGATAAGCTCAAGAGCAAGTAATAAACACATTTAAATGCAACCTTTTTGCTATTGTAATCTATATGTTGTTACTGGCACGTGGTTTTAACGAAACTTAATAAAATAATAAGCAGTCTGCTGTCAACCGACCTTTCAATAACCCCTTCGGTAAGTTAAGTTGCACGTTGTGATTTACTTATAGTATTTTTTTTACTTCGACGACTCTGGCTTGTTTTATGGACTCAATGATTTAAAGATTATTCTGTTCGTCTAGTTATAAGTTGGAGTAATAGCTTACGTATAGATACTAAAATAGAAGCAGTCATGGCTCGAAATGCGAATTTAGAACATACGCCGAACAAATATCACACGAATCCGCATCCGATGAAATTTCTTTATATAAATTCGCCCAGCTAACATCAGTTGAAGTAGAAAGATCATTTTCGGCTTATAAGTGGGTTTTAGATGTTAAACGAAATAGGTTAACATTAGGGAACATTGAAAAAATAATGGTTTGTTATTTTAATTTTATAGAGACCAAAAGTAATAAAAAGTAATATGCTAAATATTTGAAATAAATGATTTTATTAAAATGTATAATCAATATGTAGGGTGACGGCACCAATGTTGGACACTTTTAGCTGAAGGCACCAATAATGGACACTTAACTCTTAATTCAAAGGTCATAAGGTTATAAATTGACTGTCTCAAAATAAATGAATAACCCTTATCTTCTGTACCATAAGAATCAAGTGTCCGTTATTGGTCCTTGTTTATTACTGGTGCCATCACCCTAATCTAATAATATGACAAAAAAACTGTCCTTTATCAAACCACACGAAAGCCCGGAATCCCGCGGCATATCCATACTAGCATAATGATTGAGGTCATTCACCCCAAGTCGCATCCAAAACCCCGATCACTGGTTATTACGTATGAACCATATTATTATTTCGTATGTTCTCTTGTTTGATAAATAATCTAAATATAACCTTTCTTTCCCAATTAATTAACAATCTAATGTACTTTCTTACTTCACAATAGGAAATTATTATTTCCTTTACTTTTGTATACTACTTAATTCAAAGTTATTTAACGTTTATGAATAGAATACCGTCCCTTGGAAACAACTGAAAAGGACCGATTGGACCTTTACAGGCTTAGGAATCTTTTGTTGGATAACCCAGTTTATTCTGTAAATGAGTATATGGAACTTGACTTATAAAATAAGATTGACTTTTAATTTTTTAATGTACTTTATATTTGTGTTGACTTTTACTATTTTTATTAATATAATTTAATTCTATTTCTGTTTCTGACGACCTCAATGTAACTGCATATAATTTGACATGTAATGTAATTTATACTGTGTTATATTGAGTAATAAAATCTGAATCTGAATCTGAATCTGAATCTGTATCATATCTTATTAAGTAATTAACAATTATAATAAATCAACCTAACACTCGACCATTCTGACCCCGTGTGCGACCTCGCGCAAGAATCAAGTGATAACCTAACACTTGGCTATAACAATGTTATATTGTGCAGTCGCAAACAGTACCAAATGTATATAAAGTTTACTATCAAGTACACAGAATAATGGCTGATTTACATTGGTCCAGTAAAAGCATGCCAGTAGAAGTACATTGACGAGTTGGTTTTCGCGTTTGAGGCAAGAGCTATACGACGCAATGTACTTCTACTGCCATGCATTTGATGGACTAATGTAAATCAGCCGTAAGAATTATTCCCTTACGAATTAAGCTTAGGTTAACGCTTGGTTTATTAGAAAATCGTATCGGCTTAAGTATTAACAGAAGAATGTACATATTTACTAACAATGTACCTATACAAAATAAGTAAGTAACCTACATAGTTTTACAGTTTAATGTATTTACAATACAATACAATACAATTCAAATACTCTTTATTGAACACCAGAAAAACAAAACACGGAACAGTACATTGAACTATATGTATACAACAGGCGGTCTTACTGCTAAAAAGCTATTTATAAAATAAAAAGAAATAACTATGAAAATTTGCTAAAAAGGAGAGATAATTTACTCTTACATAAATAAAAGTTACGAATGTGGACGTTATTGGATACCTACTCTTAGCCTTTATCAAAACGTAAACTGACCAATTCTCGCATCTAACATTTTGTAGTTTTTGCCGAAACGCAAACCAATCAATTCTCGCGCCCGACATTGGTAGGCTTTACCTAGGCGCGAACCGATCAATTATGGCGCCCAGCATTGGTAGTCTTTGCCGAGGTGCGAACCAATCAATTCTCGCGCCCAGCATCGGTAGTCTTTGCCAAGTTGCGAACCAATCAGTTCTCGCGCCCGGCGTTAGTAGTCTTTGTCAAGCCACGAACCAATCGATTCTCGTGGTTGACCTGAAATTAGAAATGGATATATATGTAGGTAATACTCGTATTACCCAGTAAACTTAAAACTAGACTACTAAAATTAGTTTTAGGAAGAAGTGTCATCGTTTTCGCTCTCACTTTCACTTAAGAAGTCCTCATGAAGGTTCAGTGCGGCTACATGCACCCAGGGTTTAATGCGATCTGAAGCTACGGTGGTACCCCTCTTATGCTTTTTATTACCAAATCCTTGTATTGGTGCTAGCTTGTAACGGTCATTACCCAGAACCCTAATAACGCGGAACGGACGAAGGCAAGAGTTTTTTGTTCTTTCTCTTTCCATCGTTAAGTCTTCGTAATCTTTACCAACTCGCCCTCACTGTAAATACGTGCTGGCCTCCTACCAGCGTCATAATACTGCTTCTGTTTCTTTTGTCCCTCGTCAATTTTTACCTTATACTCGTCTCTAATCGTGCATAAATCAATAGACTCGCGTGTATTTTGAGAAATTTAATTGAGACTAGGATTTATTTCACTTTTCATGGCTACACCAAACATAACCTCGGCGGGTGTTCTGCCAGTGGTCTTTTGAACTGTATTATTTAGGCCCCATTGAATCTTCCCTAACTGATTATCCCAGTCCCAATCATTCTGTTGCAGATTCTGCGCTGTTAAGGAATTTAGAATGGTACGGTTGTACCTTTCTACTTGCCTGCTGCTTAGCTAAGCATTCATCGGGATCTTTTCCAAAGATTAACACATCATCGAGGTAAACCGTTGCCTTGCTGAACCTCGCAGAGCCAAAAATCTTATTCATCATGCGCTGGAACACAGCCGGCGCATTAGCAAGGCCGAAGGGCATGCGGTTAAATTCAAAAAGCCTATCGGGCGTTACAAATCAGGTAAGGTGCCGGCTGTGCTCCTCAATTGGCACTTGATAACGAAGCAAGACTGACCAGGGGCCCGTTTCTCGTAAAGTATTAGTCTAATAATATTAGTGTTTTGTCTCATTTTTCAGTTTTATTTACGAGACAAAACACTAATATTATTAGACTAATACGCTTTGAGAAACGGGCCCCAGATAACCTAGAAATCTCATCTTCGATGATTGGCATCGGGTATCTTTCTTTGACTGTGACTGAATTAAGTTTTATATAATTGATGTACATTCTAAGAGAACCGTTCTTTTTCCTAACTAGAATAATAGGGCTAGAGTATTTAGACACTGACTCTCTAATGACTCCGGCATCTAACATGTCATCCACCATTTGGCGTACGGTATCGCCTTCGTGGTGAGATAAGCGGTAAGGACGGTACACAACAGGATTCTGACTATTCAGTTCTATTTTCATATGAGCCACGTCCGTACAACCTATTTCCTTAAGATTAGAAGCGAAACGGAACGGAAGCGGTCTAGTAGTAAAAAGAGTTTTTCCTTGTCACTAACGGTAGCATTCGTTCCAATTTTAATTTGGCTTTTATCTAAAATGCAAGAACGACTAGAATTACCCATATCACTAGATACAGTTACGACCCTATGAACTACATTTTAGAATGAGCTCACAGAACCACCGTCATTAGTGACGCGAAACTAATCATAATGGACAAGGGACAACGCCCCCAAGCGCTTAAGTTGTCCCCCGATGGGCAACAAATTGGCCAGAAAAACTAAGTAGACCCTCTGTCAACTATGGACTATAAGTGAAATTTCGTGGGGGGGCCTCAAAGAGTCAACGGAGGGCTGGCTACCCTCGTCCACCAGAATGACCGGCTACCCAGGGCGCTCAACTCGGCACTTCCTCCGAGACAATTGTAATTTGGTTAAATCTGGCCTAATTTAAATGCAAACCACGCAACACTAGATCTGGAATACACCCAAGGGTCTTCTTCGGGATGCCAAGGAGTCTATGGAGCTCCCGAAAAGAGCCATAGCTCCATACACCACGCGGCGCACCATGCTCATCGTGCAAAGTGGTCTAAGTACGGCGCGAACACACTGTTTTCCGGATAGTCCTAGTCTACTCGCGACAAGCTCCTCGTGGCCGCCGTACTTAGACCGCTTCTCACGATGAGCATCATCCAACACGCCACGACCCGAGACTACCTGTGCATCCACAATCACTCCAGCACCCTCCTTCACCGCGATGATGTCAGGCTTCCTCAAGCCCACTGTGGTCATCAATCGAGGCTCCTTCTCCACTATCCAACCCTGGTCCTCCATCGTCTTCGCGACAAAACCGACCACACAGTCATGGCGCTTTATCCTGCCGCCGTGTGTTCTGTGACATTGCTGGATGGTGTGAGCAGTCGTTTCACGGACCATGCAACCCGCACGGCACTTCAACTCCTGCTCCCAACCCACCCTGCGGCCACGAGAGTTCCTCACCCTCGACGGCAACGCATTTATATGGCAATGCACGAACTGCACGAAGTCCCGGCCAGAATACTGCATGCACCCCTATCCACGTAGTGGATGCGGAAGTGCGTGACGACTCACGAAGCTCGTTGCCATCACACGATGCATGCAGTGAATTACACCAATACTGCACAACAGAACTCCTGTGGGAGCTTGGGTTCACTGCAGAGAACCGCTGGACCTGGCGTTCACCCCACCGCAGCTTGTTACGGATCCTAGTGGACCTGGTGACAGCCTTGGCAATGCCCCACTCGGACGAAGCCAAGCGACCAAACCTCGTCGAAACGAGATCCGGCACCCAACTCCGCATCGAGGAAACCCCCATGCCGCCGTCCTTCACTGCAGCGTGGAAATACGCCGTTGGTACTTCCTTCGGTAGCCTCAACCATGCTCGAACGAACTTCCGGATCTGGACGTCGAGCATTCTTAACCTATCATCCGAGATTACCCCGAGCACAAACCCGTGCCCGAACCTCGGAAGTAGGTGCCCCCTCACAAGCTCTAGCCGTTGTTGCGGCTTGAGGGGAGCCTTAGTGATATTAAGCAAGGCCTGCTGCACAGAATGCTCTAACATCACGCATCCAGACGCCTTGAAGTCTACTCCCAGGTAACGCCAACGCTCCACACAAGAAACTTGCTTAATAAGCCTACCTCCGATCCGGAAAGACTTCACGGTTAGGTAGTGATGTTTCTTGCGGTGACCATCAGGTACCATTGAGAGAACAGAGCACTTGGAATGTCCTAGGGAGAGACCCATCATCTTAGCCGATTTGTCAACACAATTAATAGACTCTTGCAGTCCCACTTTCGAACCTCCGTAGAGGACGAGGTCATCGGCATAAGCCAGAGCGGAAACACGTTCCCCCTCAAGCCTATAGTCTACTTCTCCGGGCAAAGACGCAAGGATCAAATGCCTTGGCGAAGTCTAGCACCGCAACATGACACTCCTTCAGCATCTTCCTGCTATCCCCCAACACCGCGTCTAAAACAGCAGTATTCTCCAACGTGCCATTGGCACAGATGAGACCGCGCTGACGCATATCAGGGGGGCAGCAAGCTAACAATCTCTTAGCCAGAAGAGCATGCATATGCCGAAGGGGCACAGACGCAATCGAAATTGGCCTATACTCCCCCGGGTTAGCAGGGCTCTCCGTCTTTGGCACAAAGATTGTTCGGCACTGCCGTAGGTCGTGTGGAATCCCGCCATTGGACATCCATGCATTGAACATTTCAACCTTATTGGATGCAGAAACCGAGCGCCAGTCATCGACAGTAATACCATCAGGACCTGGCGCCGATCGCGAGTCATTGCACAACGCCTTCACCTCCTCAACCGTAAAGGGCGCCCACAGCTGAGAAAAATCGCGTGCACCTCCGTACAACTCCGCGCGACGTAAGTTACGCAGAGCTTCCGGAGTGGGAACTGGGGCATCCGACACTTTCTCAAGGATAGGTCGCCAATAGGCTTCCATCTCCTCAAGTCCATGACTTACACCGCTACACGCGCCATCAATAATCTCAACAGCAGCATGACTGCGGCTCTTTTTATAGAGCTCCTGCACCCTGGCATACTCAATTCGCCGCTGACTCCGTTTTGACAACCTGACGCTGTTCATTCCACAGGCACAGCTCGGGTTACTCATTTGATGCCGCCCAGCCGCTCTTGCGAGAAGTTGATCACGTCTGGCGACCCTCGCTGCTCCCCTCTGAACGAGGTCGGCAACAAGGTCCGCCACACGCGAGCTCCCTTCGCTGGTCATAGCAGCAACGTCATCAGCGATTGGTGGCGTATCAAGAGGAACACTGATCGGGACTTCAATTATGTCAACTTCGAGAATAGGAGACGCACTAACGCACTCCTGCTGGTAACGACGTACAAGAGCCTTGTACGCTTCCTGGCGTCTCTTCCCCTTAATGGCCTCCTGAGTTCTTCCGAAATCAGGGAGAGCACTAAAAAGCTCTAGGTTGACATGTGCGCCTTGACCTAAGTCAAGACGGGCTTCAGTCCTAGCCATCAGCTCCACTTCCTCAGTTCGCCACCTACGCCTCAACTGTCTTAAGGCGGCGTCGTCATTGGTTTCTAGAGGATAGGCTTTCGACTTATGCACCCCCAAACCTCTTGGTGTCGCAAATGGTCGCGAACAAATCGGGCGAACAAAACCTTCAACCGCCTGATCAACAGATTCGGAGCCGGCTTGAAAGCCCCGGGGCTGGCCAAAGCGACCACCCGGCTCCGGTGGGAGACCGGGGTCGTTGTTAATTACTCAACTTCGATTTGGAGCGCGTTTGGCCACGGTTCGTACACAGTTTCTCGTTAAACTAGGCCTAGGCGAACTGCTATACTTGGGGCCTCCGTAGAAGCCCCCATCGGGATTGCTACAGGGAACCTCCCCCTGCAGCCATACCAAAGTTTACGCCACAGATGTTGGCGCCGCACACCCCGAGCACGCAAGCATGCAAGGAGAAACTTGGGATAAGCCTGACCGCGTCCGCCCCTCCAAACTTTACTTAGGAGCAAGTACAGTTGTGAGAGACAACCGCGATGGAAAAGCGTGCTATACTCGCATCGTTAATATATACTACAGCGAGACTAAAACCCACATCGGCAGTGTAACAGGGCATAGCTTTGTTTAGGAGTATCCCCCCCCCCCCTTGTCAGCGAAGCAGCGGTGCCAGCGAGCAGGCCAAGGGTAGGAGTTGGGTGTCCGTCGAGCCGTGTCTCGAGTCAGCTCTCACCCCATTACCCGACAGATCCAGTTTCAGGCTCCACATAAACATCGGTAAAGTACTCCGTAACGACCGAAATGCTAGCCGGCGCACATTCACGATCAGTGGAACCACCGTCACTGCCGGAGAGTAACTCCGCAACAACCGTGTCAAACAGGATTTCTCCCTCCACCATTGTCTGTGTGCAGTTAAGACAAACCACGAGCCAAGTGCACAGTCGACCCCGCACAAGAGTCATAGTTATTCCCGCCACACCTTTCGCCGCGACATATGCTTATGCCTCCTAATATGACAAGAGGGATTGAGCATGGGAACAGGGATACATTTAAGCACCCGCTTTTGACTGTGCTTATGCCACCAGAAACCATGTACTGCTGGTTCAATTTTCCGGTAATTTTATTACTAAGCATTGTGACGTAATCTAAGTTGGTGGTACTTAATAAAATAAGAAGAAGACACCAATTAGTCAACACAATTTATTGGTCGTGGATCAAAAGCCCGTCTAAGTTCACTTCCGTAGTCCGTTACTCCCCTGGCGCTGATGGGCTGCGCTGATGCTGGGCGGAGTAGCTGGAGCAGGCCGGAACGACTTCGTGGCACCGTTCACCCGCGGGGCAGTAAAAGTGAGTTGCGTGGCGCTTCTTAACGTAAACGTAATACCCTGCGAATGGACGACTCGCATTACAATATGCTCCATATTGCCGCTAATGATGAGCACCCTGGTCAAGCGTAAGCGAAGGGAGGATCGGCTAGTAGTTAGTGAGGGTGCTCACGATCAGAACGGAGTTACAATTCTTATTAGCAAACTTTGATACAAATTAGAAAGAAATAAGTGAACTAACATTTACTAGTAATAGCTATAAGAATAGGTACATTTAACTGGGCATAGAAAGCTCATTACATATTGATGTGGAAAGATAAGAATGAATTGCATGACAACTAATGATTTACTTACTTAAAACTACACTAGAATGAAATAATTATATTGTTTAACACTCACCCATTAATCGGGGCACGAAAGTACGTATAACAAGCGAAAGCGAGATGAAAGTTTCCACTGCCGCGAAGGAAGCAAATTTTAAATAACAGTATTTTGTTAATGTCGCACGGGCATTGTGGCTAGCTCGTATGAAGACGCGAACTGGGTAGCCGCGAACGCACTAACACTCACCCGACACCGATAGCTCCTGGCAGAGGAATGATGACGCGCCGGCGCAGCGATCACGCGCAGCCGGCGTGTTTCTATGCAAGGCGATTGTGCGGAGCACTGCGCCGTACTTTTGGTACATCAGAATAAAATAATATTTTTAGGGTTCCGTACCAAAATGGTACAAAAGGAACCCTTATGGTGAGACTTCGTTGTCTGTCTGTCTGTCTGTCTGTCTGTATGTCACAGCAGGTTTTCTCGGCAACTACAAATGCTATCAACTTGAAATTTGGCATATTTGTACAACTTGCTTGCCCGCATCTATTTGTAGTAAAAAAAATATGAAATTAATTTTATAATAACTGAAAAGGGGTCTAGAATGGGGGGTTCAAAAAGAAAGTGGTTCGATTATAGCAAATGGGGTGTCATATGAAAGGTCTTAATCTGCACATTTCAAAACTATTTGTTTGAAAAATTTCTGTGATGTTCTTTTTGATTTATAGCCAAAAGTTTACAAAAAATGACCGTTCCCCCCCCTTATCTCCGAAGTTTATCAATCAAAAATTCTGAAAAAAATCTTGACGTATAGATAATTACTTATATTTTCTGGGAAAAATAAAATAAAGTGTTCATTATTTACAGTTTTTGAGAAATAACAAAAAAACTAAGAAAATCTGTATTAAAATTTAGGCTAGTTAAAATCGACCTTATTGTCTGGAAAATAAAGCTTATAACAAAATGAGTATTTTCTTTTGCGGTTACGAAGCATATTATCTTCAATACGGAACCCTCGGTGCGCGAGCCCGACTCGCACTTGACCGGTTTTTTTGTTGTACCGGATTTAAATATTACGGCGTTGCATTATAATTTTATATTTAATACCATTCTAGTGTTTAAGTTAATTAGTTATTATAATTGTTTATTAAGCATTATAGTATTAAGTTATATTAAATTATATGTTAATATGTAACATTAACGTTACATTACCCCGCGCATCACCAAGGGTTTTATTCCCTACAGAATAAAATCCGTACAATATAAACTAAGTATTAGTACTCCTATTACATACAATCTCTCTTACTCTTCTACATTGATAATTCTCTTTTAAAACAACTCTTTTATATGGGCAACAGTATTTAATGAGAAATACTGACGCGTCCTTGCACTTCCAAGGGGCACCAGCTTATTAATTAATGCAGCTAATGACCTATACAAATACCATTTATTCTAGATGTTAATTGAGGCGGTGTAATGAACGATATTAATAAAATGTGAATGTATTATTTATTAAGACCAATCAACTTCAAATCTTTTATGTGCCATGTTCCTATGTTCTTTCCAGACATATCTGCAAGTAAATAAACAAGAGGCGACTTTTTGGCAATGACTTTGCACTTTATAAATTTTGGGGCTAATTTCTTGCTAAAGAACTTGTTATTGTCGCTTAGCACGTATGTTCGTTTCATGACATAGTCACCAATGTTAAAATCAGTCGATTTACGGCGCAAATTATAGTGTGTTGCGTTTTTTTCATGAGCTTGCCAAAGTTTTGCTTGGACCTTATCAAAAACTTCGGACAGACAACCAAGATTCTCCGCGTAAACATCACGTGGCAGAAAAATAACTTCGTCACCCAGATCATTATCGAGATAATGCGTACCACGTGTCCGAGCTCTCTGCCGAATACCGAAAAGGATGGGGTAAAACCAGTAGCCTCATTGACTGAATTATTGATGGCGAATTGTAAATTTGGGATAAAAAGATCCCAAGTTCGATGATCATCCTCGACAAATGTCGATATGCAAGTAATTATTGTACGATTATATCGCTCAACAGTGTTGATCTGCGGTGTATATTTAGGGGTGTAAAATACATTGGGTATATTATAATTTTGAAACAAATTTTGGGTTATTTTACTAATAAATTGGCTGCCGTTATCAAGAAAAACTGTTTGAGGGACACCATGAATTAAAAATAGTAAGTCTTCGAGAATTTTATTAACGATAGTGGAAGTTGCGCTCCTGATGGGATAAATAAGACAAAATTTGGAAAAACAGCACGTTATAACTAAAATGTGACAATTTTGTTTCCGAGTAACTGGAAGAGGACCCATGAGATCAATGGAAACCATTTGGAAACGACGGGAACATTGTTTCGGTCTGCCCATTTCACCCAGAGTTTGGTGGTTTTGTGCTTTATAAGAAAGACACTTTGAGCAAGAACCAACAAACTTAATGACGTCTTGGTGCATACCTGGCCAGTAATATCGCAGTGTAAGAAGACGATATGTTTTAAAAACGCCTAGATGACCAGCTATGGGCTCGGAATGGTTCTCTTGAATGACTTCTTGACGCAGCTCATATGGTATAACCTCTGTCCAGGAGAATTCATTTGTTAACTCGTGTTTATTTTTGCATAATCTGTACAACGAATTATTTTTAATGTAAAAATTAAGATAGTTTTCTGGCCTTGATAAACACGAATTGAACAAAGATTTGTACCATGTATCAGTCGTTTTAAGGTGCCAGTTGCAAGAACTAATGGCATGGACTGGTACAGCTCTAGAAAGGGCGTCGGGGATGACGTTATCGACACCACGCCGATGTTTCAATTCAAAATGGAATGCCGACAAACGCACTCCCCAACGAGCCAAACGTCCGGTGGGATTTCTGATGGAAAGAAACCACTTAAGAGCGCTGTGATCAGTAAAAACAGTAAAGGGCTGGCCGTTTTCCAGATAACACCTCCAATGTTCCAGTGCTATGACAACTGCTAATGTCTCACGTCCTGTTATGCTGTAGTTCTTTTCTGCTGCTGATAAAGACCTGCTCATGTAAGCTATTGGGTGCTCCTTGCCGTTAATGATCTGGGTCAATATAGCGCCAACCCCATAATTACTTGCGTCGGTTTGGACCTCAAAAGACTTACGGTAATCAGGGCAGGAAAGAACCGGAGCGGAGACGAGGCATTCCTTCAATTTATGGAAAGCAGTATCAGCTTCTGGAGTCCACTTGAACGGAGGGCCACCCTTCTTATTCGAGGTCAACTTGTTTAGCGGCCCTGCTATCGTGCTAAAATTTGGCACAAAACGCCGGTACCACGTAGCTGTCCCGAGGAAACGTTTAATGTCTTTTCTAGTTAAGAATGGCTTCCACCTTCTCGGGATCAGTCCTCAGACCACAACTGTCTACAACGTAACCTAAATATTTGAGCTGACCGCGAAAAAAGTTATATTTTTTTTAATTCAATATTAAATTTGCCTGCTTAAGTTTGTCGAGAACATGAAGTAAAAGTGAAACATGAGAATTAAAGTCCTCAGATATGATGTTTATGTCATCAAGGTATGCAAAAACCTTTAGGTCGAATTTTTGAAAAAGAAGATCGACAAGACGCTGCTGTGTAGCGGGTGCATTAGTTAAGCCAAATGCAGTTCGCTTAAATCTAAAAGTTCCGCGACCGGGTACGTAGAATGCGGTTTTATCGCGATCCTCAACCGCTATTGGTATCTGCCAAAATGCCTTGGACAGATCAATACTTGAAAGAAAACGGGCATCGCGAAGATTGTCTAGTATTTCCGATACATAAAGCAAGTTGTAAGCGTCTCGTTTGGTAACGGAATTAAGCTTGCGACTATCCAGGCAAAATCGGGGTTGACCATCTTTCTTGCTAACTATGAGCACTGGTGACGACCAAGCACTTTCACACGGCTCAATGACGTCAAGTGACAACATTTCATCGACCTGTTTTACCAATATACGCTGCTTTTCAGGTGACATCCGGTAATAACGTTGCCGGATTGGTTGAGAGTCACCAGTGTCAATATGATGAGTTGTTAAAGTAGTTTTACGGAATCCTTTGCACTCGGCAGAGATCTGTTGGAATTGAGCGATAACGTCGTCAGCCAACGACCTTTCTGAGGAATTGAGATTGTCATAGCCATGAATATGTGAAATCCCGGTGGGCTTCAAGCTATCTACACGAAATTTTGTATCCGTAATAGTAATGCTATCGAGATGTTTTGGAAATGTTTCAAACTGACGCCAAAAATCGATGCCTAGAATAAGGTCTGTACTCACATCAGGTACTATATGAGCCTTAATGATGTGAAACTGATGTTCGAAGGCAATGGGTAAGTTTATAAACCCAATACTTTTAAGATTTTGACCACCTGCCGCTGAAAGAGAGATGCAGTGATCACGGTTCACAATAAGCCCCTGTTCCTCAAAAACTTTGTGTGCGTTATTGCCCAATAATGTTACAGCAGAGGCTGAATCAAGGAGACCCATTACTTGTAAACCATTTATATTTACTGTACCATATGGTCTACAATCATCAATTGGCTTGGTTTGCAGAATTGTGTCAATTTTATATGAACTAAAATAGATACGTAGTGTTTTTAAGGGTTACCTTTGTTTCGGCGAAATATGTTTGCCAAATGTATCGTTTCCCAACCGTTTCATTTGCCAACCCGATTTGTTTTCTGTAACCGTAAATATTTCAGGATTTTATAAAAACTAACCTAACCTAACCTATAAGGTTCTACACGATGGTATTGAAATAAATTCTGAAAAATTTATATAACATTGGGTTGGCAAATGAAAAAGTTGGGAAATGATACATTTGGCAAACATATTTTGCCAAACGGCAGGCTCCCGTTTTTAACCATTTTTGCCAATCCTCTTGTTCGAATTTGGGAGTATGGGGATTAACACAATTCTGTGAACTTAGTTTTTTGAAGTTGATGGTTTATTTGTACTACAATTTGGACAATCCGGTGTTTTAAAATTCGGAAGTCCACACACGAAACAACGCACGGCGTCTTTGTTGGCTGTGCATTGCCTCAAGTTATGTGTATTGACACGACATCTGGGGCAGTAATAAGACTTAGTATTATTAGTGTTGTTACTCTGAATAGCATGTATTTGATTTTTGTTTGAATTGTTTTGATATTTGTTTTTATTATTGTAATTAGGATAAGTATTATTATTATAATTTGAGGAATATTTGGGTTGCTGATTATAATTATTGCGATTTGAATTATTACACTGATTATTATTATTATTAAATTTGTTAATTGTATTACTACGATACACAAATTTCGGAGCTAAGGTATCATGTGTCTGTTTGGGCGGTTCTTTGAAGTTTGCAAGACGCGCCTGGATGCTTTCGAAATTGCGACAGAGGGTCCTCAAGGTGCCGATGTCCGCGATTGTTGGTACTGAAGCCAATGTGCTAGCATAACACGGCCTAATGTTATGCAAGATTATTTCCAACCTGTCCTCCTGTGACAATGGCTTTGATAGCCGTGAAAATAACCCTGATATAATCGATAGGTAGATCGTGATATTCTCTGATTCCCCTTGAGTTCTCGAGCGTATTTCGGAAAGTAAACGGTAATCGAAATCCGACTGATCAAAGTCCTGTTTTAGTAACGAAATAAGTTCGTTCCAATCAGACACTTGGTTCCTTATGCTCCTATACCAACGTAATGCATCGCCAACGAAAATGTCTGTTGCGCAAGACAAAACCTTTGATTTGGCAACGTTCCTTGCTTCGCAGAACTCAGTAATGCGTTGTATGAACGACCGTACGCACGACTTGCCATCGAATTTAATTTTAATTAAATCACTAGAATTACTGCGGTCACATTGCACAGTAACAGTCACTGGAAGAGTGGATGTCGAAGGCTCAGAGCTTGTAGAAGATGATAATATGTCTACACCCTTGTCTTTTACTGAGTTGAACTTGTCTTGCAGTAATTTAAACTCGGTTATACAATTCAAACATTGGTCTCGTCCTTTCGTCGCAAACAATGCGATTAAGCCTGTGATACAGATGGTTCTGAAGATTTTGAGTACGAAGCAAAATGTTGTTATCGAGGGTACCATCTAGGTTAGATTTAATTTTTGTGAGAAAGTCATTAACACCTCTAAGGTCATCCGATACTGAGAATGGAGTATCAAGTATATCCTCAGACGGAAACAAAGGACCTATCTTTGCTATTTGCTTACGTAGCTCTTGAACTGTGGTGGCAGGAGTGGTACCTCTAATCTCGACCTCATACTCAAGCTCTGATTTTTGGAGTGATAAAAATTTCACTGGGAATGCCATTCCGGATTTATAAAAAAAATAAAAAAAACCAATTTAACACCGCCTAAATGGGAAAATGTTGAACAACCTGATGACAATTCTCCGTTCTGTTACAATGATGCGATGAAATGAACGTTATGGTTGATGGCAATTATATTATTAAAAAAAAAACAAATCAGCAGTATTGAAATAAATCAATAACATTCACAAAAATAAAATAGAAACAAGCATTAAATGTAACTAGCGCGTACCAAGCTATAACTTGAATAAATAAAATTTATAGCAATTACAATTAGCTGATCAAATATGCATTAAAATATTCAAATAACTATTGTAAGATTAACAATAAACATCAAATAATAATTTACTTACGCTGATATACACTAGAATATCAGTCACAAGCGAAAAAACACATGTACCAAAAAAACCGGTACACGCCAGTTACGAGCAACCAAAAGTAAAAAAACTTTTCACAATGATAAAAATTAAAACACATAACACACAGCTACTCTACGAAAGCGAAACTAGACCATAAATACCACGTTAAAGGGCGCCAGTGTGACGTAATCTAAGTCGGAGGTACTTAATAAAATAAGAAGAAGACACCAATTAGTCAACACAATTTATTGGTCGTGGATCAAAAGCCCGTCTAGGTTCACTTCCGTAGTCCGTTACTCCCCTGGCGCTGATGGGCTGCGCTGATGCTGGGCGGAGTAGCTGGAGCAGGCCGGAACGACTTCGTGGCACCGTTCACCCGCGGGGAAGTAAAAGTGAGGTGCGTGGCGCTTCTTAGCGTAAACGTGCGAATGGACGACTCGCATTACAATCTCCGTATTGCCGCTAATGATGAGCACCCTGGTCAAGCGGAAGCGAAGGGAGGATCGGCTAGTAAGTAGTTAGTGAGGGTGCTCACGATCAGAACGGAGTTACAATTCTTATTAGCAAACTTTGATACAAATTAGAAAAAAATAAGTGAACTAACATTTACTAGTAATAGCTATAAGAATAGGTACATTTAACTGGGCATAGAAAGCTCATTACATATTGATGTGGAAAGATAAGAATGAATTGCATGACAACTAATGATTTACTTACTTAAAACTACACTAGAATGAAATAATTATATTGTTCAACACTCACCCATTAATCGGGGCACGAAAGTACGTATAACAAGTGAAAGCGAGATGAAAGTTTCCACTGCCGCGAAGGAAGCAAATTTTAAATAACAGTATTTTGTTAATGTCGCACGGGCACTGTGGCTAGCTCGTATGAAGACGCGAACTGGGTAGCCGCCAACGCGCTGACACTCGCCCGACACCGATAGCTCCTGGCAGAGGAATGATGACGCGCCGGCGCAGCGATCACGCGCAGCCGGCGTGTTTCTATGCAAGGCGATTGTGCGGAGCACTGCGCCGTACTTTTGGTACATCAGAATAAAATAATATTTCTTTTTTTGTTGTACCGGATTTAAATATTACGGCGTTGCATTATAATTTTACATTTAATACCATTCTAGTGTTTAAGTTAATTAGTTATTATAATTGTTTATTATTCAAGTAGTATATTATTGGGCGTTTCAAAACACATTTCATGTGTTTTGTGTTTTGAAACTCCCAATCGGTTTTGAGGTGTTTTGAAACTCCCAATCGGTTTTGAGGTGTTCTGAAACTCCCAATCGGTTTTGAGGTGTTCTGAAACTCCCAATCGGTTTTGAGGTGTTCTGAAACTCCCAACCGGTTTTGAGGTGTTCTGAAACTCCCAATCGGTTTTGAGGTGTTCTGAAACTCCCAACCGGTTTTGAGGTGTTCTGAAACTCTCAATCGGTTTTGAGGTGTTTTGAAATGCTCAATCGGTTAAGAAGTTCATACAGTTTTAAAAAACCTGAACATATTCACATATAACTACTCAATATCTTGAAGGTCTACTCTCATTGGGTACAGACATTTCATGCTTACAACACGTAGGTAGTAATATTGTTTTTATATTTGGAAATATGAAGTTTGTGAAACAACTTCAAAACTTGCAATTAGAAGTCGTTTGTCCAGTTCGCCACGATCGCAATTCACGTCATGGAGAGCTTTTACCGAACACAATTCGAAGTATCATTTGTGGTCCTTCTAACTGTGGTAAAACTAATTTAATGGTCGGTCTTCTGCTGCATGAACGGGGGCTACGATTTCAAAACCTTTATCTTTATTCTAAAACTCTCTTCCAACCTATGTATCAGTATTTAGAAAAAATACTAATGTTGGTTCCATCAGTCGAATTTAAAAAATATAGTGAGAATGATGAAGTACTAAGTCCACATGAAGCTAACATTAACTCAATTATTATATTTGATGATGTTGCATGTGAAAATCAAAACAACATAAGGGATTACTTTGCAATGGGACGTCATAAAAATATTGATAGCTTCTACCTTAATCAAACTTATAGTAAAATACCTAAACAATTAATAAGAGATAATGCTAACTTAATAATTCTATTTAAGCAAGATGATGTTAATTTACGTCATGTTTATGATGAGCACGTTGGAAGCGATATGTCTTGGTCGCAGTTTCGAGAAATGTGTGCTGAAGTATGGAAACTGCCATATAGTTACTTGGTTATAAATAAAGATTCTAGTCGTAATTCAGGATGTTATAGAATGGGTTTTGACACATTTATCATTATGGATTAACTATAATACATGATGCATTATTATGAAACATTTATTGCTTCATAGAAAACCATCAAGATCAGACATGAATCTTAAAATCAATGACGAGAAAAATTTGAAAGAAAAAGTACTTAAATCTGTCGAAGCCGTTAAAAAGAAAGTTAGTCTGATTCGTAATATGAAAACTGATAATGATATGATGTTGGAATCAGTATTGAAACCAATAACAGAACCACTTAATGAAATAGTTAAAGTTAAAAATGAGAATAATTACTTAAATACTAATGATGATGATTTAAATGACGGATTTCGATGGGGAAAGTCAGTAAAAAGATTAAAATTGAGTCCTAGTGAAGAAAAGAGGCAATCTATTCATGATTATACGGTTGTGAGGAAATCTTCTCAATCGAGTCTTGATAATGAAGATCAAGAGGATAACACATCAAACAACGATGAAAGTGATGTAAGCGATGGAGTGGAAAGTGAACAAACTAATGATCAGGATTCAATAAATGATATTTCATTTAAGACCACAGATTCTTTCGCATCTCCTCGTGATGATCCTAAATTTCAAAAGAATTATATTACCAACTTAAATATACCTTTTGGTGTTTGAACGGAACGGGACAAGCTAATGTTGGGATCCTGTCCGGTATACACAACAAGTGATAAAAAATTAAAAGTAAATGCCCATACTTACTATTTAACGCCAGGTTTAAACGAATTGCTATATAAGAAAGTACCGGATTTAAATATTGTAACTGAGGATGATAAACGCAATTATAAAATCTTATTATTAGAAACTAATGCACATAGAAGAGATTTTAATCCTAATAAACCAATTAAAAGCAACAAAGGCATGAAATATTTATACGTAATAAGACCGCTTTTTAAATTAGCTAAAGAACGTTTAATAAGTGGTGAAGGATTATCGACCATGAAAAAAGTTAAAACCGATGTATCATATGTATATTGGGATAACCCAAACGAATTAGTTGAAAGATTAAAATTGCTTATAGCTTCTCGTGAAGCTGGTAATACAGGATTGGATAATGAAATCATATCTGTTATTGAAGAACTGCAAGAAGCAGGATTAGTTAACAATGTCAATATATAAAACAGTTACTTTACTATTATCGTTAGTCGAGGCAGAACTTTTGACGTGCAAATAGAACATAAAATGAATATAGACAAATTCGGTCATCATCTTCATAAACGCCTGCGTGTATCTGAAGTTTCTGAACTTAAAAATAATGCTTTGCTCCGATCAGATGATGGACATTTCGATTTACAATCATTAAGATTAAAGGGACTTGCACATCCATTGTCACCTGATGATGCAGTTAATAAGCAGTACGTCGATCAGCTCGTTCAGAACCTTTATCAGAAGAAGTATCTAGATTCTATGTTTGATGACATAAATTCTCAAATTCATCAGTTGGCAAATCAGTTGAAATTGAACTTTTATTCAAAAAGGGAAATAGACGATATTTTCAACAAATTAAACAATGGCAAAGCAGCAAGTCGTGAACGAGATACACAGATCAGCTCGAAAAAACTTTAAGCGACGAGCAGTTATATTAAAAGGAATTGATGATTTGTGGCAAGCAGATTTGATTGACTTACAAAATTTACATAAGATAAATAGAGGATATAAATACATTTTGGTTGTAATTGACGCCTTTTCAAAGTATGCGTGGTGTATTCCAACAAAATCTAAAACGAAAATAGAAGTTAAAAATTCTTTCGAACAAATTATTAAATCATCAAAACGAGTACCGATAAACTTACAGACAGACTTAGGGAAAGAGTTTTATAATAATGAATTTGGTCGTTATGTACATTTTTTAAAAATAAATCATTATTCCACGTATTCAATTAAAAAAGCATCTATTGTTGAAAGGTTAATAAAAACGCTCAAAAATAAACTATACAAATATTTTAGTTTCATTGGAAATTATAAATGGGTTGGAAAACCTTTGAATGATATAGTTAAATCCTATAATCAAACTATGCATCATACAAAAAAATTTAAACCTTTTGATGTTAATTTTGATAATGAGTCCAAAGTAAAGACAAACATCGAAAACGCGCAATCCAATCTAGGTTATGAATCAAATAAATTTAATATAGGAGATCATGTACGCATAAGCAAGTATAAAAGTGCTTTTCATAAAGGTTATACACCGAATTGGTCGACAGAAATATTTACTATTAAACATGTAAATCACACTCGTCCAGTTACTTACCTTATTGAAGATCAACGAAAAAATACAATACTCGGTTCATTTTACGAACAAGAACTTCAGAAAACAAAGCATCCTGATGTTTACCTCATAGAAAAGGTGATCAAAAAGAGGGGAGAAAAATTGTATGTAAAGTGGTTAGGGCTTAATGATAGCGAAAATAGCTGGATTGATAGAAATGCCATTGTATGAGTATATTTATTAACTTTATTGTATTCAAAATTGTCATTATTATATTGGATATGAAAGGGAGAGGACTTTTAAACAGTGCTATTAATCACTTACCATTTGAGCTGCACTTACCTGGGTATAATTATTGTGGACCAGGTACAAAATTGCACAAACGGTTGCTAAGGGGTGATAAGGGAATTAATGAGTTGGACGAAGCGTGTATGCAGCACGACATTGCTTACGATAAACATTCTAATCTAGATGACCGACACCGTGCAGATTTAGAACTTTATAAAATGGCTAAACAAAGATTAAACTCGAAAAACGCTGGAAAGGGTGAAAAACTTGCATCATGGTTAGTTAGCAAACTAATGAAATCTAAAATAAAAATCGGTGCGGGGATAAAAACATTTAAACAGTTTACATCTAAAATACGTGCTGAATTAAAGAAAAAAATATCTAAAAATAAAGGCACTGCAATTAGCCAAGCTTTCGCAGCTGCAATTAAAGTATTCCGTAATAACAATACGAGTAAATTACGAGTTCCTCGCTTAATACCGATCCCAAAAACTGGAGGTATTTTACCACTGATACCTATTTTTGCTGGACTTTCCGCGTTAGGCTCGTTAGCAGGAGGAGCTGCTGGAATCGCAAAAGCTGTTGCTGATTACAAAGCTGCAAAGAAAAACTTAACCGAATCAGAACGCCATAACAAAATGATGGAATCTATTGCATTAGGAAAAGGTTTACATATAAAACCGTATAAGAACGGCAAAGGATTGTGTTTAAAAAGTTCAAAAAACTAAATAAAAGGTTACCTAGACGAGCTCTCACTAATATAGATCTTTTAAAATACTCAACAGATATTCCTCATTTTCGTGGTGTTTATATGAGAGATAATTTGCCAAAGCGACCTAACAGAGTAGAATGTGCAATCGTTAATTTAGACAGTTCTAAAAACCAGGGGACTCACTGGGTAGCCTATGTTAAAGATAATAATTATTGTGAATATTTTAATAGTTATGGTGATCTTCAACCACCGTTAGAATTAATAAGGTATTTAAAAAATCATGAAATTTCATATAACTACAACACTTATCAAAATTTTGACACTGTAAATTGCGGACATTTATGTTTGAAATATTTAAAACAATTTTGGAGCGACCGTTTAAATGTCTCTGTGCAATAAAAACCTTATCATTCACACGATGTCTTTCACTTTGTCTATAACTGGAACCTCTTCTACCCTGGTTACGAATCATTCACCAGCTCTTCAACTAGATGGTGAATATGAATGTGGGTTGCTATACATGTCAACTTTTAACTCTATACCTAATATAGACTACAGAAACAATAAATTTTATTATGGTAAAAACGAAGTAGTACAAATTCCTGAAGGGTCATACGAACTTCAAGACCTTGACGATTACTTCAAAAGACATCTGCAAGGATGCACATTTTCACTGACGTGTAATAATAATACCTTAAAGACTTCGATAGTATGTTCTAAAAATTTATACTTTAATAAAGAAAATTCGATTGGCAAGTTACTAGGTTTCGGTGAAGAAACTGTACAAGCTAATATATTAACAGAGTCCCCCTTTCCTGTCTCCATTCTGTCTACAACTATAGTGCGAGTTGAATGTGACATAGTGAGCGGATCATTTGTAAACGGAAGACCAAGCCACATTATTCATGAGTTTGTTCCGAATGTGCCTCCAGGATATAGGATTATAGAAACACCGAAAAACGTTATCTATTTCCCGGTTACCCAAAAAAGCTTAAGCTCACTTAAAATAAGAATATTAGACGCAAATCATAATTTACTTAATTTACGAGGTGAAGATATTCAAATATATTTACATCTTCGGAAAAATGATAGATTTCAATAAAAGCAAAGTCTCGCACGATAAACATATTAGTAATCACTGTGCTATCAAGAAAAGAAGACCTATAGAGCAATTTACAAAGCTAACGAAAGATAATAAACAATTTTTAAAAAACATAGGCTTGTTAAAATGAGTATACTAAGCTTAATAGATCCATTGAGCTTTGATAACACGATTGAAAGTTTCGAATATCATTCATATAAACCGTACGTAACCAGTTTTAATTTAAACGATGAAATCCGTATACCTATTAATCAACAAGATCTTTACGTATTACCATCAGCGAGTACTTTATACATAGAGGGTACTATTAAAGTAATCAATAGAGAAACAAAAGCGCAGGTGAACAGTGTTCTGTTTACTAATAACCCTATACTACATATGTTTCAAGATATTCGATATGAACTGAATGGGATAGAAATAGATAAAATAAAAAACGCCGGGGTTACGACTACTATGAAATCTCTTATATCTATGAATGAACTCGAATCTTCGATGTCAAAATTATGGGGCTGGGACGTTGATGGCACAAAAATTACCAATGGATCATTTTCTGTATCTGTGCCTTTAAATAAAATTCTTGGTTTCGCAGAGGATTATAATAAAATAATTATTAATTGCAAACATGAACTTATTCTTTTACGATCCAATAGTAATTTAAATAGCGTAATATTAAATACAAATGAATACATAGACAACATTACTATATCTAAAATAGTATGGCGTATGCCTCATATTAAAGTTTCTGATCGGGAAAGATTAACTTTATTAAAACATTTAGAAAAAGATCGCGCTATTCAAATAGCATTTAGGAACTGGGATCTTTATGAGTATCCGCTTTTGCCTAAAACCTCTAAACATTCTTGGTCAATCAAAACTTCATCTCAAATTGAAAAGCCACGATTCGTTATAATTGGATTAAAAACGGACCGAAAAAATATGATTAACAAAGATATAACATGCTTTGATCATTGTCATTTGAGAGACGTCAAAGTTTTTTTGAACTCAAACTATTTTCCATATGAAAGTTTAAATGTAAGTTTTGGAGACGAAAAGTACGCTTTATTATACGAACAGTACGCTAAATTTCAACAGTCTTATTATAGACGTAGTCAAGCACCGTTGTTAAGTCCGCAAAAATTTAAAGAGAAAGCCCCTCTCTTCGTCCTCGACTGTTCTCATCAAAACGAAACCTTAAAAACAGGTGCCATAGATGTACGGCTAGAATTAGAGTGTGAACAGGATATTCCCGATAATACTGCGGCGTACTGTCTAATTCTGAATGATAGTATTGTAGAATACAAACCGTTAAGCAACATTACAAAGAAAATATCATGATGACTGACCGTTTGTTCGTGGATCTTCAGGGATTTAAATCGTAAAAAAATTAATTTATTGTTAAGGAATTTGCATACAGTACAGATGAATACACGCAAATATTTTCAATAAAACCCCCATATGCATTTTCTACTTTATCGGAAAATGAAAAACGTCAGGTGAACTGGATTGAGAAAAACCTCGGAATTTTATGGCGTGAAGGATATGTTGACTATAGAGAATTTAAAAGAATGATTCATGGTTACTTAGAAAATAAGAAAATATATGTAAAAGGATTAGAAAAAGTTAAATGGGTAATAGAATTGTGTTCTAATTGTACAGTAATAGATTTAGGAGAAAAAGGTTTGCCTAATTTTCAATCTATGCATCAAAAATATTGTAAAGATCTCAGTACATATAATTGTATGATTCATAAAAAAACATGTGCGTTAAAAAATGTAATATGTATTAAAAAATGGTATTCTGAAAATAATTTATCATATTCTGTAGAAAATAAATAAATAAATAAATAATTGCTATTAAATCATTGCATTTTTATTTTAGGACCTATTGCAAACACATATATATTCGTACGTTAAATCTAACAGTGACGTGACGACTAAATAAATTTCATACTTAATCAAACATTTCAATAGTGACATTGATATATTTAACGTGCGAATATTATGATTATGATACACGAAGTAAAATAAAACAAGATTGTTAAAAAACAACGTTTATTCAGTAATGGCCACCTTTATTTACAATATTACACCTTAAATCTAACTTGTTTACATTAAAACAAAGATTGATGACCCCAAGATAACGTCGAGGTTTGATTCTTTAGTATAACGCGTTTGTCATCATTTGACGACAATGCTACTTTATTTAAAGACTGTGTAAAAATAACATGTTTTAGTGATTTAAATACAATATTCCTCTTTCTTATCCGCTCTTTATTTAAAAGTACTTTTTTATACTCCTCAAAATCCACACCTCGCAATACATGTTTTTTTGTGCCCTTAGCCTTTTTAATTTGATTGTTTTCAGTTTTTATACAATACAATTTAGACCTAAGACCTACAAATTCGTTTATTATTTCTCCACCAAGTTCGTCCTTAAACAAACCTGGTACTTTTTTATGTTGACGAGTTATACCAAATACGTTACTGTCTGAGTAATTACTAGTATCAAAATAGTGGTGAAATTTTAGTTTTAAATCTGCATATAAATCTTCTGTATTTATGGAATACAGAAAGGAATCTGTATCAGTATAACACAAACTCAGATTAGATGTATAAAATGGTTTCATAACAGAATAGTGAAAATCGTACATATGAGTTTTCGATATTTCCAAAACAGTAAATCCAATGTAAATTGGTCGATCGAGAGTTATCGATTCTGGCTTCATTTGTATGGCAACAAAATTTTCAGTAAAAATGGTTGAACTATGAAAATTGGGAGATAGACGCCATCAGAATACGGATTCAAGTAGATATTAAAAACGGTAGTACTGGGAAAAATGGAAAAATGTACTGTGTATTGAATAGCATAAGGATTAGTTTCAATTATCAGTGTAGATTCTAATTACGAATCAGGTGATGTAGGTTTGTAATGATTAAAATGACTTAAGCGATTGAAATGGGGATTGAAAGTATACCTTATGTTATTTATAGTAAGGGATAATTTTGAAGGAATTGCATGACTGGCACAAGTGGCAAGAGTTGCTTGACTTGCATGAGTGGTACAAGTGGTTCGAGTCGTTCAAGCGCGATGGCCGCCAGTTGAACTTATATATAGAGATTTCAAAGGGAATATGATTATTATTTTCTGGGCATTCATCGCGGAACGTTTATATTTTGACTTTATTTTCGTCATTCAAAGGGGATAGGCTCGTTTACTGGGGAACGCCTTGCGTAAAATTCACTTACGGTTCGTAGTTACCTTGTCGCGTTAACTTCGTTTGGGTTTTATATCGTGCTACGCTCGTTTATTTGCTATATTTTGTGTAAATTTCGGTTAATTACGGGTTTTATAGAGAAATAGGAGTACGACGCGTTCGCGGTTAAATTCTTGATTCAGTGCTAGTCTTTCAGTAAAATTTAAACTACGCAGTATTCGGTTTAATATTTGCGATCTTTTAAAGTGATACAGTTGCATCGTTTGTATAGTTAACGTTAATTTTGTCTTTAGGGCTAGTAGGGAGGTATAAAATATGTAGGGCTTAATTTCGTGTGACTCATTAGCTAACTATTGTCTTTCCGGCTTTAAATAGGATCATGTATTGCTTTGGTAGTGTTAGGAAGACGCGTTTTCACAATTAGAATAGTAATTAAATTCCTTCCGCGAGGGGATAGGGAAATGGTTTGCTTGGGAAGTAGGCTATAGATATTATGTTTTAATGTTTTATGTTTTAATGTTTATTAGGGTAACAAACGGTACAATATAACTAATAGCTAAACAAAATAAATTATAACATCAACCACTAAAGTTACCACAAATTAAAAGTACAAATAACATGTGGGTACAAAGTTTAAATTCACATTAAGACTAATAATAGAAATCTACCAAACAGTCGACGTTAAACAAAGAAATTATGAAAGAAAAAATAAAATAAAAACAATAAAAATACAAAAAGATAAAAAAAACAGACTCATGCGCTAAGACGGCTGATGGTGGTCTTAAATCTGAGGATTGATGAACAAAATATATCAGCATCATAAAATCGGTCGTTATATAGTTTGCAAGCTCTGTTGATGAAAGAGTTGCTAGCGTATTTAGTCCGAGTGAAAGGAACATGAAAAATATTATTAATTTGTCGTGTATTGGTGCGAGGTGCTCTAAATCTTAATCTACTTAAAAGATATGGGGAGTCAATTTTGTTAGAAATCAATTTAAATAAGAAAATTTGATCTCGTAATGTGCGCCGGTTTTCCAGGGAAACAACAGTGTCCAAATTAAAATGGTAACCAGATTGGGAAGCTTTATATTTAAGGTGTTTTAACAGTTTATTCTGTACTTTTTCTACAGAGTTAATATGTACTTTATACTGAGGGTTCCAAACACTTGACGAGTATTCTAAAATTGGCCGTACTAAAGAGCTGAAAAGAGCCAGAACGGTACTGACATTATGAAATTCTTTTCCGATTCTTAGGACAAAACCTAAAAGACGAAAGGCTCTATTTGTTATGTTTTCCACATGATTGACAAAAACAAGTTTGCTATCCAAGTATACTCCTAAATCCCTTACAGTAGATGTCCTTTGAACTGGTCCGTCATTGAGGAGATAATTATAATTTATTATTTGTTTCTTCCTTGAAAAGGTGATCAAACTACATTTTTCGACATTCATGTATAAATAATTCTTCTTACAATATTGGTACAATCCATCGAGGTCGTCTTGCATGTCGATACAGTCATTAAGAGACTTAATGACTTTAAAAACTTTCTTATCATCAGCATAAAGTAAACAACTCGAGGAACTAAACTGTGCGATAACGTCATTAACAAAAATTACAAAGAAAAGTGGCCCCAAATGAGAACCCTGGGGCACACCTGATGGTACAGGTACAAATTTGGAGCAATATCCTTTGACAGCAACGGCCTGACTACGATTTCTCAAATAGGACTCTACCCACCTCAGCAGCTCACCATGTATACCAACTGACTCAAGTTTCCTCAGCAAGATACTGTGCGGAATTTTATCGAAGGCTTTTGAATAGTCTGTATAGATTACATCAACTTGGTAACCTTCATCCATGGCGGCATAGACTTGGTCAAGAAATTCACACAAGTTTGATTCCGTGGACTTTTTGTTCAGGAATCCATGCTGTTCTTGAATAATAAATGGTCTTAATACGGGAAAAATGTTTCCATAAATTATTTTTTCAAATAGTTTGGGAATCGTACTTAATTTTGAGATTGGTCTATAATTCTGAATACTATGTTTATTCCCACCCTTAAAGACCGGTGTTACATACGATCGTTTCCAAAACCGAGGCATGACTCCCGACTTCAATGACAAATTAAATAACATACAGATTGGCTTAGACAGCTGGCTTCTACATTGCCGAAGAAATAAGGGTGGTATCCCGTCTGGGCCCATCCCCTTATTAATATCCAAATTCTTTAGGAAATTACAGACTTGGTCAATGTTTAATTCAATGCTACCTAAACTTACAGAATTAAAAGCTTCTGATGATAAAATAGGCACTGAGTCAGATGCACCAGTGTCCGGGGGCTCAAAAACAGAATGGAAATATTCATTAAAAAGGTTACAGATCTGGGTTCCATCAGATGCAACCCTATCACCCAAAAACAAAGTCTCAGGGATAACAGAGGCATTTTTCTTGGATTTAACAAAACGCCAAAAAAATTTACAGTTTTCTTTAATTTTAGACTCCGCATATGCCAGATAATTCCGGTAACAGGATTCTTGTACCTGTTTCTGTCGGTCTCTAAGAGTTGAAAAGGTATCATAATCAGTAAGGCGGCCGTAAGTCTTCCATTTTTTATGATATTTTAATTTTTCTCTTATAATTTTAACAAGCGCCCTAGAATACCATACCGGATATCTATGGCCATTATAAATCAATTTAGAGGGTACGTAATCCGAAATAATTTTGTTTAAAATGTCATAAAAGGCCTCAACCGAGGCATCAATATCGCTACAGTTAAGGCGAACGTCCCAGTCAATTTTAGCTAGAGCATTATTAACTGCTTCATAATTAGCAGCCTTAAAAAGAAGGACTGAACGAGGTGGTTGACGCAAGGCCTCTGACCGGGTATTTATAATTTCAATGTCAAGAGATGGGTGATGTTTATCCTCATTGACAAAAGGAAAAGTAACGGTAGTCACCAGACATTGTATATTAGACAAGACGAGGTCCAATATCCTGTCGTTCATATTACGAATAGAATTATATTGTCGTAGATCATTGAAAGCCAAAAAAGATTGTAAGGAGTCAATGTCAGGTGTTGCATTATTACCAGTACCAAGCTCGGCAAAATTATTACATGAAGACGGCGACCACTGCGCCGATCCTATATTAAAATCGCCAACAATAAAATAAAAATCTTCAGGTCTTTCCAACTCATTCCCGGACACTGTCTCATAGAACTCGAGTTGGGCGTCGATCAATAATGGGCAAGGGGGAAAATAACAACAGAATACCCGGCAGCGAGCTTGTTTGGGACCCACTTGGATGGCGATCGAGAGGGTTAACACGTCAGCAGTCGACCCTGGGGAAGGCAGACAGGCGACATCGTACACCTGAAGGCCACTCCTAACTGCAATCAAAACGCCACCCTCCCTCGTATCGCCCCTCGTGGAGTAGTCGCGGTCACATCTGTAGACTGCATACCGGGAATCAAACAGCTCAGAATCCATTATACCTGGCAGAAGCCAAGTTTCGCTCAAACAGATTAAATCATGATTTGAATTAACCATGTTGTTATAAAAAACGGATGTTTTCGACCGGAGCCCGCGCACATTTTGGTAATAAATTTTCAGTTTATTGCACATTTAACAGAGAGACTACCTACTATTATCGTTTTGAATTTTTTTTAAATTCTCAGACTCTCAGTAAGCAGATAAATATCGACCTCACAACCACTGCATACAATTTTTAAATATACCTTTCTATAGCACCCATCACCGATACTATGTATACGACTACATGAAATACAACAATCTGACAAATAAACTGCATTAAAAGCATGCACATACTTGTATAACTTAAAGCTAACTGACATATAAAAAACTCTTATTTTAACTTTTTTAAATCTTCCGGATGCACAATGCTTATGGCCGGACTGGTATCATTGCGCCGTGCCAAAATGCTGCAATTCTTAATCCAGACATACTTATAATTTAATTCCTTAGCGAGCCTCTTCACATCTCTCAACAGCGCTTTATTGCGACTGGTAAGGTGTTCATTAAAGTATATGGCTGAGTTATTCCCGGCATGACCGATGTCACAAGCTTTAAGGTCTTTGAGCTTTTTCAAGCGACTGAGGCAATCGTCCTTTTTATAACGGGCTAGAAATCGCACCACAATCGCTTTAGGCCTCTTGACATCACTTTTCATTGGAGCTACACGCGTAATAAAGTCTATGTCAGCGCTCGAGTCTACAGGTGTGCCAGTTAGCTCAGTTAGTTTACGAAACGTCTCAAGCAGGTTTTCTCCCTTTCGCTCGGGAATCCCTAATATTTCAATATTTGAGCGCCTCGCCCACTGTTCTTTGGAGTCGATATTATACTCGATATTTGTAAGAGACGTTTTGAGGTCTTTAATCTCAGACTTTGCAGCGCCCAGCTCTCCCACCTTACACTCAACTTGCTCCATCCTCTTTGCAAACTCCTCATATTTACAGTCAAAAAACCCAATTGTTTCTTTTAGCTCCTGTAATTCTGTTCTCAGCGGGTTCAACTCCTCACGGATGAATTTCTGAAGTGCCGATTCCAAGTTGGTTCTCATGTGGCCAATTTCCGCCCTAAGGAGATCTCTGACATCATCAAGCGAACACATCCCCGACGGAGTATCCGGCTGCGGGGAAGATTGAGGTCCCTTAGATTCCGTCAGTTTGCTGTCACATGCTTTTCTTTCGTGCCCCGGGGTATTTGGACGAGATGCAGCACATTCAGGACAGATCCATTTTGCACGAGCCGTCGGATTATCATTTGTGTACTTAACACATTCCTGGTG
The DNA here is from genome assembly GCA_948252455.1 of Acleris cristana. Classification (NCBI taxonomy): domain Eukaryota; kingdom Metazoa; phylum Arthropoda; class Insecta; order Lepidoptera; family Tortricidae; genus Acleris; species Acleris cristana. Next base: position 31,859,639 of record OX411771.1, read on the forward strand.
ATAGCAATGAGAGCAATTAGAACTAGTGCATTTAATACGCTTATGAGTTACTAACACACCATTCTTGCAAGCCGCGCAATTAACCATGGTTTCTATTATTTCCCTTTTCGTTTCAAACACAGAATTTAGGAAGGCAGTAATATAATAAATAAAAATGATACACTACAATGCACACTGCTACGTCGTAGCAATCATCAATTGTGTGGGAGATGGTTTTCTGTCATGTATGGGAATGCAGTGCGAAAGCTCTGTATTTTTATATATGATTGGTGTTGGTTGGGGGGTTGTGCTTTAATCAAAAGATTTTGTTTTCCAGATTCACTTCAGTAGACGGGTGGTGGGAACTTTTATATTTAAAGTTGATTTATTTTGATATTTTTATTTATACCTTGGTAAGGAACTTTGGTTTATTATTTCTCTTGCTACTGTTAATCCTAATTTACATAGCTTGGGTTGCAGTTAGTGAGGCTTTCTATTGTATGATTGTATTTCTATTGTTTGTATTGGTGGGTAGAAATCCTTGCTGGGCCAGGACACCTTTAGCTAACCACTGTGATCAGAGTCCGGACACAGCTGGCGAGGTTTCCCAAATACCAATACGTGTACTAATATACCTTTCTGTGTACTTTTCAGAAACCTTGGGTTGGTTATCATTCGTGTCTGGTACAATATTTTACATAGCTGTAGATTAAAGGACATTCCTTGTATAGTGGGGAATATTTGTTGAGTTAAGCTAGATTAGCATACACTTGTACCAGAACAGTGATCAGGCTACCACTAGTAAATGTCTGACAAGTCCGAGGAAGCCTAACGGAGCCTCTGATTTGGAACTATTAGAGTCTAAAAGAGCCTTGGGCAAGCCCGGATGTCTCTTTACCAACATAGACATCCGTAGAAGCGCCTACTTAGTCTCAATGTCAGCCTTTAAAGAACAAGTAAGGATCACCAGTTGACATGCCGGCGCGCGCTTACTGAAGCTTTATTGGAGTTGAGGCTGGGTTCCGATAAATCTATTTATTATGTATATATAATAACCACACAATAGGGCGCCTTACTCTCACTATCCCTGAGAACTACGGTTCACCAAAAGTGAGGGGGGAGGCACACAATACACGAGCTATAGGTTGCCTTCTCAGCCGACTCAGCTGAACTTTCCAGATTCCCTAGGGACCTAGCTAATTACCGGGTGAGGTAAGTCCATAGGTGTAGCAAGTAGAGTAGGCCTTATCAGTAGGTTTAGGGTAGCTTCAATGTAGGGAAAATAGGGAACTAGGACATTACTCAATAGGAATTCAACTAGGCATGTAGGATTAAATCTTGTTAATTAAAAAATATTTTTTTAAATTCATCCTTGTTTGGTCTTATACCATTACTATATAGGGAAAATGTTAGGAAGTTTAAATTAAATATGTTATCCGCCATAATTAAAGAATCAGTGGGATATACTATTTATTCCCATATTTATCTGTTTTGCCTTAAGGAGATTTCAGTTTATTGAACATAGACATATTCAATAATAAGTATTCATGCTAGTGGTCAGAAAGTAAATATTTCTAGTCTTTAACTGACAAACAACATTCTTAGTAAATTTCAAAGTCATATTTATGAGTTGGATTGTCTTCTCTCATTCAATCTTCAGAGGCAGATAGATTGCTGTACATACTGAGATACGTCTCTACCGTCACTGCTTACGAGCACCGGTTAGTCACTGTATAGTTAATTCAATCAGCCATTCCCACGGGAATTATGCATAAAAACATGCACTACAATGACCGAGGTCACTCCTTCTAGTAAATGTACTTAAAAGCATCAAATAGTATCAAGACTAGAAAGCTTTACTATATCTTTAAATCTATTTTACAAATGTTTAATTGAGAGTTAGTTAACTGTTTTCTCCTATAAATAATAAAGTAACTATCTACTGCAAAAACCAACGTCCGATAAGTTATATCATCAATGAAACAGCTTGTGCAAAGTAAGCTGCAACTTTTAAATAATGACAATGTAACAGATTGTACATTATATTCATCAGTTCCAGTATTTCTAAAGCTTGAGCATAGTGAATATTTCTAGTTTATGGCAGATAGCCAAATATACCTTCAGCATTGAAAGAATCAACGAGATTAAATGATTTTTCTCAATTTATTTTGAATATTTTACAACAAGTGATTTCTCTGTTTACGCTATGGGTTACGTACCCTGCTTGGTTGTTCTCAAGGGAAAACCGGCCTTATAGTTTGTGAGCAGTAAGAACCACTATTCTATTCCTGTGGGAATAAACTTCAGCTTTTATGTACAATTTATGATTGAAATCATTATCAGAACCAGTCATGATGAATATCATGACTAGAAAGTTTCACTATCATTCGAGAATATGTTATAAATATATATTATAAATAAACTCTTCATAAAAGTTACAGTGCAATGTTACACTTCAATCTTCATTAACTTGGTCTTTTAAGACTACTAATTATTACTATATACAACCTAACAAACTTGGTCTTATATATGACTATTTACCACTACAACCATTATCCTGACAGTTTGACTTTGACTTTTAATAATTTGGCTCCTAGTAGATCTAATGTGACAAACAAACAATACCAAATGTCTATTAGATAATATTTCACTTTTGCATTGAGTATGGAGCGCTTGAAAACCCTCTTGTCCTTTTGTTGACTGATGACAGACTACATCTGACCAATTTACTACTAACAACTGACAAAGACTGTAAAATCAATAATTCCCACCTGGAAAGAGAAAGAAAAGATTGGTAGGCGCTGGAGGGATGTCCAGTCAGGTAGAGGAGTCCCACAGTCATGAGCGGGGAGTCATGGGCTCTGACCTTAGGCGCAAAATAAAATGCCATAAGCATACTTTCCAGTTTCAATCTAATAACCCTAACTAGTACCAAAGACTATGACTGACCTATACATATATTTAATAAGATCAAACAACAAGACTTTTATCTCTTAGTTATAATTTGTAATTTCATTACAATTAACTATTATACATTACATTAAACTAAATCTTATAGGGATAGGTTATATACCTATATTTATACCAAACTTATATGCATGAAAAGTTCTTAGGTTACTATCTATAACGGCTCACAAAGTAGGTTCCTTGACACTAGACGATCATATGGCCATTTCAACAATATTAAACATTCTTACTCTATAGGTATATTTAAAGATAGGAAAGTTAATAGGTACTTTATAAGCTTAATAATTTTACATAAAAGCTTTACTTAGGTTAAACTTAATACAAATTTTCATAGCTTTCATTTCAGTGCTTCAGTATAGAGCGTTAGGATTTTCTATAGACTTAAAATGTAGGCTTTAATTTTCTTTAGGCTGTTAGTTAGAGATAGTTAGAGGTATATAGGGTTGCGTTTTAGGGGTTTTTATTGGGGGGGGTTACAATTTAGCGTTCCGTGACCAGGATAATGAACTTGAGTTATTATGTTTCTCTTTTGCAAGTTACTTTTAATAAGCACTTCAGAATAAGAGTAAGAATGATATAGGTAGGGTACAATTGTTGCCGTGAAAAAGGATAATGCTATACGATTTGGTATAAATATTGGTTAAGGATAGGATTAGGTTAAATAAGTTAATACTCAAATATAAAAACTTATATAATTTACACAAGAAATACAATAGGTTAGGTCACGTAAGTTCTGTAGGGAATAGTCAATTCATGGGCACGTTAAACACTTTATTAGATTGGCATCGTCCATCTATATCGTGATAAGTCGTCAAAACTATGTAGATATTCTCGTCCATTTTATTTATTGGTCACCATCACAATAGACTTAAAAGTTAGTACCTAATAGTTCAGGTTAACACGGCATGTTACATGTTGTTATGCTTCTAATTCCATTTTATGCATTTTAGATTAGGCACTTTAAACTTTTAAAAATAAATTAAGTAAATAAACAATCAGACAAAACTAATTTAGATAAAGGTAGGGTGTTGTCATTTGCCACAGACAATTAATACAGCAAAGACTTACTTAATTTTACAAAGAAGGTTATGGTTAAAATATCAAATAACTTTGATAGTAATTAGGGATTAAAGATTACTATTACATTAATGTATAACTTCTATAATTTAATTATTCATTATCTTTTTAATTATGATAGATTCATAAATAATTTAGATATAAAAAGAATACAGTTTATAAAGGTAGCTTTAGAGATTATTAGAAAATACTCATAGTCGTATTTTCTAATAATGTTTTTAGTATAGGAAAATTATAAAATTCTTAATCTACAAAAGATTTAACAGAAAAATCAATAAATAAAAAAAATAACAATAAAATGTAGTTATGATTTTAAGTTTCATAGGATATAGATATATTTAATTATTACTGAATGAAGGATAGGGTAGAATTTACTTATTAAAATTTTAAATTATTCTCTGTAGATTTATGTTTAGATTTAACAAATACATTTAATTAGTTACATAAAACCATTAAAGACCTTGTGCGGAATTAAATTTAGTAAACATTTGGCAGTATGGGCATAGGTTCTATTACCATTTATAAAAAAATATATATATATAATAATATTTAGTATCAACTCTGTAAACTAAACTAAACTTACTTTTTGAATGATTCTGATACCACATTTGCATGATTGAGCTCCTCATTTGGAATATGTTGGGAGTGTACTTAAATCTAGACTGGAACCTAGATCAAAAGGAATAAAGGTAGACAAGTTCGGTTGTAATTTTAAAACGGTATGACAAATGCTTGTGTGAATTTAGGAAAAAGAAACATTAGTTAGGTAATTGTAATTATCAAAGCAATGACTTGATTAGTGACTGAATCACTTAGTCAGTAGTAGTTACTGTTCAAAGCTTAAAAATGACCATGTCATTAGATTGAAAGTCGGGGGGTTGTTTAGTTATAATTTAGAACTCAGGTGATCAGGTGCATATTTTACCTAGGAATGGAAAAATAAAATAAGTAGGTTACTATATTTAGGAATCAAACCAAAAAAAGAAAAAAAAGGGAACTATTCTGTCATTTTATAAAATTTCATAAATCTTTATACATAGCAGGTTAGTAATTTGGTTATTAGAAAAGAACTATGACTTTTTATTTACATAAAACCAATATATTATTTAATATAGATGTTAATAGGCCTTGTTAAATAGCAAAGTCTGAATATTAAAGTAATATTAAGTACTGCGGTATAAAATTTGAAACTTCTCACACATAGTAAACTCAGGGGCTTGTTAGGGCATACAAGAAAATCTAATATGTGTAGTAAACAAAGCTGTTTATCCCCAAGCACTCACATAATAGAAAACGCAGGTATAAACAGATTCTATCAAGTTAGAATTAGAACATTGCAGATTGTAGCTATGAATGAATAAATTATGTTTAATTAGGTAGGTTGGGGAAAATAATAATTAAGAAACACAAAAGTAGGAATTGTATAATTCAATAGTAATGCATTACAGAGGAGAAGGTGCAAAAGACAGGATAACATTAATTTTAAGTATAATAAAAGGAAAGGGTATGCAAATCACATCATTTTACTTAGTTGTTCGAACAGAGCAAAATCCTTTAAGCTGAGTCAGGTTCGCATCTCACGTAGTCCTTGCTAGTTTAATTATAACCCGAAGACAGATAAACTCTTTTTAACATCATCATATCAGCAGGGTAATTTTCGCTTATATAACTGCAGGGGTATCATATTTCTTTGTTGCTAAAACAAAAAATTATATGCCATTAGTTACTGAAATCATCATTAAGTAATAAAACCAACAGGCCCTTAATATCTAACAACTTTACTTATTATTAGGTAGGATAGGTAGGCTAGTTATTTTATTAGTTAATTTAAATTTTGAATAAACTTTATACCACAAAGTTGAGCGCGTCAACATGTATTAAGGTTGATAATAATAAGTATAAGAATAACTTTCAAATACATAAAACAAGATTAAAACGATGAAGGCAGACAATATTGCTACTTACAGAATACGAATAATTCCCATTGCTTGGTAATCACTTTGGTACTTGATGTTGAGAGTAGATACAATTCTTTTATAATACTATTCATTATCTCTTCAATGACAGTCACGAACTTGGGAATATTGACAAATACTAGTGATACAATAAGTTAGTTGATAAGATATAAAAATGAAGAACACGGGGCTTCCTTAAATATTCTGATAAACAATGTTGAGCTGGCTGGCCATAGAATAGACGCACAATGACGTACCATAGATAGCACAGCTGTCGGAATCGTTCGGAAACCAAAACGTGTAAGTTTAAGTAGACAAATATTAAGACCTTTATACACAATAGGTCAACGGCGAAATTAATTAAACGATTGAAATATTAAATTTTATTCTATTTTTAATTACAGTAATATTTAATGAGATATGAAGGGAGGAAAATTAAATGTTAACAATTGTGAAGGAATTGAGTTAGAGTTGCCAGTTTCATTTTGATTAGCGTCATGGAACTGAATTGTTTTATATCTATTGCAACACATGAGTTGTATGTAAAAGGTTGCGATTAATTAGGGTAGCATTTTTTTTAATAAAAAAATAATAATGTCGCAGTACCTATTTGACTAGTATGTTTGTAAGTTTGTTGTGTCGTATGTATGTTGTATGAAAAAAAGTTGCCATATTAATAAGGGTATTATTGTTATGAAAAATTTAGGTGACATTATTGCATTACATGACGTATTGTACGTATGTAGGTATGTAAGTTTGTCAAGTCGTATGTGTGTAAGTTAAAGTTTAGCAATTAATTAGGATTACGGAAATATCTCGACAATAATGTAGTATGGTAACTTTAGTACCATAATATATGTTAATGTCTTTGTCGAGTTGTCGTGAATTCAAAATCGGTTTGGTAATACGGATTAATCAAGAAAATAGTATGTATGTATGTAAACTCCTTGTTGCACAAACAGAAAATAACAAACTAAAAAAAAAGGGGACTTACGAGCGATTAATTCTGGTTGAAAATTTGCATTTTACTTTTAAAAGGTGGAATTTATTCGAATCTCCGCCAGATGGCGCAAATGTTAGCCGATAACTTTGTAGTTTGGTAAGATCATAGTTTACACAGATCATTGCTAGATGGCGATATCTGTCAATTAAAAGATTTACTAATGCTATCGTTATTCTGGATACGGATTCGTAAGGTTAACTATGGTTGATTAAATGGCAAAACCAAGGTTAGTAGATTTTAACATTAGTATAAATTTGTCCGTGACTCTGTCCGTGTAGAAGTTGATATTCGCTACGCGCGTGTCTGTCCTTCTGGGTTTGAGTGGTCTCCAAATTGGATTTTATAAAAATCGGATTAGCCGTGAGTAATTTTACATTTATAACATTAGTATCTACCAATAGATATTTATTTATAGAATGGATTGTTTTAGGTGTCGATTTAGACAAGATAGGGAAATAAAAGGGATAACATATTATGAATTAGATTGACTTGCTTTATTAATGTTACGTAGGTAGTTATAACGATTGACGAACAGATTGAGTGTTTTAACTATAAGTAGGTAACGTTATTAATGCAGTTATTAAGTAAGTAAGATAATTTGTTAGACGACAGTTTGATAACCATAAATGATGTTAGCGTGCTATTAATTTTAATTTTAGGATAATTTTAATGTAGGATGTGTTTGACTTGTTCTTGTGCCGGCATGAAGCGAATCTTAGGGATAGGATGAAGGTATTTTATTATGGTTGGATTGTTTGGATATGTCAGGCTTGACAATTGTCAACACAGTCATGGCGTTCATTAGAGATGATATTGACAATGATGTTTGCACAATCATATTTAGATAAGTGACTTAGTCTTTTATAGTGATTTTGTCCTAGCTTTTAAATGGATAGGTTTAGGTTATTGCATAAGTAGGTATGCATATGTTAACAACATACACTCGTAAATTAGTTGAATAATTAAAGCTCTTAGTTGTTAAATGACTTAGGATTTATTTTATATTGTTCGAATAATTGTGGGTAATTAATTAGCAAGAATCAAATTAGGTAGCAGAACAAATACGTGCTAACTTTAAAACTTCGTATCAAGGCATAATGCTTTAAGTTTAAAACTAAATAGTTTTTCAATCTCAACCCTATCGCTCTTGAAATTAAGTCTTGTAGCGTGGGTATCAATGATAACTAGTTTTGTGTCAATTAAGTCTATAATCACAGTAAAAGGTACAAACACAGCACGGAAAACATAAAACTAAACAAACAAAACGAGCGGGGCGCGGACGCGCGGGAGGTTATACGGCACGCGTGTACGCAGAGAAGCTCGGACCTCGGGCGACTCCCGAACCTTCGGCGGGTGGCGGGGAAGGATTGTACTTCTCCCTCTCGCTCACCCGCGCGCCTCTCTCTCTTACACATCATAACGCTTAGGCGCAATACCTCGGTTGGCGCGGAGAGGGAGCTTACTCTGAAGGTCACGCGCTATATCCTCCCCCTCGAGTCCATGAGGACGCCCACGTCCATGGACTCGCACCTCACTAGAACCTTGCTTGCGAGGACGACCTCTGTTACGCCTAGGCATTACAGGAGCAGGAGGCGAATCGGATCTATTATAAAATCTAAAAAGCTGCGAGGTGTGGAACTTTCCCAAAACCTCATCAGGCGAATTGACGTTGGAAACCTGGTAAGTCGTAGGACTGGTTTTTTTAGTTATGACGTAGGGTCCATCCCTTTTGGGCACAAACTTTGCAGTGAGACCTTTACCGGCATTACTAAGGACCCGAGAGGTAACGAAGACCTGGTCACCAACGCTGAAATCTTCCCCAGGTTTGCGAGATCGGTCGGCATACTCCTTTCGCCGATCTTGCTGAGCCTCTACTCTGTCCCTGATGGTAATTAAAGAATCTACAAAGGACTTCAAGTAAGGTGTTGCCTGAGGGACAAAGTTATCTTTCTGCAGCACCGCACGGATGTCGTGATGAACCTGTAGTGGAGAGCGAAGCTCTCGAGCGAAGGTTAGGTACGCAGGAGTGACACCAGTAGCCTGACAACAAGCAGAATTCATGGAAAACCGAACAGAAGGCAGATGGAGCGGCCATGTTTTATGTTGAATATCAACCAACTGGGAAAGCTGAACCTTAAGGTCTCTGTTCTTTCTTTCTGCAGGGTTCGCTTCAGGGTGGTACAGTGGCAACAGATCCTGTGTGATGCCCAGGATAAACATGCACTGCTGCATAAACGCTGAAACGAATTGAACGCCGTTGTCAGAGACTACGCGACGTGGGAAACCATAACGAAGGAAATACTCTTCAACGAGGACTTGAGCACATGCCTCTGAAGTAGCCTCCTTTAAAGCAAAAAGCTCCACCCAACGAGTCGCCGTGTCTTCGACTAATAATACCCATTTCTCCCCCTTTTCACCTGGAGGGAGCGGACCGAACAAATCTATTGCTAAGACTTCCCCTCTTTGGTTAAGAACGGGAGTCTGAAGCAGACCAGAAGGCTTTTCATTAGAAGCCTTGTAACGCTGGCAAGTAACACAGGTTTTGATGTAATCAGCTACTATGCGACGCATTCCTGGAAAAAAGAAACGCTGGGAAATTCTGCCGAAGGTACGATCAACACCTTGATGTCCAGCTAATGGGGAGTCATGACACTCTTTCAAGATATCAAGGCGCAAGGACGAGGGGACAACTAGCTGCGGCTCTTCACTTTCAACCTCTGGGTTGAACCTGTACAAGACTCCCTGCTGGGTGAAGTATCCCCTTTCAGACCATCGTTTCGCCCCAATACCTGTAGCATCAGAGACATCCTCTAACTCTAAAATAATCTTTTCCAGCTCCGGGTCATCAAGCTGCATACGCCGAAGATCCTCGGGGCTACGAGATGGTAAGTCAACGACTACTGTACACACCCCGCATTGACCAATATCATCTGAGTTGCAAATTGGACGGCTAAGAGTGTCGGCGACGACATTTGCCTTTCCCGGTGTGTACTCGAACTGAATGTTGAATGACTGCAACTTTAGAGCCCATCTAACTAACCGACCTGATGGTGACTTTAAGGTGAGCAACCATTTAAGAGGCTGATGGTCACTACCAACGATAACAGGATGACCCTCGATATATCCTCTGAAACGCTCCACAGCCCAAACAACGGCAAGAGCCTCTCTTTCGGTCGTGCTGTAGTTGCGTTCCGCTGGATTAAGTAAACGACTAGCGTACTCTATCGGCCGTTCATCCTTCGCATCGTGACCTTGTAACAAGACCGCACCAAGAGCGTAATTACTGGCGTCGGTTCTCAAAACAAACGGCTTGCTATAATCAGCCTGCACAAGAATAGGTGCTGATGTCAACAACTTCTTGAGCTCCTGAAAGGCCTGTTCTTGGTCTGAACTCCAGATCCACGCCTGATTTTTCTTTAGAAGGCGCGAAAGTGGTTCAGCAACAGCAGAAAAATTGGGAACGAATTTCCTGAACCATGAGCAAGTTTGCAGGAACGTTCGCAGATGGCGCAGCGACAACGGAGGTTTCATATCGAGGACAGCTCGAACCTTTTCACCGTCTGGGGAAATACCGTCTTGTGAGATCACATGACCAAGATATTTAACTTGCTCACGGCCGAAAACACACTTCTCGCGGTTAGCGCGCAAACGAAACTGTCGTAACCTGTCAAAGACTGCTCGAAGGTCTGCAACATGCTGGTCAAACCCTTCAGAAATTATAAGCAAATCATCTTGATACGCTAGAAGCGTAACATTCTTTAACGACGAAGACGAACGAAGCCGATCAATGAGTCGCTGGAAGGTGGACGGCGCATTTTTAAGACCGAACGGCATGCGCTTAAAACGGTAAATTCCGAATGGAGATATAAACGCCGTTTTGTCCCGATCAGCTGGATTGACGCTTACCTGCCAGAATCCACTACGCATGTCAAGTGTGCTCATGAAACAATTACTCTTGGTGGACTGGACGAGCTCGTCGATGAGTGGCATCGGATATATGTCTGGTTTAGTAATCGCATTAAGTTTACGATAGTCGACACAGAAGCGGACTTTACCAGACTCTTTTTTGGGAACCAGCAAGACAGGAGAACACCACGCCGACTCACATTCTTCAATGATATCCTCCGCCAGCATCTTGTCAATCTCCGCACGCATGATCTCCTTCTTAGGAGGAGCTACCCTGTAAGGTGGCACAGCGATAGGAGCATGATCACCTGTATCGATTTTATGCTCGGCGAAAGGAGTAGGCTCTCCCCCTGGTTCAAAGATGTCCTGATTTTCGATGAGAAGACGGGAAAGTACCTCGCGCTGACGGTTATCAAGTGACGTCGCCTCATCCTCCCTAAGAGCATTTACAGCAGCACATGAAGTTGGAGATGACACTTGTTCGAAATTTAACTCAAACTTTTGGCTAATATTTTCACCAAAGTACCAGCTGTTGCTACCAAAATCAAGGGCAATATTGAATTTATTTAAAAAATCCATCCCTAATAGGGAAACGTTATCACCGGAATCCGGAAATATTGTAAACTCTACTTTACTAGTTTTGTGGCAAAGTGTCACCTCCAATTCAGTGGTAAGTAAGGTCATTGTCCTACTCACTCCATCGGCTAACGTAACTGCTTTGGTTGTAGAATACATAGGATGACATTTATTTTCCAGGATCGTATATAACGTGTGACCGGCGATACAACACTTAGAGCCGGTGTCAACAAGTCCTGTTCCATTCGCGCCCAAAATACTAATATTTAAAACAGGGCGGCGAGTGTGTGACGTAAGCTCCCCCTGGTGGCCAGAATTGCAAGAAATAGTGTCACTTATACTATTATTACAAATGCAATGAAACATAAGACAGCGTACACACTTAGTAAAAATAAAGTTATCGTTACTTGAATTACACGTGATCGGCGCAGATGGCACGATCGGCGTTACCGGCGTAGAAAGCGCAGGCAGCGTACGCACCGCAGTCGGCGCGGTCGGCGTGATCGACGCGCACGGCGCATGCCACGCAATCGGCGCTAGAGGCGCGACCGCGGCTGCGGGCGCCGCGCTCGGCGCGGTCGTGATGGGTGCGGTCAGCGTTGTTAGCGCGGGCGGCGGCGGCACAGTAGGCGCGCTCGACACAGACGGCGCGCTCGACACAGATGGCGCGCTCGACATAGACGGCGCGCTCGACACAGTCGGCACTGGCGGCGGCAGCGCAGTAAGCGACGCGATCAACGCGGGCGACGCGGGCGCCTCAATCGCTACCATATAAAAGTCTTGACCCGAATTACACTTTTTACACTTAGACTTAGACACGTTTGGTGCTCCGCACCCGTAACACTTTATACCTACTTCACTAACACTTTTACGCTTAACACAATCGTCTTTAAGATGGCCACTACGTCGACAATAAACGCAAAATAGACGCTTTGGTGAATTCTGCTTTTCTTTGTCGTTGTCGTCAGCTGCACTCGTCGAAATCGGCGGGTCGGCGCGGCTCGTAGATCGATCATCGACGCGTGAACGTGTAGCGGCGACAAAACGTGTAGAATTTTCCGTTCGAGTCGGATGTTCGAAAGGTGGCCGTGGTGGCTTTTTTAAATGTTGCTTGTCCTCCTTAAGCGCGTCTTCTATACCGCGGCACTTGTAAAGCAACATGTCGAAACTAGTGATAGCGTCACGGTCAAGTCTTTTTCTTATACGACGATCCAACAGTCCGAAGGTCATATCTAGCTCGACGCGTTCGCACAGGTCTCCCCGGGGCAGTTTAGCTAGGAGGGCTCTTACTTTGGCAATAAAAAGGTCTGTATTTTCTTGACCTTGAACAAGCGCGAACAAATCCCGATAGATTTGATGTGCAACACGTCTCTCACCAAACGCACTTCTAAGTTTGGTCACGGCTTCGTCCCAGCTGTTAGTGGTGTCCTTGACCCCTTGCCACCATATTGCGGCTGATTTTGTAAGCAGCATCGACAAGCCGCGTAGGCAGTTTTCTTCCGATATATGTAGGCATGACCTGTATGCCTCGACAGAGTCCAAAAATGCTTCCAAGGTCTCGTCCGGCAATCCACCATAGCGTGCCGTGCACTGCGAGAAATTCCCATTGGCAGCAGAGACCGTGGCGGCTGCGGCAGCGGCAGCGGCCGCATGGTCTGTCTGTGACGGAGTGGACGCTCGAACCTCGCGCATGAGCTGAGAGCAGAACTCCGCTTGAGACTGCTGCAGCGTCGCGAGCATCGTCGCGAGGGTCTCCTGGGACATGGTGATGTTACCAACTCCTCCGGTGGAACTTGCAGTGTCGAAATTTTCGGCCTCCGACAGTCGGCGGGACTGACGCTTCTTTGGCATGTTAGCGGCGAGTACAATCGCTAAAAACACTTAAGTCCTTATGCTTCACAACAAAAATCCGCGGTTTTTTTTTTGTAGGTAAACTGGAAAAAACCGGTTTGTACCAGACAGCGTCAGACTCTCAGTTCACAAATTACACACGTTGGGCAGCCAGAATGTAGCGTGGGTATCAATGATAACTAGTTTTGTGTCAATTAAGTCTATAATCACAGTAAAAGGTACAAACACAGCACGGAAAACATAAAACTAAACAAACAAAACGAGCGGGGCGCGGACGCGCGGGAGGTTATACGGCACGCGTGTACGCAGAGAAGCTCGGACCTCGGGCGACTCCCGAACCTTCGGCGGGTGGCGGGGAAGGATTGTACTTCTCCCTCTCGCTCACCCGCGCGCCTCTCTCTCTTACACATCATAACGCTTAGGCGCAATACCTCGGTTGGCGCGGAGAGGGAGCTTACTCTGAAGGTCACGCGCTATAGTCTAAATTATTTATTTATTTATTTATTCAAATAATTGCAATACTTAGGTATGTCAATTGCACAACGCAAATTGAATACATATGTTCCTTGTCAGGCATCGCAACTTAGACGTGAGGTAGTTAAATTCGTATACAATAATGTAATAAAGTGTTAATTATTTTTAAGTTATTTTAATTATTATGATATTTCTAACTTATCTTTTAAATATTCATCGACGGCGTAATATGATTAATAAGAAAATGTTTTAGACTTCTGCAGAATACTTTAATATAACTTTAATTTTTTATTAATTCAGGTAATTTATTATTGATTTTTATTGAAATGGCATGGGATAAGGCCCAGTGCTATGTAAGATTAAATCAGATTTAGTTTTAAAGAGGTTGCTTTTGAAACAAGATTGATATTTACGTGGCATATCTCCTAATCTAACATAGTTCGTTAGGATTTCTTTTAGCAAAACTACAGAGTTCTAATATTATGTACTAGTACATGCAAGGTAGGGTTAAATTATTATGATTTTTAAAGTGAGGTTTACAGATTTCGGTTTGTCGTATGATATAGTTAGTATCCAAATCTTTTGCAATATAAACAAAGCCTAAGCGTCTGTTCTGTTGCCCCACAACATCACGCCGTAGCTCAGCCACGCATGCGTGTATGCGTATTAAGTCTTTGCCGTTTAGTGATCGGAGATCTTCTTTAGTTCTCGCAAGTTTATGATAAATTGGGATAGTATAGCTTTGTTTTAACTTTTTTTACTTTTTAATGTAAGGTTTCCATGTTGGATTTAAGTCAATCACAGTTCCGAGCAGAGTAAAGGTCGTTGATATAAACCAAGAACAGAAGGCAGTCTACTACGCTACTCTGTCGTATCTAATGAGTTCTTTCTGTCGACTTTTTGGCATAATACTCTACATTATTGCTCGCGAATTGCCAAATATGAAGCGTTCGCGTATCTACTCCGATTGCATATAGTTTATTTAACAGTATGCCAATTTTATCTTTTTTATATGCTTTAGTCATGTTTAATAGAATTCCAATTGCATATTTTTTATTATTTAATATATTTAAAACGTCATTAATTTATTTAATGTCATAGATCTATTTTTACGAAATCTGTATTGGCAGTCATCGAGAATATTATACTTTACATAAATAGAGTACAATCGTTTAGGTACACACCATTTTCTCGAATACTTTTGAGATAACCGGAAGTAATGCGATGGGGCAGTAATTGTTAAAATCAGCTTTTGAACTATTTTATGTACCGGCTTAACAATAGTTTTTTAATAAGTCAGGAAAAATACCATCAGGAAGCGACTGGTTTATAATAGTTCTAAGAGGCATCGTCAGTTCATTTACACAACTCTTGATGAGAGACTTGATAAGTATATAGTAGTAGCTTACTGAGTGACACAATGTTCATGACTCCGCAATCGAGGGCCGAATTTATAGGTTTGCAATTATCAAGTAATTATGAAATAAATGCAAAGAAATAAGGATAGGATCGCTTTTAGAAATTTTGAAGTATTCATCAACATGTTTCGTAATATACCTATTATTTATATAGGCATACTAAAAATTTGAAACAAACATTAAATTCATTTGATAAATTTAACATGTTTTTCATGAGAGGTTTTAATGGGATTAAACCATAATTATGTTTTATTATACAAATAGAGTGAAAAAAGGCAGCTAATCATAATTAGGTATCTGAGGAAGTTTAGGTTGTTTAGATTTTAAGACTGTACTTTATTTAAAACAGGGAACGGTGGTGGTATGGTATACTAAGACGGTTTTGGTGTTCGTACTTAGCATTCCAAATTGTATAAGCTTTGGAAAAAAAATATCGGTTTGGGTAGGATAAGCAATAGAGATTAGATTGTACAAGTCTGAGGTTTGGGGGTTGGGATTTTACAGTTATATGGTGATTTACTGAGCACAAAATATGTAGATATTAAGATTCAAATCAATTACAAACGTGAAATAATTAATTCAAAAACAATTTTAACGTAACGGAATTATCAATTTAATGTTTAAGGGTTGAGGTTAAGTTTAGTTAAAATTAAGTTAGAATTATGGTGGCGGGATTGATACTTTAATTATTATATATTATGATTACTTTAAGCATACTTATAAAAGGTATATTAATCATTACGCTTGGTTCTATTTTGGTTATCATCAACGTTAATGAGGGGGTTAAAAAAATAATACAAGAGATAAAAGAGATAAAAAAAAAACTTTTTTAATATAAACTAGACAAAAAAAAAGTTTTATAGTTGTAGAAAACAACTTTTTTTTTAGATTGGCCCACAAAATACTTTGGAAGCCTTGCCAATGTCGTTATAAGAAAGGGGGGTTGTAGATTCAATGCATAGTTACTTCATAAGTGAATTGGTTGATTGACCGGAGGTATTTTCTGTATATTATAGTTAATAAATAGTTTATTTTTATAAGATTTCCATCCTAGTTGAGCCTAGTGTTTTGTTAGGGGCGTATGGAAGTGAGAATGGGGAAGGTATTAGGTAGATGAACGGTATTTCCGCACAAAAAAAAAAAGGGAAAGTGTCATGGGCCCTAATAATTCAATGGATTCTATAGAAATGGAAATCGGTTTGTTGACACTATGTTTCAAGGCACTACACTAATAATGAGTTAACTATGGAAAAGGTGTTAGGTTAGATCAGAGTGCAGGTTCTAAGTCTGCTTCCATAGAAAACTCATACTCTACCGGCAGCCCACAGTGGCTATTGTCATATATTTTCGGCAACTTCACATGTTCCAAATTATATAGAGATTGATGATGGGGTGAGACTTTTAGCTTGGATATGAAAACTGATGGATTGTTAGCATTTTAGCTATCAAAGGCATTTGGTTTCTAGAGGGGGGGTTTTGCCAGAATCACTTATGGCTTGGGCAATGTAGGTCAGATTCATAGACCGGGCAATGTGGTCGCCGAATCGTTGTGAAGGGGCAAGACCTTACTACTAGAGTAGATTTGGATTCACAACCCAGGTTCCTCTTGCTGAGACCTTGTGTTCCTTGCGAAGAGTGATGATAGTTCATGGTTGGCATATCGACAGGTTGAGGGTTGCATTCTAAGATCGATTTCTATTATTTTGGTTTCAATACACATCACACCATTATTGTAATGGCTTTTACAGTTGAGAGAAAGTGTTAACAAATAAGTAGAATATATTTGCGAATTAAAGAGAGATTAGAAAATTTACTCCGGTTAAACAATTTGTCACCTGTGTAAATTTTGGGGGTTGATTGTAACGGTCCAGATATGCCCGTTCAAATTCACAAATATAATTAGAGTTAGTTCAGGCTCTAGCGAGAGCTGATTAATATGCAGAGTCCATTTTTAATAAAATAATAATATTAATAGATATTAATTATATGTATTCATGTATGAAAACAATAATAAATGACAAAATGCGAATGCAACAAATTTAAGCGCCTGCTAAAAATAGTCCGCAATATTACATCAAAACAAGTGTAATGCAATAAAAATCTAGAAGGACACTCACCATTTTAGTAAGCTTTAAATCAAGTCATGTGCTAGGTTTATAATCTTAATTAATTAAATATTTGTTTAATACAAACTTTAGAATTGTAAATCTTATTTATTTCTTCAATAAACAATGGTTATATAAAAGAAATGGGAATGTTATAATTCTTGAGTAATGAACACGAGAGAGAGAAGGAAGGAACTATATAGGTTGTCTCGCTAGAATCGGACCAAGCCGATTACGTAAACGAACATCACCGAGTAGGTGGCGCCTTATTATGATTTTTGGTGGTACAGACAGGCAGAGTCTGTCATGTTCGAATTGGTAGAATACGACAGTGACGGAGATAGACGCCATCAGAATACGGATTCAAGTAGATATTAAAAACGGTAGTACTGGGAAAAATGGAAAAATGTACTGTGTATTGAATAGCATAAGGATTAGTTTCAATTATCAGTGTAGATTCTAATTACGAATCAGGTGATGTAGGTTTGTAATGATTAAAATGACTTAAGCGATTGAAATGGGGATTGAAAGTATACCTTATGTTATTTATAGTAAGGGATAATTTTGAAGGAATTGCATGACTGGCACAAGTGGCAAGAGTTGCTTGACTTGCATGAGTGGTACAAGTGGTTCGAGTCGTTCAAGCGCGATGGCCGCCAGTTGAACTTATATATAGAGATTTCAAAGGGAATATGATTATTATTTTCTGGGCATTCATCGCGGAACGTTTATATTTTGACTTTATTTTCGTCATTCAAAGGGGATAGGCTCGTTTACTGGGGAACGCCTTGCGTAAAATTCACTTACGGTTCGTAGTTACCTTGTCGCGTTAACTTCGTTTGGGTTTTATATCGTGCTACGCTCGTTTATTTGCTATATTTTGTGTAAATTTCGGTTAATTACGGGTTTTATAGAGAAATAGGAGTACGACGCGTTCGCGGTTAAATTCTTGATTCAGTGCTAGTCTTTCAGTAAAATTTAAACTACGCAGTATTCGGTTTAATATTTGCGATCTTTTAAAGTGATACAGTTGCATCGTTTGTATAGTTAACGTTAATTTTGTCTTTAGGGCTAGTAGGGAGGTATAAAATATGTAGGGCTTAATTTCGTGTGACTCATTAGCTAACTATTGTCTTTCCGGCTTTAAATAGGATCATGTATTGCTTTGGTAGTGTTAGGAAGACGCGTTTTCACAATTAGAATAGTAATTAAATTCCTTCCGCGAGGGGATAGGGAAATGGTTTGCTTGGGAAGTAGGCTATAGATATTATTGTGTGGGAGATGGTTTTCTGTCATGTATGGGAATGCAGTGCGAAAGCTCTGTATTTTTATATATGATTGGTGTTGGTTGGGGGGTTGTGCTTTAATCAAAAGATTTTGTTTTCCAGATTCACTTCAGTAGACGGGTGGTGGGAACTTTTATATTTAAAGTTGATTTATTTTGATATTTTTATTTATACCTTGGTAAGGAACTTTGGTTTATTATTTCTCTTGCTACTGTTAATCCTAATTTACATAGCTTGGGTTGCAGTTAGTGAGGCTTTCTATTGTATGATTGTATTTCTATTGTTTGTATTGGTGGGTAGAAATCCTTGCTGGGCCAGGACACCTTTAGCTAACCACTGTGATCAGAGTCCGGACACAGCTGGCGAGGTTTCCCAAATACCAATACGTGTACTAATATACCTTTCTGTGTACTTTTCAGAAACCTTGGGTTGGTTATCATTCGTGTCTGGTACAATATTTTACATAGCTGTAGATTAAAGGACATTCCTTGTATAGTGGGGAATATTTGTTGAGTTAAGCTGAGTAGCATACACTTGTACCAGAACAGTGATCAGGCTACCACTAGTAAATGTCTGACAAGTCCGAGGAAGCCTAACGGAGCCTCTGATTTGGAACTATTAGAGTCTAAAAGAGCCTTGGGCAAGCCCGGATGTCTCTTTACCAACATAGACATCCGTAGAAGCGCCTACTTAGTCTCAATGTCAGCCTTTAAAGAAAAAGTAAGGATCACCAGTTGACATGCCGGCGCGCGCTTACTGAAGCTTTATTGGAGTTGAGGCTGGGTTCCGATAAACCTATTTATTATGTATATATACTAAACCACACAATAGGGCACCTTAGGCTGGGTTTTATAAAGATCCGTTAGATCAAATTTCGGTCAGGAATGTCAAAACTTGTATGAAGTTACTAAAATTTGATCTGACATATTTACTAACGGACCTTTATAAAACCGGGCCTTACTCTCACTATCCCTGAGAACTACGGTTCACCAAAAGTGAGGGGGGAGGCACACAATACACGAGCTATAGGTTGCCTTCTCAGCCGACTCAGCTGAACTTTCCAGATTCCCTAGGGACCTAGCTAATTACCGGGTGAGGTAAGTCCATAGGTGTAGCAAGTAGAGTAGGCCTTATCAGTAGGTTTAGGGTAGCTTCAATGTAGGGAAAATAGGGAACTAGGACATTACTCAATAGGAATTCAACTAGGCATGTAGGATTAAATCTTGTTAATTAAAAAATAATCTTTTAAATTCATCCTTGTTTGGTCTTATACCATTACTATATAGGGAAAATGTTAGGAAGTTTAAATTAAATATGTTATCCGCCATAACTAAAGAATCAGTGGGATATACTATTTATTCCCATATTTATCTGTTTTGCCTTAAGGAGATTTCAGTTTATTGAACATAGACATATTCAATAATAAGTATTCATGCTAGTGGTCAGAAAGTAAATATTTCTAGTCTTTAACTGACAAACAACATTCTTAGTAAATTTCAAAGTCATATTTATGAGTTGGATTGTCTTCTCTCATTCAATCTTCAGAGGCAGATAGATTGCTGTACATACTGAGATACGTCTCTACCGTCACTGCTTACGAGCACCGGTTAGTCACTGTATAGTTAATTCAATCAGCCATTCCCACGGGAATTATGCATAAAAACATGCACTACAATGACCGAGGTCACTCCTTCTAGTAAATGTACTTAAAAGCATCAAATAGTATCAAGACTAGAAAGCTTTACTATATCTTTAAATCTATTTTACAAATGTTTAATTGAGAGTTAGTTAACTGTTTTCTCCTATAAATAATAAAGTAACTATCTACTGCAAAAACCAACGTCCGATAAGTTATATCATCAATGAAACAGCTTGTGCAAAGTAAGCTGCAACTTTTAAATAATGACAATGTAACAGATTGTACATTATATTCATCAGTTCCAGTATTTCTAAAGCTTGAGCATAGTGAATATTTCTAGTTTATGGCAGATAGCCAAATATACCTTCAGCATTGAAAGAATCAACGAGATTAAATGATTTTTCTCAATTTATTTTGAATATTTTACAACAAGTGATTTCTCTGTTTACGCTATGGGTTACGTACCCTGCTTGGTTGTTCTCAAGGGAAAACCGGCATTATAGTTTGTGAGCAGTAAGAACCACTATTCTATTCCTGTGGGAATAAACTTCAGCTTTTATGTACAATTTATGATTGAAATCATTATCAGAACCAGTCATGATGAATATCATGACTAGAAAGTTTCACTATCATTCGAGAATATGTTATAAATATATATTATAAATAAACTCTTCATAAAAGTTACAGTGCAATGTTACACTTCAATCTTCATTAACTTGGTCTTTTAAGACTACTAATTATTACTATATACAACCTAACAAACTTGGTCTTATATATGACTATTTACCACTACAACCATTATCCTGACAGTTTGACTTTGACTTTTAATAATTTGGCTCCTAGTAGATCTAATGTGACAAACAAACAATACCAAATGTCTATTAGATAATATTTCACTTTTGCATTGAGTATGGAGCGCTTGAAAACCCTCTTGTCCTTTTGTTGACTGATGACAGACTACATCTGACCAATTTACTTTCCAGTTTCAATCTAATAACCCTAACTAGTACCAAAGACTATGACTGACCTATACATATATTTCATAAGATCAAACAACAAGACTTTTATCTCTTAGTTATAATTTGTAATTTCATTACAATTAACTATTATACATTACATTAAACTAAATCTTATAGGGATAGGTTATATACCTATATTTATACCAAACTTATATGCATGAAAAGTTCTTAGGTTACTATCTATAACGGCTCACAAAGTAGGTTCCTTGACACTAGACGATCATATGGCCATTTCAACAATATTAAACATTCTTACTCTATAGGTATATTTAAAGATAGGAAAGTTAATAGGTACTTTATAAGCTTAATAATTTTACATAAAAGCTTTACTTAGGTTAAACTTAATACAAATTTTCATAGCTTTCATTTCAGTGCTTCAGTATAGAGCGTTAGGATTTACTATAGACTTAAAATGTAGGCTTTAATTTTCTTTAGGCTGTTAGTTAGAGATAGTTAGAGGTATATAGGGTTGCGTTTTAGGGGTTTTTATTGGGGGGGGTTACATGCTATATGGGGACTCCATTGCAAGTTTTTGTCTATAGTTATTCCTAAGAAAAGCGCCTTATCCACCATTTCCAAACACTCCTCATTTAGAAAAATACTAGATTCTACCGGTCTAACATTAGGCAAAGCGAACCTAACACATTTAGTTTTCTTAGCATTAAGTAGCAAATTGTTATTAGTAAACCAATTAAGTACTTTACCTAGCGTCGCGTTTAACTTACTATAATCAACGGATTTTCGGTCTACCTTGAAGATCAATGATGTATCATCAGCAAATAGCACAATATCGCAAAGGTTAACTATCGCGGGTGGTAAGTCATTTATATAAACGAGAAATAAGAAGGGACCTAATATAGAGCCCTGTGGCACACCTAATTTAACAGCTGCTCCAATGGACTTAGTTTGGTTTACAACAACCGTTTGTGTTCTATCACTAAGATATGAAGACATAAGTTTTAGAGAATTATTTGACAGACCATAATGTTCTAATTTTAATATAAGAGTCGCATGATCTACGCAATCGAAAGCTTTGGAAAGGTCACAAAAAATTCCTATTGCATCACAAGATGTCTCCCAAATATTGTATATATATTTAATGAGTACAGATGCTGCATCAGTTGTGGATCGTCCTCTGGTGAAGCCGAACTGATTACTGTTAAGCAGTTTATTTCTATTGAAGTGACCTAACATATCTTTTAACATTAACTTCTCAAAAACTTTACTTAAAACAGGTAGAATAGAAATGGGTCGGAAATTCGTTAAATCACTCCTCTCGCCCGATTTAAAGAGTGGTAAGACTTTACTATATTTCATAAGATTTGGAAAGACCCCCTCTGAAATGCAATTATTGTAGATTAAAGCTAAGTGAGGTGCAATTATATCTATGACATGATGTATGACTTTAACTGACGTTCCCCATAAATCCTCAGTTTTTTTTAAACTGAGCGATTTAAATGCCTTAATAATAGAAACTGAATCTATGTGGGTGAAATCAAAGCTTATATTACATTTAGACATATTAGCACAAAGTAATTTTTGAGCTCCAATCGCAGATGATTGAAGACATTTCGTGGTATTAATGGCTATGGTGGAGAAAAAATCTTCGAACGCTAAGGCCACGTCTTTATTTGATGTGATTTGTTTGTCACCCTTGTTTAGGGTGATTTGATTATCGTGAGTTTTTGTATTACCTGTTTCTCTATTTATAATTTTCCACACAGTTTTTACCTTATTGTCAGAAGCTTTGAGTTTAAGACTTATAAAATTTGACTTAGCAGTTAAGCAAACTTGCTTAAAGGTCTTTGAATAATTCTTAACGTAAACTAATAAGTCATCGTTCTTGTTCTCCTCTCTCTCTATATAGTTCATAAAGCCTATTTCTACTTCTATGAATGCCTACAGTAGCCCATTCACTAAACTTGGTTTTTGACCCAGAAACAGTTTTCATCTTGAAATTATTATTAAACTGGTGAAGAATTACACCGAACAAATCATTATAAACACTATTAGAATCCTTATGTGAAAAGGATAACCCACAGATACTACTCTGAACTTTATTTTTAAATAATTCCAAACGATTGCTGGTTATGGGTCTGTATGTTATTGTCTGTGGTTCTTGGTGACAATCATTTAAAAAAGAAGCCTTTTGGCCACTATGATCAGAATTAAAGCAATTAAATATTTCCTTATCCAAACATTCGCAATTACAAAAAATATTGTCTAAACAGGTTGCACTTGAAACACCTATACGTGTAGGTTCAAAGAACAAATTATTTAAGTTAAAAGATTTAAATAAACTTAAGATCTTAATAGTATTATTTGACGATTCAAGTAAGTTAACATTAAAGTCTCCACAAACAATAACATGCTTTTGGGTTTTACATGCTAATTTTAACACATTTTCCATACTGGATTCAAATGTGCTGAAATCAGCCGATGGTGGTCTGTAAACACAAATAATTATGTAATTTTCTAGTTCTACGCTAGAAATTTCTACAAGCCTTTCTATGGATAGCCTAACAATATCTTTCCTTTCTTTTGATTTTACTGTACCTTTAACAATTATTAAAGAACCACCATGAATAGCGGCTTTTCTGGCAAAAAAACTAACTAATTCAAAATTAACAAAATCAAAAATTAATTGATCAGGTCTAAGCCAATGTTCAGTAATGCACATAATTTGTACATTTTCAGTATCTAAAAATAATCCTACTTCTAATTCTTTGCTGGAAAACCCTTGAATATTTTGATGAATTATATTTATATTCAAAGGTGTTTCCGCTGTCCTATAATTTAGTTTAAATGATTAGGAATGGCATTTGTACCACAATTATATTTATTTGGTTCTATATTAAAAGTCAAAAGTTCTACCAAAGTCAAAATATATTTCTTTGGTAAATGAATTTTTTCAGATGTTAGCGTGAGGCGCTTGATGAATTTATTTAGGTCGAAGAAATGATATTTGCTATTATAACATATACCATTATACATTAAAGAATTTAAGTGTGCTACTTTATTATTATAATTATATGGCATATTTTGTGAATATGGTAATGCACAAAGTATAATTTTACCTATTCCGGCCTCTTCGATAAGGTTTAATGTTGATATTAATCTATCTACACTAGACTTATCTATACCAAGACTGTTTCCTACTAAAATCACTAGAGTAGTAGAACTGTCATAACTTCCCTTTGATATTAAATGACATAAGTGGGACTCACTTAAAACTACTTTTGGGGTAGATAGCTTAGAAGTATCAAGAGCCACCTCTGGCTGAAACACAGCTGTTGGTAAAGATCCTAAACAATTACAATTACCAATGCCATTATTGATTAAAGAATTAAAACGCTCCTCATTATATTTACTACTCTCCAACAATTGTGTGAATGCCAGCATGTGCTCCTTGATTTCGCTTTGAGCTGCTGAGTATTTTAATGACATATCCTCAAGTTTATTTCTTAATCTACTTATCTCAGCATTTAGTTTTTGAATACTTAAATCATGTTCAGTCATATCTGAATCTAATTTTTCATTGCATTTTTGAACCCTATTTTTCATAACCGTTAACTCTAATTTCATTTTAGAATAGTTTTTAATACACCTCTGACTTTTAATTAACTTTTGAGTACGCCTTATATATTTATTTATATTAACATATTTCTTTAACTTATTGTTACTATTAAAAAATATAAGGTTCTTAATGTTACTGTCCTTGTTATCCTTATTACCTAACATCTCCTGATACAAATTTTGTGTAATAGAACTTTCATAACACTCACGTTCTCTCCGTAGGTAATATAATTCTACATTAGCAGCACCAAGTTCTTCTTCAAGGTTAATTATACGGTTCAGTGCTACTTCATGGGTAGAAGCGCACTGGTTAAAGTTATCTACCAGGGTCTGCAACTGCTCCACCCTATCTTGTGAATCGATAAGTTTGTAATCGTATTCGACAAGGTCGTTCCTTAGCACTGTGTTTTTAGCTAACATTTTCTTTTGCTCTTCCTCGCAATCTTCCCTTTCCCTTAGTAACTGGTCATTTAAGGTGTTGGCAGCTTGCAGCTCTTTCAAGGTAGCCTTAAGTTGTATCTCAAGCTGGCGTGTAGTGGCTTTGCGCGATTTGATGTTCGATGCGGCCATGGTTTCACAGTTACTCCACAATCACACTGAAGGATATTAAACTAGTGAGTAAGTGGAGAGGGAGTTTGATAAGCCGGTTATTTTATGCTAGGTTGTGTGTGAATAGATGTTGGTGAACAGTGTATCGTGTAGGGCAATGTCTGTGGCAAATGTGACTAGTCTCAACTTATACTTCCACTGTATGTCAAGTAAAGAGAGATCGCACGGTGCCAATGTATGTAATTGACGTCGCTCACGGCTTCAGCAATGAGCAGAGAAAAGTATGAATGTAAACACAGTGTTAAAAAAACAGTGTAATAAAGAATTAGAAGAAATACTCCCCAGGTTTTCTTAATGAATTTGAAAATGTCCGTTGCCCGTTGACAAGTGCTGCTGCTAGCGGCCAGTTTTTAGTGTCCTTGAAGTTTTATGGGCTAACCAATTATTTACGATAATTATATTGACTAAAACAATGTTAACTATAAGGATATAAACATAAATTAGTTCAATTTAAAATATTTCTTAATAAGAAAATAAGGAGGCTAAAAATTTGACGTCTGGAAGCTGTCCTGTAGGATGTAGTCGATAACATCTTCCAGGCTCGGGATGCTGGCAAAAGTACTATTTTAGTTCTTTTAGATTTCTCTAGGGCTTTCGATTGCATTAGTTTGCCCTTGCTATTATCTAAGATGTCCTTTTACGGGTTTGATGTCGCTGCGCTTAGATGGTTTGATAGTTACCTTTCCGGTCGTCTGCAGGCGGTCAGGCTTCGAAAAGCGTCAGGCGATGCTTTGCTGTCCTCTCTTAGTCCTGTGACTAGGGGAGTGCCGCAGGGTTCGATCCTGGGTCCTCTACTCTTTATATTGTACAGTGCTGACATTGTTACCAGTATAAGGAGTAGTAAGTACCATCTCTACGCCGATGACTTGCAACTTTACGCTTCTAGCACGTTCTCAGATACAGTCAACGCCGTAGAGACCATAAACGCTGACCTCGACCGTGTTGCTTCTTGGTCGGAGAGAAATTGCCTAGTTCTCAATCCCAAAAAGTCCAAATATTTGGTATTTGGATCGAAGCATCAAACCCGTAGAACTTTGGATAGCCTGGCGTCCAGGGATATTGCTATCATGGGCGAACCGATAGAAAGGGTGGTGGAAGCAAGTAACCTTGGCCTGCTCATGGACAGCGAGCTACGCTTTGAGAGCCACGTAGCTAAAGTCGTGAGTAATTGCTTTTACCGTCTCAAGGTTCTTTATAATATTCGTGATTACCTCAGTGTTGATATGCGTGTCCACCCGTGTGAATCACTTATATTATCTAGAGCAAACTATTGTGATGTCGTTTATGATGGTCGTATACTTGGTCGGTCCAAGAGGCTAATACAACGAGTCCAGAACGCATGTGCTCGTTTTTGTTTTAGAGTCCCTCCCCGCTCCCACATCACTCCGTATTTGAACGCCGCTAACTTGCTAAACATGGCTGCGCGGAGGCGCATGCACCTGGCGACCCTTATGTTTGGTGTGGTGCAACACATGACCCCGTCGTACCTCTTTAAACGGATCCAGTGGTCCAGTAATGTACGCAGGTTTAAACCTAGGGCGATTGTGCCGCTGCACCGAACCGCGGCGTTTCGGGGTAGTTTCAAGTTCGCGGCGTCCAAGTGCTGGAATGATCTCCCCCCTCCCATCCAAGGAGCGCTTAGCAAGTACACCTTTAAGCGTAAGCTTAAAGGCTATTTGTTGACGCTCCAAAAGTCATAATTTCCCAACCAGCACTTTGTCCTTAAATTATAGTTTAGTTTTTATTGTTTTTCTTTTGTTTTTGTTTGTTACTTAAATTGTGCCAAATTGTCGATGCTGTATACTGGCTAAAGTAGGTATTTCTATTTTACATATTAGGTTTCTTTAAAGTATTTGCATGTAGTTTTTGTATTTATTCTGTCACTAACTATAAGTATTTGTTTAATAGTATATATATTTTTGTATTACCTACACTATTTATTCGTTTAACGTACCGTCCGTCTGTCACAAACGGAGCTGGCTGAAAATCAGCACTGCAGGTGTTTGACACCTCAGCATTATGCTGAGCCAGTGTCCAATTCACTGCCGCGAAGACACACTCACTTCTCTTTTTATTGCTGTTTTCTGTTTTTAAATTTTTATTATTTCTGTGTGTTTTATGTGTGTAGTGAATAAATGTATTTTTCTTTATTTTTCTTTCTTTCTAATTATAAGGTTACTTGATACTAACAACAATAAAACGTGTTTAAGGGTTACCTATTAGCGTTCAATAAAGCAATAATATGCAGTCTTATAGACGATAATATGAACGATAATATTTATAAGAACACATTTTTGGTCATATTATCCGTTATCTATATATATAAAAGGCTAAACTGACTGACTGACATATCAACGCACAGCCGAAACTACTGTAGCTAGAAACTTGAAATTTGGTACAGGGGTTCCTTTCATGAGGTAAGTGAGCACTAAGAAAGGATTTTCCGAAAATCGACCCCCAACGGGAAGAAATGGGGGGGGAGTAGCGGGAAACTAATTCTACGCGTACGAAGTCGCGGGCGTCCTCTAGTAAGATATATTTTTGCTAGTTGGGGAGTTAGCTGCTCGGAGCGAGCGTGACGTCACGTTCGCAGTCGGGTGATAATCTTTAAAGTCTTGGGGGGTTCCTTTTCTCTGACGCTGACTGTACCACCCAGCCATCCCGCCCCCAACTCGGCATTATTATGCCCAGGCCCCGGTCGCACCCAATACATCAGATATGCAGTACAATAGCACAGATAGAGCGTCTGCCCCCGCCAGCCCTCAAGGGATGCAACCGCCCTCGTCCTCCGCACCGCGCCCGAACCAAACAAATGCGCCGATGTATAATTAAATGGGAAGGTATCCTCAACAGTCCTATTCCCTCCTTACCAATAATTTACACGAGATACGTTGTAGAAACCAAATGAGCTACGCGAATTAGGAAATGGTTATCGCGTCACCTGCCGTGAAATAATGCTCCATCAATATTGGAAAAAAGTGTTTATTGTTGTAGGCACACAATATAAGTGAATTGGTGTAACGTCGAAAAGTGGCAAAATTAAAAAAAAAAACTACTAAACCGAGAGGAATTTCATACTCTGGCAACACTTACTAAGAAACCGTGTCAATCTGCTCCCCGCTCCAGTTCACTCTGGTCGCTAGCTGAAAGTGCGAGCGTGCTGTGATAAAATTTCCGACCCAAGAGCTGTTGGTATCTTTTTCGAATTTTGAATTTACCCCATATCGTGTAACTCAAGAACTAGGTACCTAAGTTAAATTTATTATTTGATTGTTTAAACGAACGATTGTCATTTGTTTTTTTTGTTGTTTTCGTTCGTTCTAGGTTTTAGACGTTTTAGTTAAGCAAAAGTTAGGTGTACTTCGTGTAAGTAGGTTGTAGTTCGCGTACTTTAATATTGGTCATGTCGGGATAGATGGAGCGAGGAGGCAGCCATGGCTTCCGTGAAATGTATTGTTTAGAGTCCTGCATACTGCGGAAAGTAATGTTGCAGCGGATCTGGTGGCTTTTTAAAATTCAGTTGCTACCCTATGATCCCTCGGTAACAACAATCCAGGCCCAGCTAATTTATCAAGTGGGAAAGAAATTGGTCGAAGGAAGGAAGGAATCTGGGGTACATGTAATAAACACAGGCAGTCCATTTTTGTCACGGGTTGGACATTGAGAAAATGAAAGATATTTTACAGTTCTGTCACGACAACCAGACCGAACGAACTGAAACGGGTGTACAAAAGAAAACTGTAAATATCTTCATGCTTCGAGGGAAGAACAAAATTTATTTCATTCAACAGGGCAATTACCTCGGGTATTAGCAGATCGTCACGTTGCTTTTGCCTCTTCTACCACGAATAAGACACAGAATGCGGAGACAATTCCACAAATAGCTATGTTTATAAGCGAGTCATTTATGATACCACCTCCGCCTGCTCCGTGGCCGCCATTGCCGCCTTCGCAAGCTGGGAGGCCCCCAGTGGCGACCGTGCCACCGCCGCCGCCGCCTGCGTCCCCGCCGCGGCATGCACAGGCTATTCCGCTAACACAACAACATCCGCCGACCTCAACATCTACACCGTCAAGCGTTAGTCAAGTCCGTCTCATCCATGCAACGTACCCCGCCATTCCAACCCAAAATTTAATATTTACGATGAATCAACCGCCGCCTATCGTACCAAATTGTGATGCATCGATGCCTCCGCCACCAATACCTTCCGCGCACATCGCCAACAATAATCAACACCTGAAAAGGAAAGTAGCTGCTAATGATGTTTATGGATCCAACAAAGAAACCGGAGGGCCCCGAAGTGCCAGAAGCTCTGTGCGAAAGCTGTAACGTGAATTAAGAATTGACGGATATAAACTACAAATGGAAACTTTGCATGATGATGAATAGAGTTAAATCTTAATTTACAAGAAAAAACTCCAAGAGTATGAGTTTGGCAGAGAAATTTTGAAGACGCTCATTAGGCCAGATTTATTTCGCCTTCTTGATGACCTGATTGAGGGAGCTCAAACTCCTCACGAAAGCGTATCAAGTTTAAATTCAAGTTCATCGGTCATTACGGTGCCGTCTACATCTCGACTAGATGAAACACTTCTCTCTTTGACTTCTTTATCGAGGAGGAGAAATGTTGCCAATTATTCAAACCCGGCTACAGCTCCAGATCTTATTCATCAACTAATTGAGTCATTGAGGAACAGTTTGAGAGGTCGGCGGATGTACGTACTACACTCGGCAACAATAGTGCGAACGGATTGAATAGTTCCACAAATGGCAAAAAGAGCTCAATGTCGAGATATGGTGTGGCGGGTTATTTTGGGCCACGTGTGCAGAGCCATGATTACGGGGCAAGAGCTCAACAACCACTGCCCACTTATTCAGTGCCAGGCCCCAGCGGGTACGCAGGCAGCGCGCTGGCGCCCGCGACGCCCCCACCCGCCACGTACCCGATGTACCACGTGGCCATCCTGCCCCCACCTCGGCAATATTATGCCCAGGCCCCGGTCGCACCCAATACATCAAATATGCAGTAGGGGTGGGGGGGGGCATAGTGGGGTAGCGGAGTAGCGGTACTTTTTGGCGACGGAAGAACGGCATGGCAATTTAAATACGGCTCCGTGGTTGGTGTTTCGTCAGCGCGCGACCTCCGCGAGCTTTGCACGCGGCCGATTGACGCCGGTAAGAAATATTTAAAATATTTGCAAAACCTGTGTATTCCTAAAAAATATTGTTGATATTGGATTCACATTCATTCTGTAACTTTATACTGTAGTCGTAAAGGATTTGTTTTGAGATTTGCGGCGGTTCTGACGGATTTTATATTTCAACAACAGATTCGGCTTATAAACAAGGCACGATGGCGACCGTGAAAGTTTTGATGTGACAGCACGTAAAGTGGGAATAAATAGATGGGGCATAGTGGGGAATAAGCTTAATAGGTACCCAAGTTTGCCTCCTTATTTTTCTTGATTTACTTAATGTGTTAATTATTGGTGCCTACCCTCGTTTGTTTCAGCTAAAATGGTTCGAACATGTAAAAAGACGACGAATCAACACTCCTGGTCTTTAGAATCAATGAAAAAAGCGGTAATCCATGTCATATCAGGAGAAATTGGATATAAAAAAGTCACTGAAATTCATGGTGTTCCACAACCGACACTGGAGCGGTATGTTGGTCGATATCGAGAAAATCCTAATGAGACCATTTTTACAAAGAAGATAGGCCGTTACACCACCGTGTTTTCTACGGAACAAGTAAAGAGTTGGTTAAATATATAAAAACTAGCTTTCCGCCCGCGACTTCGTCTGCGGAGAGTCAGAACTTCTGTTGAAAGTACAGTTATAGTTTACATCACATTCTAAGGCTTTTAAAAAAAAAGTCTACAGCGTGAATTTTAAGTAAGCAGTCCACATAAACAGCTTTAATTTTATGGCGCTAACCTTAAAAACAACAAAATTGACATATAAAATAAATTCACGGCCTCTATTTCACCATGACGTGTTTTTATACGATTCTAGGTAAATTTGCCACATTTCTATACAAACAATTAACCCAGTTAGCAGAAGATTTTCGAAAAACACTGAAGCTGAATATTTTTTTGAATATTACATAATTTCGATACAAACTTTACAGTCGTCTTAGATCCCAAGTTTTCTTGGATTTGCCCTTAACTAACTATTACCAGTTTTTATCCACGTTTCTCACTTCAAAAATATACCATACAATTTTCTACCCCCCGTTTTACCTCCTTAGAGGTAGTTTTTCCTGAATCGAGCATTTCTACCAAGTTTCAAGTAAATTAGAACATAAAAGTATTCGTTCCTGTAGAAACTTTGCAACCCCCTTTCATCCCCCAAGGGTTTGAATTTTAGTTATCACGTGACTCATTGTTTTCATTGCAGAGCAAGCATTTCTACCAAGTTTAAAGTAAATATTAAGCATAACAAATATTTTTTCCTAAACAAACTTTGCAACCCCCTTTTATCCCTAGGGGTTGAATTTTAGTAATCGCTGAAATACGTGTCTCATTATTTGCATTGAAGAGCGTTTCTACCAAGTTTCAAGTAAATTTGTCCATAAAAGTATTTTTTTCCATTCAAACTGCAACCCCCTTTCATCCCTCTAGGGATTGAATTTTAGTAATCGCTCAAATATATGTCTCATTATTTGGGATCACTAATGTTTCACCGAAATACGTTTGACCGAATGAGTCGTTTGGCAACTGCTTTTGTTTCCCAACCCGCTTATATTTCTGTAACTGTAAATATTTCAGATTTTTTATAAAAACTAACCTAACTTAACCTATAGGGTCTACACAATGGTACAAAAATAAATCCTGAAATATTTGCAGTTACAGAAATATAAGCGGGTTGGGAAATGAAATAGTTGCCAAACGACTCATTCGGCCAAACGTATTTCGGTCAAATAAACGGACCCCCATTCTTTGCATTGAAGAGCATTTATACCAAGTTTCAAGTAAATTTGACCACAAAAATATTTTTTCTATTCAAATTTTGCAATCCCCTTTCATCCCTCTAGGGGTTGAAATACGTGTTTCATTATTTGCATTGGAGAGTACTTCCACTAAGTTTCATTTAAATTTGCTCATAAAAATATTTTATCTATACACATTTTGCAACCCCTTTCATCCCTCTAGGGATTGAAATTTAGTAATCGCTCAAATATTCGTCTCATTATTTGCATTGAAGAGCATTTATACCAAGTTTCAAGTAAATTTGACCACAAAAGTATTATTTCCATTCAAATTTTGCAATCACCTTTCATCCCTCTAGGGGTTGAATTTTAGTTATCACTGATATACGTGACTCATTATTTTAATTTCAGAGCATTTCTACCAAGTTTAAAGAAAATTTGAGCATACCAAATATTTTTTCCTAAACCCACTTTGCAACCGCCTTTTATCCCTAGGGGTTGAAATTTAGAAATCGCTGAAATGCGTGTCTCATTATTTGCATTGAAAAGCATTTCTCCCGAGTTTCAAGTAAATTTGACCATAAAAGTATTTTTTCCCATACAAACATTGCAACCCCCTTTCATCCCTCTAGGGGTTGAATTTTAGTAATCGCTGAAATACATGTCTCATTATTTGCATTGAAGAGCATTCCTACCAAGTTTCAAATAAATTTGATCATAAAAATATTTTATCTGTAAACACTTTGCAACCCCCTTTCATCCCTCTAGGGGTTGAATTTTAGTAATCGCCGAAATACGTGTCTCAATATTTGCATTTAAGAGAATTCCTACCAAGTTTCAAGTAATTTGATCATAAAAATATTTTATCTATAGGTACACACTTTGCAACCCCTTTTTATCCCTCTAGGGGTTGAATTTTAGTAATCGCTGAAATACGTGTCTCATTATTTGCATTGAAGAGCATTTCTACCGAGTTTCAAGTAAATTTGACCATAAAAGTATTATTTTTTCCCATACAAACTTTGCAACCCCCTTTCATCCCTCTAGGGGTTTAATTTTAGTAATCTCTGAAATACGTGACTCATAATTTGCATTTAAGAGTATTCCTACCAAGTTTCAAGTAAATTTGACTATAAAAGTATTTTTTCCTATACAAACTTTGCAATCCCCTTTCATCCCTCTAGGGGTTGAATTTTAGTAATCGCTGAAATACGTGTCTCATAATTTGCATTTAAGAGTATTCCTACCAAGTTTCAAGTAAATTTGATCATAAAAATATTTTATCTATACACACTTTGCAACCCCCTTTCATCCCTCTAGGGGTTGAATTTCAGTAATCGCTGAAATAAGTTTCTCATTATTTGCATTGAAGAGCATTTCTACTAAGTTTCAAGTAAATTAGACAATAAAAAAAATTTTTCCCATACAAACTTTGCAACCCCCTTTCACACCTTTAGGGGTTGAATTTCGAAAAATCCCTTCTTAAACGACGCCTCCATTACAAAATCAACTTCCCCTCAAAATTCCAAATTTGTATAGTGGTTTAGGCTGGGCGTTGATATGTCACCCGGGACATTGCCTTTTATATATATTTATTTATTTATTTAATATTAATATTATATAGGGTAACAGCACCAGTGGCGAGCCCTTTGCGTTGTTTATTGGTCATAAATATCGGTACAATTAGAATATACGAATCACGTGTACTTAAATAGATACTTTGATTCCTCATTGGTTAATATGTCACGCGATAGGTGTGGCAGGGGATCAGGGGGGAGAAACAAACTCGTTCATACAGGTGACGGCGGTTGAAAAGAGCAGTAGTGTCATGTCCGCCATATTTTTTACTTTTTAACACTTTACTTTTACTAAATTTAATAGTCCTTTATGCAATTTGGCTTTATGTATTACTTCAGTATGGAATTATAATAAATTTGAATAAAAATATCGCTGATTTACGTAAATATTGTGGGGGCTGACCATTGGGTACTACTTTTTTATTAAAGATCCAATGGTCGGCCCCCCAGAGCTGGTCACTGGGTTCTTGAATTATTTTTTAAATTGCGAGAAAAAGCGGCCATTAGAACCGTTAAATTTAAATTTTCAAATTTAGTAAGGCATGTCCTTTCATATTCCTTAAAAAACCCAGTGGTCAGCCGCATTAA
This sequence comes from Acleris cristana, assembly GCA_948252455.1. Classification (NCBI taxonomy): domain Eukaryota; kingdom Metazoa; phylum Arthropoda; class Insecta; order Lepidoptera; family Tortricidae; genus Acleris; species Acleris cristana. Next base: position 31,894,176 of record OX411771.1, read on the forward strand.
ACATTTTATTTTTACGCGGCTGGCCACTGGGTGTTGTTGATCCAGTATTCAGCCCCGATCTAGCTTGGTACAAACGAAGACACTGTTAACTGACCACCCATAGACTTTAATACGTTGCGATAAGGTTTATATTCGTTCGTAAGTGTCTTTGACTGTACCCATTTGAGTGGTATTTTTAATTAAGGACGTTGGTACACAACATTTTAGTTTATCTGAAATAGTTATAAAGTGTATTTAGGTAGTTTGTATCTCAATAATTGAGAAGGTACCTATGTAAATAATGTTTGAAAAATAATTCTGTATACTTTTTTCAGCACAAAATGCCGCCAAGACAAACGTATCCTCCAGAGAATCTCTCTTCCGCCATGGAAGCCATACAATAAACAAACCATTTTAGTGGACGCAGGTCCTCTGCAAATGTTTCACCAGCATTAAAACAGATCCTAAAAATACCGTCTCCAATTAAAAAATCTGTAACCCCTAGAGTTATGAATCGAATCGGAGCAATATCATCTAAAGACTGGAGAGAATTTGAGAAGCAAAAAGAAGATGAAAAAGAGAAGAAGAAAGCTGATATCTTAGAAAGAAAATTAAAACGGGAAATGATAAAAAAAGAAAAAGCAGAAAAAATAGCAGCCAAACGAAGTCAAAAAGAAAGCGTGAGCACTAGTAAAGTAAATAAAAAGTGCACAAGGAAACGGAAAATAGATATTTCGTCTGTTTCGTCCTATTTATCAGATAGTGATGCAGTTCCTATTGATGAAACCCGATCCAAAGAAAATAAAAAAAAAAGTGTGGTAAAGAATCTAAGTGTGTAAAGGTTATTTCTAATCAACGTGTCTGCTTCCCTAACAAGGAGAATATTGCTTCGATATCTTCATCCGGTTCCCCGAGCACAAGTAAACATATTGCGTCAAAAAAATTACTTTACCTAAACCAGCGTTAAGAACTAGTAAAAGGAAAATAACAAAAAAAAAATGACCGGGAAATAATGAATATCTTAAATACAAGTAGCAGTTCGGATGATTAGATAGATAGATATAATATGAGTAGGTATAAGATTGATATGTTTTGTTGATCCTTTTTTTCGTTATAAAAATACCTAGGAAGATTATGACTGTGATTATTTGATTGTAAGAATATTTTTTGCTATGTAGGTACCTACTGTTATTAGATTTGCTAGTGACCTATTATGTGTATTAAACCTGAGAGGAATATTTACATATACATATAGGTATGTATACATTATGTACTAATGTAGTTGATTTTCATATTAATAAATATTGATGTTTTTATGATTAAGTTTTAGAAAATAAGCACACAAATAAGTACTGTGATTGTTTGCTTGCAATAATATTTCTGTCAGGTGAGATTTTTTTGTGTTTTGAGAATACTTAGCTATAAGAAATAAGAGACACTTAAATAATATCGTTGATTTCGATATAAATAATGCTCATTTTGATCTCATGCTTACTCATAGTTATAAGGGCTGAATACTGGGTTCATTGAGGCTGATTAGTGGATTTTAGAGGCTGACCACTGGCAAAAAGTGCCATTTTTTGTTTGAACTTAAATATATATTTTATAAAGAGGAATATTGTTTTTGAAATATTTTGTTTAAAAACTATTTTAATGAAACTCAGTTATTCCTTTGTCTGGTCGTTTAATTTGTCACAACACAAACTTATACAGTTACAGTTCAGGTTCTTGTTGGTTTGAAATTGGATAACAGAATAAACCTCGTCTGTCCTGACAACAGTTTATATCACCTCCGATTCCCACCCTTTTCAGGAAGAATCGGCGGGAAAGACAAAATGTTGCCAGTACAAACCGATAAATAAAATTATTTTATAAAAAAAACACAACATTCGGCCATCGGACATCGTGCTGCCTCCGGCGCACGTATACATTATCCTATTATTATTGTTATTTAATATAGGTAAATGGATCAATCAACTCCTTGTTGTTGCTCGTTGCCATGGTGACGTCTCCTGGGTTACTCTTTAAAACTATAATTTCAAAGGATATAAGTCCACTAAAAATCTGTTTCATTGGCAATTAAAAACCCGTTCTTTTATGGCTTTTCTCCTAAGTGTGCTAGGAGTAGTATAAATTATAACATATTTTTTTTTTTCTAATAAATTCTATCACTGTTGTCTCCTGGCTTACGGGACAGAATAACAACAACAAAAAGTTGATCCACCCAAATACTAACTCCTAACATTTTCAGCAATATCAGCTGGCCAAATTCTCGTTCCAATTACAATTTCAATGAATCATAGCATCAAAATCAAATATACAATAATTGAAATTATATAAATAATAGGATATAACCCAAATAAATCGTTCCATTTTCGTAACAATCTAGGTATATCGTAACAATATAATATAAATTTAAGAGTGCATCACTAATATGACCTATTTAATTTACAATCTATCACTAACTAAGGTACTATACTATAGTTACTATATACTCAAAATAGTAATAAAACCTTGCTGTAATTCACATTAATGTCGTAAAATTAATCTATTGTTTTATTAATATATATACGTATATACATTACTTAAATTTAACAGTGCTATAAAGCAAAAAATAATAATAAAGAAACTACTTACAACCTATTAGGAGGTATAACTAAATCAAAAAAAATCACATTAAGTACACGACATTAGGTTAAATAATTATTCTTAAACATAGGTGTAATTATGAATCAATTTTATTTATAAATATTACTCATCATAGTCATCATCGTTGCTACTATCGCTATTGTTTATTTCTAGAGCCTTTACATTTATCCAAGGTCTAATTCTATCTACTGAAATAACAGTTTCGTAAGCTTTTCTTTTCCTGTTAAACCCTAGGACATCAGTTATCTTATATCTGTCATTACCTAATACCTCAGTAATTTTGTATGGCCCCACAAACTTTGACAGAAGCTTTGTACTCTTTCCTTCATTATTATAATTATTACGAGTCATTTTGATTAAATCACCTATCTCGTATTTACTAGCTGGTACGCGTTGAGAATCATACTTAAGTTTCTGTTTTGCTTGGCTTTGCTTAATAGTAGAGCTAATATCGTCTCTTAATTCCTGGATACTCCCCGTGGGTAGATTCGTGCAAATACCGAGTTTATTGATCAAGTCATCCCTCATTTTAACTCCGAACAAAGCTTCAGTCGCAGTTTTTTGCGTGGTGGCATTAACTGTATTGTTGATGCCCCACTGTACCTTACCCAGACACTTGTCCCAGTCTTTTTCATGACCACCCGAGTTCTGAGCCGCTAGTGAATTTAATATAGTCTGGTTGAATCTTTCTGCTTGGCCGTTGGCCCTGGGACAAGCTACTGCATTGAGTACGTGTTTTATGCCGTGACGATCGCAAAACGTTTTAAAGGCTGCTGACGTGAATGACGTACCGCGGTCGGATATAATTCTGGCTGGTATACCAAAGTCGTAAAAGATACTCTGAAGAGTTTTAATAGTATTTTTGGTCTTGGTGTCCTTTACAGCCCTAACAAATACGTATTTCGAAAAGCCATCAACTATCGTAAGTATTTGAGTGTTACAGTTTCTACTTTTCACAAATGGGCCTAAATGGTCTATATGTACGGTATGAAAAGGTATATTAACTTTTTCAATAGGATGCAGATATCCGGATTTTTGCCTATTTATGCCATCTTTATTGTACGCACATTCGATACATGCCCCAACGTATTTTTTTACGAATTTACGTAATTTTGGAAACCAATAGTTATCCTGAATTTTTTGTAGCGTTTTAGAATATCCTAGATGCCCTATGTCATCGTGATTAGCGCGACATATCTGCCAACGCGCATTTCGTGGAACTACTAAACATAATCGGTCATCTATTCTCCTATATAATGCATGATTTTTAACGACGTAATTTGTTTGTATGTCTTTATATTCCTCATCAATGTCTGGTCTAAGTATTTTGGTAATACGGGATATATCAGGATCAGCTATCTGAAGAGTTAAGAGCCTGTTTTTTTTCTCTATAGTATAAACCGAGACTGTTTTATTAATATCAGATTCAATAGGGTGGACAGTATTTCGACTGAGTGCGTCTACGTGGGCCATTTTAACCCCAGGCCGGTATTCTATTTCAAAATTATACTCGCTAATTTGGAGCCACCATCTAGCTATTCGCGGAATTAGATCTCGTTTGGTTAGTGTTGTTCTCAAAGCCGCACAATCGGTAAAAACTTTAAAGTATAACCCTAAAAGGTACACCCTAAACTTTTTTAGTGAACACACAACTGCCAGCGTTTCTAACTCGTAAGAGTGTAAATGTTTTTCCTCTGGAGTCGTTTGTCTACTAAAATAAGCAACAGGTTTTAAAACTCTAGGACTATTCTGCCATTGCATTAAAATTCCCGCTACTCCTAGAGCACTGGCGTCTGTATGCACTTCCGTTTCAAGGTTGGGGTCATATAAGGACAGTATTGGCCTACTAACGAGTCTATCCTTAAGTTCTGCAAAAGCTGTTTCTTCTTTTTCGGCCCATTGCCATTGAGAACTCTTTTTAAGCAAATGTGTCAGTGGATGTGCAATTTCGCCGTATCCTCGAATGAATTTGCGGAAATAACCGGTGAGACCGAGGAATTGCCGAACCTCATGTATATTTCGAGGTGTAGGAAAATCTCTAACGGCAACTAATTTTGCTTTCCCCGGTTGTATTCCAGCGGATGAAATCTCATATCCAAGGTAATTGATGGTAGTGTCAAAAAAACGACATTTTGAAAGCTTTAAGGTTAATCCGAACTGCCTTAGTAACTGTAGGATATTTTCTAAACGTAAAAACATTTCCTCTTCATCCTTAGAGGGTATGAGAACGTCATCTAAGTAAGCTAGAGCGTATTCAAACCGCTTGTTTCCGAGCATCTTATTTATCATACGCTGGAACACAGCCGGCCCATTTGCCAATCCAAAAGGCATCCTTTTGAATTGGTAATGGCCGTCAGGGGTCACAAAACCGGTAAGATGACGACTACTAGGGGCCATAGAAATTTGATAGAAGCCGGATGCTAAGTCGATTGTGGTAAAAAACTTATTTCCGCTGAGATTAGCGATCTGATCCTCTATCAAGGGTAATGGAAACCGATCTTTTATAGTTTTATTATTTGCGGCTCTAAAATCTATGCATAGCCTTTGGTCACCGGTTTTCTTTTTGACCATTAAAATTGGGCTAGCGTAGTCAGAGTCAGATTCTTCTATAATATCGTTCTGCAGTAATTCGTCGATCATTTCACGTACTTTCTCGCGTTCAGAAAACGACAACCTGTAAGGTCTGTAAACTACAGGCTTATCGTCCAAAAGGTTAATACCCATTTCCACATCTACCGCGCACCCTAATTCGTTTAAGTGTTCTGCAAAACAGTCGCGATATTCCTGTAGCAAAGTATAGAGCCTATCTACAACTCTATTATTCACTTCCTGTCCAACTTTAATATCTAATCTATTTAGTGGTTCTAAACTAGAAGGGTCTAATCTGATACGGTTAATCTGACGTACATCTCTTTCTACAAAAGGAATCGATCTCGCAATCATTGTATTTGCACTAATTTGTACTGGATCTTGTGATAAGTTCGTAACTACCACGCTCCCTTTCCCTTCAGATATGTGATAAGCTCCAGAGAGCAAATGATATTCTTTGCTGGGTTCCGTATTACTGTAACCTTCGATAAGAACGTCACCAGTAAAAGTTTTATTTTCAACATGGATTGCCACGGAACTGCTATGAGCAACAGTAACTGATTCTGACACAAAAAGCTTCAAAAATCTGTCATCACTATCAATAGATTCAAGTGCAGGAGTGTTATAGAAAACTAATTTAGTGCTATCTTTTAATACTGTGACACACGGCAGCTCTGTGAAATTTTGTCCTATCAATAAAGGGGTTGGCATGTATCGATCGTTAATAACTAAAACTTCTATAGAGGCCTCTACTTCATCAATTTTAACATTAGCTGAGGATTTAAACAAGGGGTCTATGGTAGAGTCACCAAACCCTTTTATGATTGGTATTTCATCAACGTTCTGAACAAGTCCTAAGGTTTTCGCGTCACTGTAACGGATAAGACTGCATTCACTACCAAAGTCGATGTATGCAGATAACATTTGACCATTAACATTAATCAGTTTAACATACTTTTCGTTTGCATTACTATTTGTATCGATCTTCAGTACCCTCTTATCATTATTAGTGTTATTCCGCTGTACACTATCTAGTTTTATAGGTTCAAGTCTACAATTTTCGGTGTCATGTCCTATCCTATTACATTTTCTGCATTTAATTATGGGTTTAGTGCATTTAAAAAAAGGGTGACCTTTTATTTTGCAATTAAAACAAACAACATTGCTTTCATTCGCATTTGATTGAAATTTACTGCCACTACTAGATGTACTCGTATTCTTGGTAAAAGTACGTTCACGACCTTTGTTAGCAAACGACGATTGAGATGAAGATCTTTGAGCGCAAAGAAAGTCAAGTAGTTCTTCCGGTTCCGTGCATTTTTGTGCCTGCGCACCGCTTCTTATAGACCGATCGCTAATACCGTGAATAACACAGTCAACAGCCTTCTTTCCCTTAATATCGCATCTATTTAACAATCCTAATTTGTCATAAAAATATTCAAGCAGACTCTCATCATAGCGAGACGTGCGTCCTAACATCTCTTCAAGTAAACGTCCGTAATTTTCTTCACTAGGAAAAGCCTTTGTAAGTTTGATCTGCCATTCGCTCCACGTAAATACGACGGACGGTAAAGCCTCAAACCATTTTTTTGCAAGTCCCACTAACTTTTGCAACGAGAAATGGATGGTTTGTTTCTCGTCCCACCCATAAATAATCGCGCACTCATTCACTTTCCTAAGCCAATGCTCAATACTTTGAGCCCTATTACACGGATTAAATTCAGGTACAACATTGTTCATACTGTTACTATGTAATACAAAACTCTTACTTGAGTCACTTTTCCACGAAGTAAGCAGCTTGACCAGGTCCCGAGTAGTAAGCCGGCTCGAAGTCTTCCTTGACTTTCGCGGTGGACTCTCATCACTGGATGATGACGAAGTGCTGGTGGACGGTTTCCTTTGTCTTCTCCTTTTGTTTCGCTTTGGTGGTGGGGTGGTTGAGATATTACCTTCAATGTTATCATCAGATCCCATTTTATTTAATTGCTTGGATCCGCCACTTCTGAGATTTAATGAAACTCAGTTATTCCTTTGTCTGGTCGTTTAATTTGTCACAACACAAACTTATACAGTTACAGTTCAGGTTCTTGTTGGTTTGAAATTGGATAACAGAATAAACCTCGTCTGTCAGAACAGTTTATATCACCTCCGATTCCCACCCTTTTCAGGAAGAATCGGCGGGAAAGACAAAATGTTGCCAGTACAAACCGATAAATAAAATTATTTTATAAAAAAAACACGACACTATAATAAACAATTAATCCAATCATGTGCTACGTTTCATTATCTGACGAATCCTGTAAAAATGCCAGCTGTTCAAACTTCAACAAGTCGTTATGAGGCTGACCACTGGTGCTGTTACCCTATATAGATAGATAGATAATGGAAGAACGATTTTGTTGGCCTGACTTCTATTGAATTGAGGAAACTGGCCTATGAGATAGCGAAAAGAAATCAAATAGGCAGGCATAAAGTGGCTTAAAGGATTTTTTAAAAGGCATCCGGATGTAACTAACAGGAAGCCGGAGCCTACATCTGCAGCTAGAGCCATGGGCTTCAACAGAGTGCTTATCGGAACTTTTTTTGATCTTTTGGAGAAAGTTTACGATAAATATCAGCTAGGTCCACAGCGTATTTTTAATGTAGATGAGACAGGTGTTTCAACAGTTCCCAATAGCCACTCCAAGATACTCGCTTCTTGTGGAAAACGACGAGTGAACTCCGCAGAAAGAGGAAAATTGATAACCGCTATTCTCTGCTTCAGTGCAGTCGGTAACTACATGCCAGTGATGTTCATTTTTCCGAGAAAACGCATGAAACCAGAGCTGATGGACGGGTCACCAGGTGGATCTTGGGGTGAGTGCTACGAATCAGGCTGGAATCAAGGTCACCTATTTTTGCTGTGGTTCAAAAGGTTCATTGAATGGTCACATGCCACCAAGGATGATCCAGTGCTTTTACTGCTGGATGGACATACCACTTATGAAAAATCTATTGAGGTCGACGATTTGGCCCGCGAAAATGGAGTGGTGTTTTTGGGTTTTTCCGCCTCACTGTACTAATTGACTTAAACCATGGCCGTAAGTTTTATGAAGCCACTCAGTACTTATTACAGCAATGAGGTGAAAAATTGGCTACGAAGCCATCCAGGACACGTGGTGACCCAATTTCAGACGAGTTCACTGTTTGGAAAAGCTTATATATTCGCAGCTACTACCTATGACAACTGCAATAAATGCCTTCAGAGTGACAATTATTTGGCCTATGGATAGTAACATATTCACTGATGCGGACTTTGCACCATCTGAAACCACTGACAACCCAGAAATCCCAGACGGAGCCCCTGATTCTCTGACAGGTTTAGTACCAACAAATTACCTACAAAGTGCCGTTTAAATTACTTCACCAACTGCAAACTCGCCACAGCCTGTAGGCTGTTCGACGTCTGTGCCTGTAGGCATAAGGACTAACACAGATGTCGAACAGGCACCTTCCAACAATCTTCAAAATTTCATCCTAGCCACTTGTCCTGGAGATAAAACACCTCCTTTGACATCCATAAATCCAGAACAGGAAATAAATAATCCGGCCAGACCTGCAAGATAAGATTCCCCGCAACCTGGTTGTTTGACATCCATAAATCCAGAACAGGAAATAAACACTCCGGCTACACCTGCAAGGCAATATTCCCCGCAACCTGGTTGTTCTTAGATGACTGATGGAGCAAATAAAGGATCACCATTCGCAACGACACCTTATCAAATAATGCCGTTGCCTAAGGAACATAGAACAAACCCGAGAGCTTGTAAACGAAGAGGGAACACGGGAATCCTCACAGAGTCGCCCTACAAAAATGAGCTTATTGCACTGAAAGAAGTAAAAGACTTAAAATAAAGTAAGAAAAGGGTGAGCAAGCCTATTGAATTAATATCTACAGCGAAACCAAAAAACAAGGGAAAAATAACTAAAAATAAGAAAAAGATAGGAAAACAAAACAAAACTAAGAAAAAACAAGTTAAATCTTCTGGTGATGAAGCTGCTCAATGTATTTACTGTGGTTATTTGTGGTCTCAGTCAACAGGGGCTGGATAAGGTGCATAAAGTGCAATCGTTGGGCACACTGCTCTTGTGCCGGGGAAGAAGATGAGGATGATGAAGCTAATCATATCTGTGCAATGTTTGTTGATGATTAGGTAATTGTGATTTATACCTACCTTAAATTTAATTAATTTTCCTACAGTTAGGAGTGATATTTTTTGATAGTAAAGAATTTATTCGTTGATAAGAAGATGAAGATGATAAAACCAATCATCTCTGTGCAATGTGTAATGATGATGAGGTAATTGTGATTTATACCTACCTTAAATTTAATTAATGTTCCTACAGTTAGAACTGATCTTATTTGATAGTAAAATTTTTATGCGTTAATAAACAGATGAAGATGATAAAACCAATCACCTCTATGCAATATATGTTGATGATTCATAAAGATTAATATGTTAAATTTAACTAATGATCACCACAGTTACAGTTAGAAGTGGTATTGTTTGATGATAAAGATTAAAATCGTTTATAATACTTAACGGAAAGAAGCTAGCGGTTGGCACGGCATATCGTCCACCTTGGATGGACATCGACCTTTTTTTGGACGCTCTAAGTGACACAATTAGCTCAATTCCCAAATATGACAATCTGATATTATTAGGAGATTTTAATATAAATTTATTAGCTACATCTGACTCTAAAATTACAAAATTTTATACATCTCTTTCGGGAACACCCTAAAATCTCGAATTATTTAATTCCGAATTTGAAAAAACCGAATTTAATTCCGAATATTTACAATACCGAAAAAATATAAGGCCGAATATCAAAATCTAGAATTTTATATTACCGAATATTAAAATCACGAAAACGTTTTTCCGAATATTATATATACGAATTTTCTTTTTACGAAAATTCACAAACCATATCGATAATGAAAAATTTGGAACTAACCACTTGAATTGAATTGAAGTCTTCTACTTGAATTAAAAGTTAGGTGAGATGACGAGCACATAACTAAATTAGGTCATCTTACCTCGATAGGTTAGGTTAGGTTAGAGTTGCATCAAGGCGCGAAGCGCCTCAGCTACGGGGAACAGGAGCTCCGCTTAGCGGAGCTCCGTCGACTTTGTCGGACATTCCTTACAGTTTTTGAGCATTAAGCATGTTTAACATTATATAATATGTTATCAGGCGCTTATTTGAAATAAAAAATCTTAGAGAATTCGGGCTGCTAAAATTTCGGAATAATGAATATTTGAGATTCGGAATAGGAATAATCGGAACTGTGATATTCGGAAAAATATTTTTCGGGATTTTAATAATTCGGAAATGTGAACATTCGGAATTTTAAAAAATCGTGATTCTGATACTTCGTGAAACTAAAATTCGGAATAGTGATGATTCGGAAATTTCAAAATCGGAATTCTGAAATTTGTGTTTATCAAATTCGGAAAAAAATATTTAGAGATTATGTAGTGTACCCATTTTCTACCTTTAACATATTACAAGTGGTAACAGAACCTACTCACTTCACAGAGACTAGTGAAACCATACTCGATGTAGTGTGTACTGACTTCCCATGCAGAAACATTATTGTGGAGCATGTGGGTTCTTTGTTTGGTCACTGCCTTGTAGTCTGCGAGCTAAATGTCAAACGCGATAAGCCTAAGCCGTATACCATAACCTACAGGCCAATAAAAAACATATGTCTTGATAATTTTAACAGGGACTTACAAAGCGTGAGATGGGGTTTGGTTTCCAACTCAGATGATGTCAATGTTATGGTTGACTATTTGATACTGGAACTGTTTGACCTGCATGCACCACTAAAGTCAACCATAATCAGGGTACGCTCTTACCCTTGGATCACAGACACCGTAAAGCAGATGATGCAGTTACGTGACAAAGCTTCATCTGATTATCATAAAACTAAGGCAGTAGGTAAAAAAGAGCTTTACAAAGAAATGAAATCTATTGCCAATCAAGCATAATTTTTTGAAAAAACAGCCTACTTCAAGCAAAATATAAACAACAAAATACATGACCCTAAACTCTTGTGGAAAAATATTAAATCTACCTTATTACCAAAGAATGACACTGAATTACCTACATGTTTAATGACCCTAATGTTATAAACAACTACTTTTTGAGCTTACCTTGTGCCTCAGAGGTTTCTATTTCACAACTAACTCACTTTGAGTTCCAAAGGTTTAGTAACACAGTCTTCCATATAAAACCAGTCAGTTTAGATAAAATAATTAATATTGTCAAAGGTTTAAAATCCAATGCTGAAGGTTGTGATGGTTTTAACCTGGATATGATACTTCTGACATTCCCACAAGCAGATAATAAACACCTCTATCTCTACATCTCTAGTTCCTGACCTCTGGAAACTGGCAATAGTACGTCCACTACCTAAAACTGCAAATCCTACTGAGCTTAAGGACCTCAGGCCAATTAGTATATTGCCATGTCTCTCAAATTGTTTGGAGAAGGTGGTCTGCATGCAATTAACAGATTTCTTGGAAACAAATAAAATTTTGCCTGAGGTACAGTCCGGTTTTAGAAAAGGGCGGAGTACTGTGACCGCCTTACTAGACATTACAGACTATTGTCTTTCTTTGCTCTCAGGACAAAGGAATGTGCACCTTATTAGTACTGTTGGATTTTTCAAGGGCTTTTGACTGTATAAATATCAATTTTTTGCTGTCTAAATTAAGTTATTATGGGTTTGATTGTGATGCCCTGAAATGGTTGAGTAGTTACCTTAGCAATCGGTACCAGTATGTAAAGTTAGGTCAAAGTGACGGTCGTTCTTCACAGGTATCAGATAAGGTGGCTGTCACTCGTGGGGTGCCTCAAGGTTCGTTCCTCGGTCCGATCCTGTTTACTTTATACTCAGCCGATATAACAGCTCACATCACTAACTGCAGGTACCATAATAATATCTACGCTGATGATATACAGTTGTACATATTATGTAAACCATCAGAAGTTGACAAGGCAATAGGAAAGCTAAATGAGGATCTGTCAAGAATAGCTACTTAGGCCTCTGACAATGGTTTATTACTAAATCCTACCAAGACTAAATATCTGATTATAAGTAGTAAACAACAGCCAGCTGCTCTTAGACCTATGGTGGATGTCAGACTGCTAGGTGAACCTATTGACCATGTCTATGAGGCACGCAATTTAGGTCTGCAAATGGACATCAAGTTAAGGTTTGAGAAGCACATTACGAGCTCGGTTAGGACTTGCTTCTACAAACTCAAGGTTCTTTACAGGGCAAGGCCATTTATAAACGAAAGTTTGCGTGTGAGGTTGGCAGAGTCACTTGTCTTATCTAAACTCAATTACATGGACGCAGTATTTGGCCCACGTCTACTTGCGAAAACGAAAAGACTTATACAACGTGTCCAAAATTCCTGTGCCCGCTTCTGCTTTATTGACGTCACGAGCGTTAGCGGCAAGAGTTGTGTTTAGGAACGTTACGGTTTTAAAAAGTAAACAAATACTGATTTACAAAAACTTTAATAAAATAAGACAGTTTATAGTACAGTGAAGTTCAATTAGTGTTAGTGAATAACAGTATTGTGTAATATACTTTTAATCCTTAAACTAAAAATAAACGTACAATTTCTTAAGTAAGGCCAAGCGCGCACCACGATTTAATTTATGCGACACGATTTTAGAATCGCGCTGTTAAAATAACGCAGAAAATTCACTGCGCGCACTGCGATGAAAAAGTCGATGGATTGTTCAGTCTCAACATGGATTTCGTACCAGTTGCTTGTCTTGCGTTATTACTCCTTCGGAGGAGTAGGAGGAAGAAAAAAGAAATCATCAATATTGGACTCATCCTTTAACAGCTCAACGATATATCAAAGGCTTTTTTATCTGAAATACAATGATGCACGACCTACAGTTAACTGTATTGAAAAACGAGATTATTTTGGAAGCTACTTCACTTCGTCTATTGGATCTATTCCTTGGCAATACAATAAAATTTAATTGTAATTGTTTAATACTTACCATACTACGTAACATAATAATAAACTGTTATAAGGTAAAAAACTTAAGTAACCTGTTGTATGTAGTTGTGTACAAATCTAATATGGAATTTACGTCAAATTTCAAATAAAGAATGTCAAACTGTCTATACAGATGTGTCACAACTACATACAACAGGTACTTTACTTAAGTTTTCCACCTATAAATCTAACCTTTCTTTTTCTTTTTGTGGTTGGAGAGGTCGTCCCACTTCGGTATAACGTTTTGACAAACCTCTTCCCACAAACGTGTCTTCAAAATGCGATCGCTATATGATTTTAAGTATTTACCCCACAAAGGGGATTTTCGTTCTATTTCCATAATTAAATGGTCAACGTCTAGCGTCTCGTCTTGAGACTCCATCGGAGAAGCAGGTTCCGACATGTTGACGCTTGAAGAGCGGAACGCCGACTGAGCGCCGCCGCGGCGATTTTATTATCGCAGTGCGCGCGGGGCCATACAACTCCGTATGCTACAATTTACTTTTGCGATAATCGCGTCGCGAGCTGTCGCAGCAAAATGTGACAAATCACAATTTTTAAATCGCTGCGATTTTTTTCTTGTATATGCGCGCACATACATATAAATCCATACGTTGCATTTCTGCGACAAAATAATCGCTCGACAAAAAATCGTGGTGCGCGCTTGGCCTAATATACCCACCACCAAACATTTTTAAATAGTGAGTGTCGGAAACAATATCAACAAGACTACTGAGTTGTTTATGTGACGCGTTTGGTACCTATTTAATCTGTTGGACAAGCGCTGCATTAACTATAATAATAGTACAGGTGTTGTCCGCCGTCGCCATGCCGCAAGTGCCGCAACCTAAATGCACCGCCTGCGGGAAGTTTACCGCAAATAGTATGGTAGATGGCGTTAAGTGTAGGAAATGCGTAGGCGTTTATCATAGGGTTTGCGTGAATTTGGCACTTGAAGCGCGGGTCTCCTCATCTTGGACCTGTCCGGGATGCAAAATTAAGGTTACCAAGGTGCGTGACAACGCCTACGACACACCAGTCAAGAGCGGTGAGCCGGAAGGGGGCAGTGTTGGTGAGTCATCACCTGCTGAGGAGCAGGCGCGGGACGTCGCTGAGCAACTGCGAATGTTCCGAATAGAATTCAGCTCCATGAGAGAGGAAATCGCTGGTCTGAGGCAAGAGATGGTGGAAATGCGGAAGACTTTTGGTGGGTTCCAGGCGCGGTTCGAGGCCGTCGAGGAGAGGGTCAAGCGCCTCGAGGAGCGCTCGGAGCAGTGCGCAGCCGACAATGCCAACAGCGACCTCGCCAACACCGTCGCAGAGCTCAAGTCTGAGCTGAACGACCGGGACCAGGACCTCCTCCTGAGCGACCTCGAGATCGCAGGGATCCCCGAACTGCCTAACGAGAGCCGGTCTCATCTCATGAGTATGGTCGCGCACAAGCTCGGCGTAGCCCTGGATGAGCGCGATATTGTCTTCGCTGAGCGCGTGGGCGCGCGCCTGCAGGAGGGCGCTGCACGGTGGGCTGGATGGCTCGAAAAGAGGACATTCGCACTTTTTTCAGAAAATCATTATTTTTTAAATGCTATCCGATAGAGAATTATGTAAGGAACAATATATGTAGTATACATTTTTTCGATATAAGGCATATTGACAGCAGAAAAAAATAAAGTCTGTTTTTTTTGTATGGGACCCATAAATAGGTATCTTGTTTCTCAGAAACTATCAGAGGTCCCGTCTTCTACCTTTCAAGACATTGTTTTTCTACTTTTATAGAGTAGGAAACGATAAGCAGATTTTTTATACAGGTGCTGGTTTTTTTTTTAGTCCAGTAAAAAGTCCACACATTTTCGATTTTTTCGTTTATGTCTTTTTAGGGATTTTACATTATATTTCGATAGTTAAAAGTAAAAATGAATGGATAAAACGTTTATTAAGTTATGAAAAAAATCCTAAGTATATTTTTTACATTTTTGATACAACTAAAAAGCAAATAATCTAATGTTTAACAATAGACACATGTCACTTAAAATAAACAATAAACAACAAAAATTGATACAAAATATTTCTTAAAAAATGACATATACCTAAATACACAAAATTACTAAAGCGGAAAAAAATATTCATTGGTATTTTCTAACATTTCAAAAAGATTACATTCATCGTCGTCGCTCGTATTTTTTTTTATAATTAGTAATTCTAAAGCTTCGGGTGAGAGATTTTTAGCTTTCTTAGTTAGTCGTGGCCTTAGTAGAGTTATTTGTGGATCGGAAGATATGAGAAAGTTGTGCAAAATATCTTCATTCGTCATGGTTCTGCTACATTTTCTAGCATGGTGTTCTCTAAAATTGCGAAAATCTTTGTTCCTCGCTTCTGATGCTTCTTCTGATAATGATCCAATTGGTAACATGCCGAAATATTATAACCTTCAAGTATCCATATAATTTTGTATTGTCCGATAAAGATCCAATATTATTCAACACGTTAAACAAATCAATATTGTTAACTAGGCTTTCCATTATTATTAGTATAGTCAATTCCGTACTAACTGAGAAACGATAACCGAGTATTGTTTTCGAGAAACTAATTTATGTGTTAAGTATATCACCCTTTTATTACAATTTTAGCTTATCCCCACTTAAGTGAAACGTAATCTGGGATTCACCCTTAATGAACTCATTAATGTTAGGAATTAATAAGTGCATCGATACATGGTGATAATCTCATCAATTAGCGATAAGTATTGAGGAGCTGCATCGATACATGGTGATAATCTCATCAATTAGCGATAAGTATAACTGAACCATTCTCAATTAAGTATTATGCATATTGTTTATCAGTTGAACAATTGTAGTAAATTAACATGCATTTACAATACAATATTTTTTAAATAAAAATATTATACTTATGCAATAATTAAGTGGTGGCCTATTAGTTAAATCGTTGGTTTAAATGAGTCTTATTTAACCATATTGTTAAATATAATTAACGTTTTATGATTTATTTTGTTTTTGCGAATAATAATTGTTTCAAGATAAAAGAATACTTATTACTTCATCTTCCATAAAATGATAGAGTTGTACTTGTAAATAACTAAAAACAAATTTGAACCAAAATCAACTCTTTCCCAAAAAAAATTGTCAATAAAACGTAGCATGTGTTACTTTTTATTATTATTATTATAGAATTAAACTATCGAAAAATAATGTGGGATCCCAAAAAAGATATAAACGAAAAAATCGAAAATGTGTGAACTTTTTACTAGCCAAAAAAAAAACCAGCACCTGTATAAAAAATCTGCTTATCGTTTCCTACTCTATAAAAGTAGAAAAACAAAGTCTTGAAAGGTAGAAGACGGGACCTCTGATAGTTTCTGAGAAACAAGATACCTATTTTTGGGTCCCATACAAAAAAAACAGACTTTATTTTTTTTTGTTGTCAATATGCCTTATTTCGAAAAAATGTATACCACATTTATTGTTCCTTATATAATTCTCTATCGGATAGCACTTTTCAAAAAATGATTTTATGAAAAAAGTGCGAATGTCCTCTTTTCGAGCCATCCAGCCCACTGTGCGCTGTGAGCGGGGCGGGCGCGCGCGTGCGGCCCCTGGTCGTGCGCCTCGCCCGCCGCGCGCCGCGCGCCGACCTCCTGCGTGCCGCGAGGGTGCGCCGCGGGGCCGACACGTCGGACTTCGGACTACCCGGGCCGCCTAGCCGTTTCTATCTGAACGAGCGGCTCACTAGGCTAAACCGATCGCTGTTTTATAGCGCGCGGCAGGAGTGCCGGCGGTCGGAATGGCGCAATCCCTGGACAAGAGACGGGCGCGTGTACGTGCGCCGCAGCAGCGACGCGCCTGCGCGCCGGGTCCGGTCGCCGAGTGGTCTCACGCAGGTTTTTGGCAGCGAATCGTCTTAGGGCAAACCTGTATGTTATGCGGTTATGCATCCTTGTTTATGTTACTAAGTGTCAACTATAAAATATTACTGGTAAATCGTATTGTGTGTCGTGTCCTAGTCGTTCATGTTATCCCTGTAATCCACTCATTGCTGTACTCTAGGCTATATTACTATGTCTATTTATACCTATATAGTAGTAGCAACCTAACACAACCATCACTCATCATACTCTCAGCATACCCCAGCGAAACTATCACGTCATGCGCCACGCCTACGCTTTTACTGCTCATACTGTTGTTATCTATGCGAGTACTGCCCTGTTGTATAATAATAATATGTATTATGTACCTACGTCTATATACACTTACACTATCCATATTCTATTTTTTTTTTGTTATCTATAATTTTAATGTGCTATATTATCATTTATCGTATTCCTTCGTTTTTAAACATTTATTGAGTATTTTTAAATATATATTCTTTGAATAAAAGTAATAAACTTCTAGTTGGCCTTTTGAATCCGTGTTCACTGGGGACTAAGCATGAAGAATTTATAGTAGCAATGCAATCTCATTCTGTTGACACATGTGGCTTAACCTTACCGTTAAGGGTACGAGGGTCGCTATAGGTACAGCGTACCGCCCGCCGTGGCTGGACGTGGACACATTTATAGACGCCCTTACGGCCTCCGTGAGCTCGTTCGCTAAGTTTGATTACGTGATTTTACTAGGTGATTTTAATATTAATATGTTAGTTAAAGAAGACGTAAATTGTAGGAAACTGACTAGCTTTCTGCAGTGTTTTAACCTAACACAGTATGTAACCGAACCCACACATTATACTGACCACAGTGGCACGATGATAGATCTCGTTTGTAGCGATGCGCCTGCTTTGTTTACACGGGTTAACTACATCCCTGATTTAAGCGCACACGCCTTCATCACTTGCAAACTTAACATAAAACTAGATAAACCACAACCTAAACTAATATCATTCAGACCACTAAAAGAAATTGATTTAAACGACTTTGAGCGTGATCTGAGTAGCATTGACTTCGAGCAAAGTTGTAACATAACTAACGTCAGTGACATGGTGGATGATTTGAATAATAAACTCATTTCATTGTTTGACGTGTATGCTCCGACTAAGACAGTTTGTATTAAGTCTCACAGTAGCCCCTGGATCACCTACACAGTTAAGCAAATGATGCGTTTGCGAAATGACGCCCACGCAAGGTATAGGAACTCTAAATCTTTAGTACATAAACAATATTATAAAGAATTAAAGAATGTTGTTACTAGTGCTTTGTTTAATAAGAAACGTGCGTTTTTTAGACAGAAAATCAATAGCAATATTAATGACTCCAAGGCTTTGTGGAAAAACCTTAAAAAAAATGTCCTTGTTAACAGTTACAGTGTAAAAGAGTTGCCAAGTCATTTGAATAATCCTAACACTATAAACAAGCATTTTCTTGACCTACCCGGCAATGATTTAACCACAATAAGTGACTTAACTGAATTTGAATTTGACCGTCATAGCGCAGCCATTTTTAAATTGATTCCTGTAGCCGAAACTCAAGTAGCTAAAATCATTAAATCATTAAAATCAAATGCAATGGGAATCGACGGCATCACATTAGACATGATAATTCTCACCCTACCTCGCACGTTAGGCGTGATTACTGCAATTATCAACAGATCGATTTTTACACACTCTTTCCCAGAAGCCTGGAAAATAGCTTTAGTCCGTCCAATACCAAAAACGCCGAATCCAGTTGAGATAAAACACTTAAGGCCCATAAGTATATTACCCTGTCTTTCTAAAATCCTTGAAAAAGTCGTATGTCAGCAAATGACAGAGTATCTAGAAGGTAACAATATTCTACCAAGTAACCAGTCAGGGTTCCGCAAGCATCGTAGCACGGCTACCGCCTTGCTTGACGTCACGGATAACATACTGGCTGCTCAGGACCAAGGACAAGGTACGTTTCTGACATTGCTGGACTTCTCACGGGCATTCGATACCATCAATATTGCCTTACTAATATCCAAGCTGGCCTACTATGGATTCGACAGTAACACTGTGAAATGGTTTGATAGCTACCTTGATAACCGTTACCAAATAGTAGAACTCAGTAGCTCAAATGGAAATACCCTAGTTTCCGATATAAGCCCAGTATCTAGAGGCGTGCCGCAGGGATCTATTTTGGGCCCCATTTTATTTATTCTATATTGCAGCGATATAACACGAGCAGTAAGGTACTGTAAATACCATATTTACGCGGATGATTTACAACTATATATTTCATGCGACGCTAAAAATGTAAGTTCAGCAATTTCTAAATTAAACGCAGATCTTGATGCAATCGATAACTGGTCACATAAAAACTCATTAGTCTTGAATCCGTCCAAGTCGAAATACTTAATACTAGGTACCAAACAGCAAATACAAAAATTAGCACATAACAATCATGTAGTACACATAAATAACAATCCATTGGAGTATGTACGAGAGGCTCGTAACCTGGGGATATAAATGGATGGAGAGTTAAGGTTTGAAAGCCATCTTCTTAGTACCGTTCGCAACTGTTTTTACAAACTAAAAGTGCTTTACAAAATACGCGACTTTCTAGATGTAGAACTGAGAATTAGATTGTGTGATGCGTTAGTGTTGTCAAAGTTAAACTATTGTGACATCGTGTACGGGCCTCGTCTACTTGCGCGTACGCAGCGGTTGGTACAGCGCGTTCAAAACGCCTGCGCGCAGTTCTGTTTTAATGTCCCACCGCGCGCTCACGTAACCCCGTTTTTAAATCAAAACAGGATACTGAAAATGTCGACACGTCAAAGACTACACTTAGCCACACTGATGTTCGGTGTCGTACATCGGCAGCAGCCCTCGTACCTCTTCGACAAGCTTACTTGGTCCAACAACGCCAGGTCCCCCCAAGTCAGGTCAGCGAGGTTCCTCCAGCTCGTGTGCCCGCCGCACCATTCGGCTGCATTCCGTGGCAGCTTCCGATATGCCGCCACGAAGTGCTGGAACAGTCTCCCTCCTCCGATCCGTGCGCTAAAAACAACGGGAGTTTTTAAGTCTAAATGTCGGATTTTTGTGCTTAATGCGCAGATTGGGCAGTGGGGCGAGTTATAGCTATTAGGTACAGCTCTTTATCTATCTAGTATTCTATATTTTATCATATACAATCATTAATTCAAATATATTACTTTATTTTATTCTTAGTCCATTGTCTATCTATGAAACTATAATCACTCAATTACCTTCTTGTCCATCTTCTTCGCAAACGTCGTGGAGCGGTAGAACGTATCAGCAGGCATGGCCGACTGTTACGTGCGGCCGGGTTGTCGAGCGATCGAGAAATGGCGGCATTTTCGTTATGTTGCTTGTTGGGTAACTGCTGCTATATACGAGTCAAGCACATTACTTTTTTTCCTTTTTTTACATTTGTAAAAGTTACTTTTTACTGTTAAGTCTGGGAATGTTGCGTATATAATTTTTTGGAATATATGAAACTGGTAATATGCGTAATCCATACCTTGAAATTGAACTGGCCGTCACTTGCAACGATTCAACAGGAACAGGGTTGTGTTGTTCGGGTGTTGCCACACAAAATTGAATTAGTCCTTAAGGTTTTTTTAAGCTTGAATTAATATAATTTTTTTTAATTTATTTCATCTACTGATTAAAATTGTCGCTAGTGTTTGTAATGTTACCTGTTACCTGTTTAGTGTTACCCGTTTTACGTTTAATTTAGTTTAGTTTTTAAGTCGGGGTCTCTCTGAAAATCAGCGCCGCAGTTTCACTGTGGCACAATGCTGAGAGGGATCCTATTCAACGCCTTAATGTCTCCTTTTACTTTATATGTATACTTTACCTATTGTTTTTTTTCTGTGTGCGTTGAATAAATATTTTCTATTCTATTCTATTCTATTCTATTCTTTAATGTTCCGATGAGGGCTCATGTTACCCCATTTCTAAACCAGCACTCAATTCTTAAGATGCAACACCGCCGTAAGCTACATTTAGCCTGCCTGCTTTTCGAAGTACTTAGGCACAAGGCTCCAATGTACCTTTTTGTCAAATTATCCCATGTATCCAACAATAGATCGCGTGAATCTCGGCAATGCGCTATAAATCCCATGTTTACCGCCTTGGCGCTCTACTGCTCTTACAAACATATTCCTTACATTACTATTTCATTCATCAGACAGGATTTAATTTGGCAATCATATTACTTTTCGTCCTCTTATAAACGAATTTAATCATTTAAGTGAAACTGGCATAGATTTTGACACTTCAACTTATACAGGAAAAATATACTTTGAACTCGGCGTCATTTTGGGCAATAACTTAGGGTTACATTAACGAAATAAAAAAAGGTTTTGTCGAAAGCTTTTCTGCCAACTTTTCCTGTCGCACATGTAAAGTGTTAAAGAGCATATTAAAGAAACAGTGTTACGAAGATGAATCTCTACTTCGCAATGCAGAAACATATAACAGGGATTTGCTTTTGAATGATCCATAATTAACTGGCATTAAAGAAAGATGCGTATTTCTAGATATCAAAGATTTTGAGATATTTCAACAGGTTGGTGTCGACGTAATGCACGATATACTAGAGGGAGTAGCAAAATATCTTATATGTTTCATGTTATTGCAATACACTCAAAAATTAAAATTGTTTTCATTGGCTGTTTTAAATGAAAAAATTAGACCATTTGATTTTGGACCGGATAACAAAAATAGACCATGTGGAATAGAAAAAGAACACATTAATCGAGGTTCAGTACGAATTTCTTCCGGAGAGATGCTAACGGTGTTACGATTTTTTGGGATAATTGTTGGTGATTTCATTCCTCGAGATGATGAAATATGGATACTTACTATATGTTAAATTAAGAAAAATTCTCAATATTGCTTTCAGTTTAAAAATTTGTTCTGGGACACCACATTTATTACAAGTACTAGTAGCTGAGTTTAACGAATGTTATATCAAAGTAACGAAAGATTGTCTACAACCTAAGTTTCATAACATGATACATTACCATTCAGCCCTTTTGAAATATGGTCCTATTTATTCACTATGGTCAATGCGATACGAAGCTAAACATAGACATTCAAAAAATGTAGCAATAATATCCAGCAACCATATCAATGTCCCACGAACATGGCTATAATGCACCAGCTTCAACTAAATGATCTTTTTCATCTAGGTGTTCTTAACAGTATTCTTAAATTGGGACCTACAAAGCAGATAACAGTATCAGAAATTGAGTGTATTCAAAGTCGTTTAACGTTGGATCATTCAAAGCCCTTGATTAAAGTGGCTTGGGCAATGATGTGTTCTATAAATTATTGCAAAGGCAATATTCTTGTTTATGATATAAATGAAGATGGATATCTTTACATGTTTCTAGCTATTGAAAAGATATGTCTATAATGGTGACCAATTACTTTTTTCTGGAAATATGTTGGAAACAATAGAGTTTGACGAACATTACTTTGCATATCATGTGAAGCGATCAGATAAATACTGTACTAAAGAGTGGTCCGGAAAAAATGTAGCGGCACATAATGTTTTTTTATAAAATATTTTTTTGGTATTTTTTAAGCAGTGCATTTTTATAGTAATCTGTAAATACTATTCAATGAAATAAAAAATAACAATGGTAAAAATTAACGTGCGATTTCATGCTTTCGCCTTTTATATTACATCTCACCAAAAACTCGTTGAACAGCGTCTTCTGAGAGAATTTATGAGGTGTTTGTCATAACCATAGTTTTTTCTTTAAGTTTGATGGGCTACTTAATGCCTTATTAAATTGTCTTTTGATCAATAGTAAACTTTTTTATTTGACTTTACTTTGAGGTAGTTACATGGAATTGCAACATTTGTGTATTAGCCATTTTTACCAAAATTTGTCTCCCATAGAAAAGCCTCTGTCAGAGGTTAGATTGGAGAGACTTCCTTACTACCCAAAGTAAAATCCAGTTTTTTGGTATTACTTATTCGAAAGATGATATTCCTAAAAGCATAAAACCTGTTGTGAAAATGGAAATTCAATTTGTGGCATTGTAGAAAACAGCGAGCGAATATTGTCAAATTGTGTTGTTCAAAGAGTTATAAAGTACATGCAACAAATATTGAGAAAACTCAAAGAATCTCATACATTTCAATATTATTGTATTTTTATTTGAGAAAATACAGATTACTAAAAAAAAAAACTGCATCATAATTATAAAAAATAAAAAATAAAATACCAGATAATTCATTGCTACTTTTTTACTGAACCACTCCTTATATTTAGCAAATCGTTGCTATCACCAAATCAAAATACTTTGTGTACGTTATTCAATGATAAACAATATGTAATTCTAAGAAGTTCATTGTAAAACGGTATATTCCTACTTGTCCGAAAATTGAGTGTATCCTAAGTATCTCGTTTAATCTTGGATCATTGAAAACCCTTGATCACTCAGAGACGTCAATTAAACTTAATGCTTGATTAAAGTTGCTGCTGTCACTCTCTTTGCTATAGCAATAAAATAAGGCAACACGTCACTAAAGAAGCATTAAATTTAATTTACGTCTCTGAGTGCGGCAGTTAGATCCTTAACTAACAAGGAAAAGTACCCAACTGTCCGGCTCTGATTTGGTTTATTTTGATATAGGTATGTTAGAGAGTAGTCTAAAATAACAGACACGTATTTTTTTTCTGCTGCCCAATCTGAACCTGTTGGGAGAAGTTGTACTCCAAAGTACTGAAAAGTGACTAAACCCTTTAACCTTTTATATTTACTACTTATGAGTTCTTGTAGAAATTTTGAGTTTTGACACATTTTCCTGCTCAACTACGCATGATATATATTCATATTTTTTGTTACATTCACTGTTTTATATAATGCTAGGTTAAGTTTTTTTTTTTCGTTGTGTAATATCATTTATCATAAGCAATATTTAAAAAACGACTGACTGTTGAGTTTCTTGCGGCGTTTCTTCACAGCAGTGGTCTTTTGCGAAGCGCTGGTAGATTTTTGACGTGTATAAGTGCCCGGGTGAATATTTGAAACGGCGAAAAAGAGTGTCTATTTACTTTGTGCTCCAATAATAACAGAAAGTCTCAATTCATTAATGTGATTTGATTCTACATTAAGTATTCTTGGAGGTGCACTTACTTAAAAGTATCATTTTGTATATTTAAAAAATACAAAAATTAAAAACCACCCATATTTGCAATATTTCTCGTGTCACAACACGACATAAATTTAAATGAAAAAGATTATACGCCAATTTATGTACTTAAAAACAAAAAAAAAAATATATTTATAGTTTAATACTTAGTTTTCAAAATTCCAGTAAAAAAAAGAATACTTAATCACTATTTCATTCAAAACATGAAGCTAAAAAAATTGTCACGAATAATTCGTCATTCTTCGCAGCGATGCTTATTTGGCATATTTAGTTAACAAAAATACTTGTAACGGAACAAATGTCGTTCCTATCCCCCCCCGCAAACTGCTCCTCAGTCGCCCATGAACGCTCAACCAAACAACACGGGTCGTTTTAAAAATATTTTAACGTTTGTTCCTCGCTGCTCGAACGTGTCATAGTTTTCGTCATTGGCCTTTTCTATCGTTACTCCGTAAGTATACATTTGTATTGTAATAAAATTATTTCATTTTGTGACAAATTTGATACGATTTACTTATATTTGAGGCGAGATTTTATTTCAACGTAAACTTGCAGGTTACGACAAGTTTTGTCCCAAAAATCATTCTCCTCACCGTCATTCTCCTCAATAACGCTGCTCAGCGTTAATGAGGAGAATGACTATTGTAAAGAATAATGACTTTGTGATATTGTTAAGAATGATAAATGTTGAGAATAATGATTTTTATCTGCCTACATGATATGAACTCAATATCATGTTGTCGTTTTGTTCTCAGTTTTAATGTCGGAGGATATTAAAAACAGGGGTGTTATAAGTTTGACGTGTAAAATGTGTGTGTATGTGTGTATGTTTTTTTTAATAAAAATAATATAGTTGACAATAATATTTTGATTACTGAGATACTTAAAACCATATTCGTCTTAAAACTTATGAGCCCATGAGGCATTTTTGTGCCACTGTGCTTAATTGCCACGATGTCTATAAATGCCATACCTATTTTGTTTAAATCAATTGTTGTTGCAGTGATCCTTGGTGATTGATTGCGGCAAAAGTAACAGGTAATTAGTAATTACAGAAACATGGATGCTAAGAAATCGGAATTGATACAAAAAGTAATGAAGTATTATGAAAAGGAGGAACTGCCCAAAACACAGTCATCGGGGTCAATAATAAATACATTTACTGACAAATCAGTTCAAGTCAATGCATCAGAGATAATAGATAATTTTGTATACACTAAAGAAACTGCAGATCAAGATCAAATTATTGTTTCTTGTGATGCAGGTGTCTTATCTGATTTGAAATTTGGTGGTGGCGAACCCGACCTTCGCAATAAATATTTTGCTCAGTTGGTGGCATTTGAATTAGACCGGGTTCCAGAAGATAACCGCTCTGAATTGTATGCAAATATCATACAACTTATACGAAGCTACAGAGGAGCCGAAAGTCTAAGTGAAATGAATTTACCCAGTCAAGAAGCTTAAGTATCATAGAGATTTTGCAATTTTTGCATAAGAGCATGCTTTCCCTTTTCTCTATCATATTATTAGAAACATTTTTGTTTCAACGTATTTTTTTTTTGCATCTGCAAAAAAAAAATTAATAACAGTGCTTAAAAAACCTGAATTAGTTGTATACACAATTTTATTTGTTATAGATGAAAAATGCCAAAACCCAAAACCAAAGAACAACGTGCAGCCCAGCAAAGGTTATGTCAAAAACGAAGGTATTACGAATTAAAAAATGATCCTGACTTACTTGCAAAAGAGCAAGAAAAACGAAGAGCTGCGTACCAAAGGAAAAAAGAAGAAAAAAAGAGTAAACCTATTGCTGAAAAGACTTTTCGGACACAAAGGGACCAACGTAAAAGATGGAAGGAAAACTCGAAACGCTACAGAGAAAAGAAAAAAAACAGTAATAAAATCGTTACTTTGGAACCTGAGCAGATACAAGCAGTAGAAGACCTTGAAAATATAGCTCCGATTGAGTTAGCTGATCCCTTGCAGGATAAAACTAACATTGTAACAAGAGATAAAATACGAAACATACGTTATAGAGAATTATTAAAAAGGAATGCTCTTATGAAAACCATGCAAAATTTAAAACGGAACATTAACGCTAAGTGCAAGAAAATATCAAGATTAGAACAGCAGCTGAAAATAGTACGAAATGAAAATATACGCCTAAATGAGTTGCTGCAAGATGCCGGTGATCACACTAATAACACCGAAGTTCCATCAACCGATATTGAACCTCCCACGCTAAACAACAGGGTCAAGTATACCATAACACTTATAAAAGACTTTTTCAATGATGATTTAAACAGCACTATTTGGGCGGGTAAAAAAGAATACATCACAAGAAACAAAATCAGAATGCAAAAAAGATTTCTTACGGCACCATTGTCTGAATTATACCAAAAATTTAAAAAAGAAACTAATATACACATTTCCTATACGTTTTTCTGCAAACAACGACCGTTTTGGGTACTTTTTCCAAAATCCAATATGCGGGAAACGTGCTTGTGCAGTTTGCATCTTAATATGGAGTTGTTGGTAAATGCTTTGTACAAAGCGTCTATACTAAATGAAAAATCCTCGTATGAGGCTATATCAAAAGTATGCTGCGATCCAAAGAATATTGACTGCCTCAAAAGAATTTGTAACCAATGCAACAATACCGAACTGAAGATAAATGAGTCTAATAAACATGGTACAATAACTTATTTCGAATAGCAAAAAGTTAATAAAGAAGTAACCCTAAAGGATGGGAGCAATAAAAAGCAAATTTTGACTGAAAAGACAAAACTCACTGTAGCAGCCGAAGAAGCTGTTACAAAATTCAAACAAAACTTTGATAGTTTTATGTATCACACTTATAAGATAGTTAACCAATATAATGAAATGAAAATGCTTAAAGAAAACCTTAACATATGCGAGGCAGTGTTACATATTGATTTCTCTGAAAACTATTCTCTTAAATATGCATCAGAAGTGCAAAGCTTTCATTTTGGTGGAAGCCGACAGCAAGTGTCACTTCACACGGCCGTTATGTATACTCACAATTTTTCAACAGGATCAGTAGCTCCCACATCAATGTGTACAATTAGCCGTTGTCTTCGTCATGATGCTCCAGCTGTTTGGGCTCATTTGATACCACTCATTGATCAAGTAATCCAGCTTAATCCTCTTATTGATACAATCCACATATTGTCAGATTCTCCCACTTCGCAATACCGGAATAAATATGTCTTTTATTTAATCAGTCAGCTTAAGAATGATTTTGCTCAACTTGAAAAGATCACATGGAACTACTCGGAAGCAGGTCACGGAAAAGGTGCCCCGGACGGTGTTGGGGCGGTTTTAAAAAGGACTGCAGATCGCATTGTCCATTTTGGTCAAGACGTGGGAACCTTTGAGCAGTTTTTTGATACGTTGAGTACAAAATTAGAAAACGTCCTTATCAAATGTGTGCAGGATGAAGATATCACACAAAGAGAAAATATGATTCCAAGGCAATTAACAACATTCCGAGGTACCTTTTCCACCTACCAAGTTCTGTGGGGTAAAGACAATTCCAGGATCACAATGCGGAACATGAGTTGTTTTCTCTGCTCTGTTTCAGAAATTTGTGTTCACAATAAGCATCTTGGCTTCTTGGATATTATTGATCATATGCCAAATTATGATAAAAATGTTGATCGCAAAATGGTTGTTATTCTTTCACAAACGAAAGAAAAACTTAAAAACACGGGAGTAAAGGTAATTTCTAATGTATTATTAAACCGTGAGCGGCCATCAACATCAACAGACTTTCATGAAAATTAATTGTTATTTTAAAAGAGTTTTTGTATTTATCTCATCAAGTTTGATTTGTTTCTTCGGAACAAATATTTAACGTATGTTTATTATGTTGAAAAAAATAAGTATTAGGTATGTGATCTCAAAAGTTATATGTGATTAATCACATAATTGTTAAATTTCTCAAACAAAAAAAAAATTGCAAAATCAAAAATGTTTGATGCCTACCTACCTATATTATAGTTAATGAATAATAAGTTTATTTTGTTAAAAGTGAGATTTTTAAAGAGTTACAATTAACAATTCAGAAGTGTTTTCTTTGTTATAATTATAATAGTTATTAATCTAATTGATTAAATATAGCGGTGAAGAGAAAGAGAAACACTTTCCTGTGTTTAATGTAAATAAAAAATTATGTTACCTATTGTAGATAGAGAATAATATTTAGTAAGGTTGAAATGTTTAAACAAGTTTAATTACAAAACAAATACCTAAATAGGGGAGCGTTTCTCTTTATCACTGAAATTTTATACCTATATATAAGATTATTTAATCATTAGACTATGGGTATTCATCATAATTTACCTACCCAGTTAGTTTACATAAATCTAAAAAGTCGCTCTTGATATAGTTAGAAACCTATTGTTGTAATAAAAAATACCAAAAATAAATAATTAATGTTTATTGATAAATAAGCTGTACCTTAACAACTAATATGTATGTTTTATAGGTTTATTAAAACAGTTTAATTTGTAAAAGTTGAAAGTGAGATTTAGTTAAGTTAATTAAAAAAGAAATTTGAGTATATTTTCTAAATCATTATGCGAAGAATTAGTTCATGTTACATTAAATAATTACAGTGTGGAGAAAGGGCAACGATTTTATAGATTATGTGCAATTCAATAAATAAATAAATGTTATTTTTATAATGATACAAAATAATTATATTTTCGCAGGTACACTATGTACTTAGTCAGACTTCAATGAACACGTAAAAAATTGTTTCCTTTTTTTGCATGATTGATTTCATTAATATTAAGATAATTTTGTCAAGCTTAGCCTACACTAAGCCTTTAAATAATGTAACTACAGTTACCAATAAATACAATCATTTTTCTATGTCTGTTCCTTTAATTTATGCCAAAGAAATTGACAAGTGTCATTCTTCTCATCAAAGCATCATAGAAATCTCAACGATTGTCATTCTCCTCACACTTTGTCATTATACTCAACACCTCAGTTTACATTTTTTTCGATTTTGGACAAAATAAACTAAAGCGACACGTGCCTCTTTTACAATTCGTTATTTTAGTCTCTAGTCTAGATAATATGATTACTTGAGTTGCGGTAACACGATATTTATCACAAAGACAAATGTTTCTAACAAAATAAATCATTCTCAAATATTCACCCGCCCGTGCGGCCTACTTACTGAATAAACATCTCTTATCTTTTATCTTTTATCTTTTTAACCTCTATAGAGAATTTGTTCAAAAAAAAATTGCTGGTTACCTACTGGTTTGATTACTTATGTTTAAAAACATGAAAAAATAATACTACATAAATACTGTCATTTTCTCAAAAATGTATTGCCCTAAGAGAAACGAGGAAGACTTTCGTGCAAAAAAGTACTGATCCTATCATTTTCTCGCCAGTAATTTAGCAAATTTTCGTTTCGCAACCAACGATTGACAAATACATCGTTCATCATTTTATATTTTTACAACTACAGATTTAGCAAATAATTCATATGTTCGAATAATAACTTAACAAATTTTCATTTTATATTGTATAATTTGTCAAATAGATTATTTATTATTGATATCAAATAGTCAACTAACGTACGTCCTACAAACGGTATACTACTTTGTTTGTCATAGGTTTCATGTTTTAAAAGCTTTAGTATAAAATGTTTTGTAAAGTTTGTATAGGCAAAGCCACAAAAGTGGGGGGGAGCAAAGCCTCTCAATTAAAATTATACCTAGAAACACCTCTATTGCTTAAGTCGGGTTAGGTTAGGTTAGGTTAGGTTTGGTTAGAAATGTGCCAAAGCGCGAAGCGCCATAAATATGCGGAAAAGGAGCTCCGCGTTGCGAAGCTCCGTCGACTGTCAATGATGTAAACGAGCTGTTTCTGGGCGATTCCACGCAGAAAAATTCTGCAGGAACAAATTTTGTTTCCGATGTCAACTTTGTGCTACAACTTCGCTGTTACGCTTAAATGATAGTTTTTATTCAATGTAATAATTTTATTAAAGAGGTACTTTAAAAATAATCATATTTGAAATATATTCAAAGTTGAAAAAAATGTGCTGTGTATGACAATGCCAAAATAAGCCTACAATGATGCAATGTGACCGAAAATGACGAATATTTTAATCAATAACATAAAAAATCTTATTGGTATCAACTAAACACTACCAGCATCAGTCATTTTTAATCGACTTCCAAAAACAGGAATGGGGTTTATATGTTTCGTATGCATGGGGTTGTATGTGTTTTTACAATCTTTTGTGATATTCAGCGATATTTTTTTGCCACGTCACGTTGACAGACTTCTCAGTCTTTTTTTCTAGTGCATTTATTAAAATGAAATAAAACTAAGTGATTATAATATTGTCATATCTAGCAAAGTAAATTTGGTACACGTAGCCAAGTTACTCGGTACAATCAACCGTGTTTATGGGGTAGCTACAACCAATCTGATTGTCATTTCTAGCCAAGTTAATTTGGTCCACGTAGCCAAGTTACTCGGTAAAATCAACCGTGTTTATTGGGTAGCTACAACAAATCTGATTGTCATTTCTAGCCAAGTTAATTTCGTACACGTAACTAAGTTACTCAGTAAAATCAACCGTGTTTATTGGGTAGCTACAACAAATCTGATTGTCATTTCTAGCCAAGTTAATTTGGTACACGTAACTAAGTTACTCAGTAAAATCAAGCGGTTTTATTGGGTAGCTACAATCAATCTGATTGTCATATCTAGCCAAGTTAATTTGGTACACGTAGCCAAGTTACTCGGTACTGTCAACCTAGTTTATTGGGTAGCTACAAACAATCTGCTTTGTAACTTCTAACCAATTGAAATTGGTATACGTAGTAATGTTACTTGGTATTCTTAAGTTGGTTATTTAGGTTACCACAGCTAAAATGCTTTATTGCAAGGACAATTTCTGGTGACTCTTTTAGATATACACTTTTAGTATACTGACCCGCAAATTAGAAAAACCTAGCAGAAGTCGACTCATACTAAAAACGTATTTGATATATGTTGTCGTGCGTACAGTTCCAAAGGGGAAGGCCGAATTTTTTGTAAACATAAACATATTAAGCAACACATTTTCAGTGCGAGTTAACTTCCTAAAGGATTTTCCTAGAATGAGAGATCAGGTTACGTACTAAAAATTGTATATCTCAAAAGTGTCATCCCTAATTGGTTATTGACTCGAGTATATGATATGAAAATAGTAAGATGGTATAAACGACGCTGACTGAACATAGCATTAGGGAAAAAAGGTTATCATGTCGGGAATTAAGAAAAATATCGTTCCTCTAGCAGTTATGAAACACAGTTATCAATGGTAAAAATATGTGAACTGAACGATCTTATGCTTTAAGTATATCCCGACAAACCAACCTTTAAAGACATTAAAAGACTTTTTATGTATTTTAAATACAATGCACTTTATTAATTAATGAATTAATTATAACTTAAGCGGCGAACCTAGTATCTAGTTTTATTTATTTAAGTTAGGTATTCTGAATTTTATGTCGGCAACGTCTTGTTATTCCATGTTGGCAAAACTTGTTCAACACAACTTTTTCTTGTAGGTGTATATGTATTTTTATATCGATGACGTTGCATACGTACAATTCAGTGAGTAAAAGAAATAAAACCACTAATTAATTATTATGTGAAATGACATGAATTATTCAAATTTGAATAAAAGGTAGCTTTCCGTTCCTCGCGGCAAGCGGAATGTGTCGCGACCGCAGACGGCACTACTTAGCAGTATGAATTTGTAGGGTCCCCCATTCCGACACGAGTGCAACTGCCTACACCTGTCGTGCAGGAGTTGCAGTCGAGTGTCGAAATAGGTTCCGTACAAAATACCGCTAAGTAGTGCCGTGTGCCGTCGCGGCATATGCCCTCTACCGCGTGCCGCGAGGTACGGAATGCTACCTTGAGGTTTATTAATTATACTTTAAGGTAATTGTCCGAGTGGACGACATTGACCCACTGTATGACTTTTTTTGCAGTTAATTTGAAATAATAAGACAACGGATATTAATATAATCCAAAAACCAGGTTTAATCGACTACTAGTGTCATCTATAAATCTTTATGCAGAAATTGTCATCGATGCGATAAAATATGTTTTTATTTGAGAGTCAGTTTTTGCGAGCAGGCACTTCGAGTTGGATGTACGTCGGTCTGCTTGTGAAATCTGCTAAGACATCGGATCGTGAATGTGGATATTATAGCCAGAAATTCAAGTTTTTTTTTTTTTTTTAATTTATTTAGAACACAAACAGTCACATAAAGAAATTTAGATAGGGTACACATAGAGTACCAACACACATAATGCTAAAGACCTGGAGGTTCATTAATACTAAGATACTCGTAATTTTGCTAACAAAACAACTAAAATAAAATGTGGAAAATTCTTCAGTTAGATTTTAAGGAGATCTGAAAGTTACAGTTACATTAGGTAATTACTTAATTATTTCCTTCATGGATTATTTAAAAAGTAACTTATATTTTAATAACAATTTGGTACTTAACAATGATTTGTGAAAAGGATCTACATCGATCAGAGATGATGTGAGTATGCCGAGAGTATTTCTTGCGGGCAAAACTGATATGAAAGAGAGATCTAGAACGTAAGGGTTTTATAGGTAACTGATTATTGAAACCATTAAATCATTAAACAAACTATTGATATTAAGTGTTTTAAACTAATTATATTAATTAAGTTAGTATTTTGGAGGTATGTCATACACTGGATATTTATTTTGTGTTTAGTAGTAGATGACACCCATGTCATTTACTCGAACTGGTTTTGTCTTGGGCGCGCTTGAACCCCTCACTGCGCTCAGGACTCGTCTTAATTATCGTATCGTATCGTAAAAATATATATTATTAACTCATAACACCCTCGCTGCGCTCGGGAATTAAATCTGGAGTCCTTCGTTACGTTCAGGATTCAATATCGCGACCGTGACATAAAACAGTGCTTTATCCCCTCGGTGTATAATCAACTATTGTACGAGTTCATTATAGAAGATGTTTCGTCATTGTCACTACTCATTTTCTTAGTTTTTATTTTAATTTTTTAAGCTTAGCTTTGAAAAAAAAAGTTATCACACCACGCACTGGCGTCCGTAATGTTGCAATACTGTGCTGTGATTGGCTAAATATTAGCCAATCCCAAAGCGTAGTTTTTTATTTTTTATACCCTGGATACAGCAGCAAGTTTAAGTAGATTGACAGATGACGCGATGCTGCTACCATAGTACAAATAGAAAAGTAGCTCGACTCCGGCCCTTTAGGAGATTCTGATACCTATTGCCGCTCGAGCGTCAGGGTTGTCCAAACTTGTTTTTCAATTTTAGTCACCTACTTAGCCATACTTTGATCTGTGATTTATAATCATAGTAGTTTTCATAAATTACACAAACCTAAAGTAAGTATTAATATTGTTAGGTACCTAAGTAGCAAATTTAAATTATTTTAATTACATACTTTTATCTGTTGAACCAAACTATGATTATGTTTATAGGTATGTGATGTCATATGTAAATTCCTTTTCGACCTTTTGATAATGCCGCTTTCGGGCAAGGTAAGTTTTGACTAGGTAAGAACTTACCTATTATTGGCGGCATGCGCCGCCGCCGCGTGGCTTCCTTAGAGCATTGTCAGCTCGCGCCGCGCGGCATTTACACAACATTGAATAAATATCTGAATAATAACATCACGGGAAAATCTTACACAAATTGACCTAGGTAGTCCCAAACTAGGTTCTAGGATTGTACTTTGGATACTAGGTAACGATAAACATACTTATGTAGTGAAAAATACATACTTTATATTACTATATAGGTAGGTACATATAAAACACCCAAGACGTAGAAACAAATACCTACTCGCACTCATCACACGCCCAGAGCGGGAATCGAACCCAGAACCGCTAGCTTCGTAAGCAAGGTCACTAGGTACTTAGTCACTACCAACTACCTAGGCCATTGACGTGGTCACATGTCACATGTTACCTGTCACGTCACACTCAATAACTTAAATTACCTACTTAATACGTATTTATTTCACATAGGTATACTATAGGCAGGCCGGTACGAAGTACTTAAATAATTAATTAGGTATTTACATTAATCACTTGCAGCTTTTATTAAATCTGGATATAGTACCTACCTAAACTAGGTTTAGGCACAGGTTAGGCGTTTTGAAACGAATAAAAATGTCAAGCTGACAATAAAATAGATTTAACAAAAGCTGCAAGTGGGCTATAAGCTATAAATATCAAAAAATAAACAGCATTCTTCTCAACACAAACTTCCGACTCCAAAAGTATGTTGAAAAACGTAATATTGTATACTGAACAATATTACGAGTTTTCGGCAAGACACTGTCGCTCGATGTTTTAAAGCAATGACGCCGCGGCCCCGTCTAGTCACCGTTCCTGCGCCTCCATTTGTAGTTTCGTGTGGGAGGTTCGCCCCGCCCACAGCCGTACGGTCGGCGTAACGCACACATGCAAGCCGCGCGATGTACCTTTGTTTGAAGACGATCTACTTTTCTATTTATACTATGCTGCTACGTTCCGAAACGCCATAGATTGGCCAATATTTTGTATCGGATCGAGTCTCCTTATACAAGGACACATATTATTGAAATACGAAGTTCTATTTTCAAATTTTTTTCGGTTGTCTAGAGCGTATCGAAACAGTTATTTCGGTTGATTCGGAAGTAACATAGACTATTCGACGATGAAAAGAGTGACGTTGCAGTATTCTCTATGAAATCCTTATACATAGATTTTAAACGAGGAGAACAAAAATGTGTTTTTCTCAAACATGCAATGAAATATTGATGGTATGTTCCTTATAATTAATGATTAAACGAACTTACCTTATGTGAAGTTCTATCATAATTATACGAGCTGCTTCGTCCGAAGAGATTAGATATGAATTTGTAGTAACACGCATCGTGTTGCCATTCAACAACAAAGTAATAAGCATTTTTTTTTTTTTTTTTTTTAATGTAGGTAGAACCAATCATCTACCTGAACCCTCTATCCAACTACGCACTCATTTAGTTTAAAGTTAATCCTTAATATTTCACCCTTACTGGGTATGTGTACATAGGGCGGGAGGGATCTAATCTCTTCGGACGAAGCAGCTCGTATAATTATGATAGAACTTCACATAAGGTAAGTTCGTTTAATCATTAATTATACCTACTCCTGCTTCGTCCTCGAGATTAGATATGAATTTGTAGAATTTGAAAGGTAGGTGAAATATTAACAACATGAACTAATCAATCAATTTTATTTTTATTTTTTATTCATTATTTATTTATTTTTACATCTTTACTGAATTCTAATTTTAATTGTTTAAAATCGAAACAGCAAATTCCGTTTGATTTTGTGATACAAGGTTTCTATCATAAAATCTACCGAATACTTGAGAGTGACCACTCCATCCGGCAGTCTTTCTAATTAAATCTATATTGACGCCGGATCGACGTGCGGCTGACGTCGCTGCGTGCCGGGTGGAGTGGGCACTGAATATTGTCGTATCTATTCCGCTTTTTGTCAAAGTCTCTTTGATCCAACGACTTATACTTTGGGAACTGACCTGCTTGTAAGGTTTTTTAAAACTTATAAAGAGATAATCATTCCCAGGAGGTCTTAATTATTTTGTTAAATTTATGTAACTTAATAAAGTTTCAGCTGGGCAAATCTCAGGTCTTGGACTAAAAAACGGAATATTAAGACTAGGCTGCAAAGCCTCAGATCGTGAAGTTTTGATCCGATCGGGAATTTTAATCGTAATTTGATCGGAATAAACTTCAACGTTCTTTACATTTATCAGAGATAAAGTCTGCACCCTATGTGCAGTTATTAGTGCCAATAACGTTACAGCTTTTTTGGTTAATTGTTCAATATGTATCTTATCATTGGGATAAAGATTTGATAGATAATCTAACACTAAAGATGGTGACCAAATTGTATTATACTTAGGCAATGATGGTCGAAGCCTATAAAATCCCTTAAATAATCTGACTACACGATCATCTGATCCAATTTTAGATCCTAACACTAACGATAATGCTGATCGGCAGCTGTTTAATGTGCCGTAACTGGCTCCGTTATTAAATTCCTTTGTAAAAAAGTAAATCAAATTTGGGACAGAAGATTCATAAATATCTTGATTATGAAGGATACAGAAACGAAACCAACTTTTTAATGCCGACTCATACTGTCTAAGGAAGTTGTCGGATAGCGAAGCCAGCATTATCTCTAATGAACAGGGTGGCACGCATCTTCTTAATAACGCCGTCCGGATAATTTCCCTGCAACCAGGTTGACCTTGGGATGGCTGTCGGGAACAGATAATAAAACACAATCGTCGCAAGAGAAATTAATAACCTCGGAGCTAAGCAGACTTAGAAATAACGGATACCAAGGCTGCGTGGGCCATAGTGGTACAACTACTATGCCTTCAGCTTTATCGTGTATGACCTTTCTCAACATCTTCAAAATAATTGCGAAGGGCGGAAAGGCGTAGAAGAACATGCCTGTCCAGCTTATGGTAAAAGCATTATTTGTAAAAGCTTCTGGATCCCTGTGCCACGATACAAAATGTTCGCACTTCTTATTTATTCTACTTGCAAATAGGTCGATCTTAGGACGACCGAATTTTGAAACGATCTGGCTGAAAGCATGGTTGTTTAATTCCCATTCCACATCTGGGTGAGTTTTTCTTGATTCCGCATCTGCTATCTCATTGTCCTGGGAGCTTATGTATGCTGCCAAAACAAAAATACTTCGTATTTCGCACCATTGCCAAAGATCTTTAGTCACCTGATTGAGATGTGGGAATCTAACACCACCCATACGGTTGACATATGAGATAGCAGTTGTGTTATCGATCCTTAATAGAATTTGACATTCTCTAAGATCCCTAGCAAATATTTTAAGTCCGAAAAACGCTGCCAGTAACTCTAAATAATTGATGTGGTTTTTGGCTTCATCTTTACTCCATAAACCACTGGCGGTCTCCTTTCCGCATGCTGCCCCCCACCCTTTTTTACTTGCATCTGAGAAAATTTCGATACAGTAATTATCAAGTCTGATGGGGTTAACAGATTCATTTATGTTGTTTAGCCACCAGGTGAAATCAGAATGCAAATTTGAGGGTAGTGTCATATAAGAATCATAATCCTCTGAATTAAGTAAGGTAAGATATTTACACCTTTCCATTTGTTTTGTATACAGCCATCCGTATTGCATGGCAGGACAGGCTGATGTAAGAAGACCCAACAAACGAGCGAATCCCCGAATTTTACATCTTTTTGTTTTAACAAAGATATCTAATTCTTTTTTAATAAGCATTCTTTTTTCATTTGGGAGCCTTATATGAATTTTTTTTGAGTCAATAACAAAGCCAAGATATTTACAGGTGGTTTGTGGAACAAAGCAACTTTTTTCCCTGTTAATAACAAATCCGAGAGATTCAAAAATACGTTTTGTTTGTACGGTATTGTTGACACAGTCTGCGTAAGTACGTCCTATCATACATACGTCATCTAAATAAATAGTTGACATTAGACCCATTGACCTCAGTAACGACATTACAGGTTTTAATAATTTCGTAAAAACGAAAGGGGCGGTACTTAAACCGAAAGGAAGAACATTAAACTGGTAATATTTACCATTCCAACGAAATCTTAAGTATTTTTTAAAATCATTATCAATTGCAACTAGAAAATAGGCATCTTTAAGGTCTAAGTTGGCCATATAGCAACCATGTGAAATCAATTTAAGGGTTGTTCGTAAATCTTCAATCTTAAAGTGTTCAGTACGTACAAACTTGTTGAACGACTTAAGATTTAGGCCCCGTTCTCACGAGCGCTTTTTCAACGCGCGTTAAAAAAACGTTGAAATGACACAAATTGATAACCATGTGTTTTTTCACACGAAGGCGGTTTTAAAGCGCGGCGCTTTTTTATCGAACACTGTTCGATTTTCGACGTTGGGCGTTGGACGTTAAATTGAATTGAGCTTACGGAACTCCGTGTTTGTGTTCTAACGCGACGCTTTTTAAGCGCTCGTGAGAACGGGGCCTTAAGATAAACCTATTTTTACCGTTAGGTTTTTTGATAAGAAAATAACCAGACAAATATTGGCCGTCACAATAATCGCATTCAGTAACGGCCCCACTATTGACAAGCTCGTTGATAGAATTTTGATAATCTAAAGTTTCAGACTCAGACAGTTTTGGTGAGCCAGGTGTGTAATTTTGCACAACCGGTTGTGAAAACGGGATCTTATAACCTTTAATCCAGGATAAAATAACTGGATCTCTAGTTAAAACAGACCACTGGTTATAAAACTGCGAGAGTCTACCAGCAATGCGTACCTCCTCTAGCGACGCGGCGCCGGTGCTCGCGGCCGCGCCGAGCGCGTCGGCGGTGGCGGCGGCCGCGGCTGCCAACCCTGTTGCCAGCGCCGGGCTGGCGACGCTGGTACACGCGACTGGTTCCCCACTGCAGGGTTCGCTACTCTCACTATCGACTGGAGTTGATTGTGCTGGGGAAATCTTGAGTTTTTTGGCGGATACTTTTGGGTTATTTTTTGATTTAAAAAAGGCTTAGAAGTCGTGGCCCTCATGTCCGATGCTGACTTATTAATGGCTTTTGCAGCCCTAAGTGTATCTGCCAGTTTCTCTCCAAACAAAAAACCATCTATTTCCGTGTCGTAAAGCTGATCTTTAAGTTCTTTTTTCATCGTAGAACATATAAAACTACGTCTTGTGAGGGACTCTGTGTGTTGAGAGTCGCACATAATGCGACCCGCTTCTATAAGAAGTTTTATTATATTGGGGTCTTTATTTTCTGATGCCAAATACAAAGTTAAGGCCCCACTTACGCAAGAAATAGCGGCACCCTGCTGCTTTTGTTTAGTCTCCAAAGCTTTATCCTTCTTGATTAGAGCATCAGACAACGCAGCTTTGATCTCAGGATTAAGGGCAGGTGCATCTATCTTTCTGCAGTTGTTCGGAATAATATGTTTGTCCAATAATTCTTTTTTGGCTTCCTTTGTCAGGCCGGAAGTAGATATGTGCTCCCAGCGAAGAGCAAGGTCGTTTTGAATATTAGCCCCATATCTTTTTCCTTGGAAGGAGTCTCCCCCAGTAACGATAAAATTTCTTCATCCAGGATGCCTCCCGGCTGTTCAGAAGTAAGATCCTCTAGGTTTTCTCTAATTTCGGGCTCAGTAGCGGCCTGCGGAGGCACAATTGCATTGTCTTCCAAATTTTCTAGACTGGCCAGATCAATTAACGGTTGTTCGTAATCGTCTGAGAAAGACATAAATGCGAGCTGCATTAAATCATTACGGTTATTTTATGAAAAAAACAACATAATCTATCGCCAATATTTATACGAAAAAATTATATTTTAAGTGAAGGATTAGTCCTCGTAATTAGACACAGCACTTGGTGTTTATGTGAGTCCGGAAACATCCCTTTTAGATGTACACAACAACTCTTGTAACGAGATAGTCCCCTTAAACTATCCACTTGTTACTTTATTATTATTATTTTACTATTAACAATATACTTTATCTTAATTTTCAGTTAAGTAATTCATTTAAAATATTTAAGTATTATGACGGTAACACTCCATTAAAGTGTACACTAGTATTTGTCTGTAATGCATTTAAATTGTACATAAGACATGTCCTACTAACGATACGAAAAACTCACTAACGGCATCACCCCGTGCCGAACAGGATACTTATCAGGGATTGTCCTGGCGTTCAAGGCGCGATAATCGCCGCAAGGACGCCAGGAGGAATCCTTCTTAGGAGTCATGTGCAATGGCGAGGACCAAGCACTCTTCGATGGCCTTGCAGTGCCGCAAAGGACCATGTCCTCAAACTCTTTTTGAGCAGCGACAAGTTTCTGTGGAGCTAGTCTACGTGGACGGCAAGACACAGGTGGACCATCGGAGGTTTTGATGTGATGCACAGTGTTGTGCTTGACGAGTCTAGGCAGACCTGGCGGTCGAGTGATCTCGGGGAACTCAGCTAGCACATCTGAATAGGTGGAGCTACCTACATTAACAGCTTTGACACTAGGTTGTGACGTTCCGGAAAAAGATACTGGTACGCATAGTTTAGTACTACCGTCCACCAGACGCTGCTGACGACAATCAGGTAACAAGTTGTAAAAACTAAGGAAATCGGATCCTATAATAGGAGTCGCAACATCAGCGATCACGAAATTCCAATGAAAATCACGGCGTAACCCTAAATCCAGGTGCATGGAAATGTTGCCGTATGTCCCAATTGAGCTGCCGTTAGCAGCGCTTAGTTTATAATCGCTAGCTGTGTAGCAACCTCTAAGAAGACGACGAGGGAAACAACAGAGGTCTGACCCAGTATCGACTAAGTACTGGTGTTTAGACTTCTGATCTGTTACAAAAATTCGGCGGCTGGGAGGAATACAATCAGTAGCCGCCTCTACTAATTGTCGGCATCGTTTCCCTGCTCACTGGGTTTCCAGCTACATGGGGTTATGCACCTGTTTGCTTTGTCATTGTATTTTTTATGGTACCAACATACCTTGGTACCATTCCTTGGCGTGGAAGCACGTGAGCGTGAGCGATTGGACGACACAGAGCGATGGCGTGTGCGCCTGGGTTGCTCACTGACAGATAAAGCAGCAATTTGTTTTTCTAATCTGTCCATCCGCTGAAACAGAGCGTCCTGGTTGACAGTTGGAGCGACAGGAAGTGCACAAGAGAACACTTGCTTGGGGCCTGAAATCTCCATAACTTTATCCCCAAGTTCAGCTAGTTTATCTAGGCTAAGTTCAGCCTGAGAAGCTAGAATGGCCTGTACATGTTGTGGAAGTCGACGCAACCACAATTGGCGCAGCATATCGTCCGATAGAGCGCCTCCAGCAAGTGAGCGCAGATGTCGGAGAAACTGGGATGATCGTCTATCTCCAAGCTCTTCCTCACTGATCAGCTGACGAACCCGTTGCTCTTCGGACATGGACAGACGTCTGATAAGTTCCTCTTTCAGTTTCAAATATTGTTGGCCTTTGACTGGCGGCTTTGTGATGAGGTCTTCCACTTCACCAGCTAATTTCTGATCTAACTGAGCGATGACATAATTGAACATTGTATTGTCAGCGGTGATACCTGCTATCTGAAACTGAGCCTCCACCTGTGCAAACCACACTGCAGGCTTATCAGGCCAAAAAGTTGGCAATTTGAGAGAAACTCTGCATACTTCTGGACTCTGAATCAGCTGTTGCTGAAGGACAGCATTTTCAGCTTGTAAGCGCTGAACCAAGGCTTGTAATTCCTCTCCCATAGTTAGTTAATTTAAAAAAAAATCACACACACAAAACCCGCATGCAAATAATATCAAAACAGTTAAAAAAAAAAGGTTAGAAAGAGCTATTGTGGGGTGGTTCTAGTGGTATGGTAATACTGATGCATCATAAGCAAGAAAATAAAATTATGATACCACAAGTATCGAAACTATAACAACAAAATGCAATATATGAACCAAAACAAATTTTAGTAATTAGTTATTTAACATTATCAAAATTTAAAATAAAGAAAATAACAACACAGTTATATATATAGATTCGCTTTTATGCACCACAGTTCCAATGAACAATTTAAACATACACAAGCAGTTAAAAATACCCAACAACAACAGCTTGTGTTAATAATGTATTTTCCAGGTTAAATTCGTAATCAAGTAGCAAAATTAGTATTTAACATGCTTTTTACTTTCATTAGGATGCTTTGTATTCACAAATATTAGTTTTAAACTACCTGAACCAAAGTTAAAAATCGCCAAAGTTCAACAGTTATGTCAGAAGTTATTTGTAAAAGGTTTACGAAATATTTGTTCAAAAACTTACCAAGAAAGGCGACACTGTTTGCTACTGATAGTAGCAAAACTAAAAACAACACTAAAGCTAAACATTAATTAACCCAAATTACGTTAATACTTAAAAGAAATTACGAAAAACTTAACCATAAAAGTATTTTGTTTACATTCACCGTTTGACGTTTAGAGATGTAGCCGAAACGTTGAAAGTCCAAACGAAAGTTTAAGCGAATGTAGTGTCATAAGTCACGACACGATCACACTACACAATCTATGCGATTCGTTTCCGATT
This sequence comes from Acleris cristana, assembly GCA_948252455.1. NCBI lineage: Eukaryota > Metazoa > Arthropoda > Insecta > Lepidoptera > Tortricidae > Acleris > Acleris cristana. The sequence goes on from OX411771.1 coordinate 31,936,813, forward strand.
TCGATCTCACTAAGCACAGCACTATCGATAGTTCCGCAAGTTACCACGAGCGAAGAATATCACTGGCGCTAGTTGTCTCAACAGATAGACAAAGATGACAGAAATGAAACCTAAAATAAAAAAGAAACCTAGGTTATGTCCCGCCAAAATGTTAACTGACCGCAATCACGGAAAATTGTCACGATTAATGTAGATCGGCACTGAAAATCCCAATATAAGTAGCATCTTGGTCTTGTAGAATGCACAATGTAGAATAAACAATCCAACGGAATTTTCTGAAACGGCGCCGGCGTCAACTGGTAGAAACAGGTTTTCTTAAGGACGCGATGTTGGAAATATTCCTTGATGACTGGTTTCCAAGTTTCTAGGTATCCTTTGAAGTAGATTCAGGTCCAACTCAGCGAGAAATCGATGATCCAAAAGTCCGAAGGCACCACTTTAGTGGTAGATCACGTCGGGGTCACCAATTTGGGCTTTCGCCGTGTGGGGCTATTGCCGTTGAGCGGCGTAGGCCTAAGTTGCGTGATCACGTCTTCTACGGAGTCGTCGAGTCGATGAGATGAATGATACAACACATTTGGAACAACGAACTTAGATGTTTATTTATTTAAGTATTAAGTAATACGGCAGGAGAACAATATAAAGTTGTATTTGTCTCTAGTGAAACGTCAAGTAAGAGAGCCAGATAATTTATCTATCTATACATAGACATGACATAAGATGCCACAGTGTTGCCACAACTTCACTGAGTAACCAAATAAAGCTGGCATGTAATTTATGCACATATTTGAACTAATAAATACATTTATAAATTCAAATGGTTTTGGTAAATGAATACGTTAATTTAATAACATTAAAATAAAAAGAAACTATTTATTATTTAGTTATTTGTGTTACGTAAGTCATTTCAAATTGTCCTATCATTCAATTGAATGGACGCTTTATGCAAACAGCTATACGGACCCGACAAAGCTGTCAAAGACTATCGGCGGAGAGTGAATGAGGCAGATTCCGACCCGTGAGTGCGATTATGTAAAAAAAAAGCATTATAGGTATTTATAGCCTGACAAGTTGTACGGACTAGGGTCCATTTCTCAAAAAGTATTAGTCTAATAATATTAGTGTTCTGTCTCGTGAATAAAACTATAAAATGAAACAAAACACAAATATTATTAAAGTACCTAATACTTTTGAGAAACGGGCCCCTTCAGACTATTACAGACCCTGGGAAAGTCTTGCTAATAACTGTGAATATATATACCTAGGTGTTCACATATTTTCCAAACCATTAAATAAGTACCTAATCAATTTTATTGCTAGGTAGTAAATGTAGTAATAATTGACTAAAGTCTAAAAAGGTACAATAACCTGTATTAAAAGCTGATCTTATATTTTACAGGTAGGGATAAACTAAGTGCTGTCACATCCGTCCATACAAATCAGAGGCCCTACTTTAAAAATCGAAGTTCGAAGTTACGTTCGCTCCATTCCTTTCTTTCGATTTAGTCACAAATGACGAGTGACAGGGATGGAGCTACCTTAACTTCGAACTTCGATTTTCAAAGTAGGGCCTCAGTACCTACAACTTTCTAGGAAATGCCAAATGACAAAGATTTTTTTCCAAACCTTATGGAATTAACCCTTTTCAAGACCACCCGCACAGTATTTGTGACCACCTATGTAAGTATATGGCAATAACATTTACCAGTGTACATAAAAGGGTGGATCACTTAAGGTTGACTTCCATGGGTAGCGGCTGATGCGACAGACGCGTGCGGCTGACGTGCACGATCGTAGCGCGCATCTCGCGACAGTAGTAAACACTATGAAAACGTATGGCACCGCTTCCGTGGTTAACGGCTGACGAATCTGCGAGCCGTGCGCAGCTGAGCCGCTTATATACTACGGAAGCGGTGCCATACGTTTTCATAGTGTTTACTACTGTCGCGAGACGCGCGCTACAATCGCGCACGTCAGCCACACGCGTCTGTCGCATCAGCCACTACCCATGGAAGTCAACTTTTAAGGTATGAAAACGTATTTTTTTGCTTTAATCCTCTTTTGCTAATATGAGAAACTTGTTACACCTACCTTACATCCATAATAATATATAAAACTAGAGGACGCCCGCGACTTCGTACGCGTAGAATTAGTTTCCCGCTACTCCCCCCCATTTCTTCCCGTTGGGGGTCGATTTTCGGAAAATCCTTTCTTAGTGCTCACTTACATCATGAAAGGAACCCATGTACCAAATTTCAAGTTTCTAGGTACAGTAGTTTCGGCTGTGCGTTGATATGTCAGTCAGTCAGTTTAGCCTTTTATATATATAGATATAAAAGAGTTACAGAAATATTTAGTACTACATCAAGCTAACGGAACTTTTACAAAATAGGGAATTAAGCCATTTGTTTAAAGTTCCGTGAGTTTGGGGCAGTACAAAATATTCATGTACAGTCGAGGCCATATTTGCATGGATAGTTGTCAAACAAAATCCTATAAAGTGAAAACGACGCCATTTTTGTGTTCGTGTTGTGTTATTACTTACGTATGAGGCTTCTTAATTCAATGAGATCTTGCTAGATGGCGCTGTCATCACCGAATAATTTAAAACATACTTTTTTCTACATCTTTACTTTTCTGCCGAAATAGCATGTTCCTTTATTATTGTCTTAACGTTATAAACTTATAAAACTCCCAAAACAGTTAAATTTTTAACTTCCAAAAACACTAAAGTTTCGCATGGATTCGAACCCGTATCATTATGGATGGGAAACGCTCCTACGTGCCATTCGACCACAACGACATTTACTTAGTCCGGCGAAATTGTGTATCATGTTATTTTTACGTTCAGATTATCTTCCAATGAATAGGGTTAAGTAGTATTAAAATTTATGAGGGTAAGTTGTAAATGTCTGAACACCGGATCGGTTTTAATAAAGATTTACTTACGCCCGTTCGTTCGTTGCTCCCTGTTAGATTGCCTTTGTTGTTAATTGATACTTACTGTTAATAATTTTTAATGATGAGTTCTCATTGCAATATCGACTTGGTAAAAAGATCGCAAATAATTGCTTTGTATGATCAAGGCAAAAATTTGTCTGAAATCGCTAGAGAAGCCGGTGTTAACGTAAGTATTTTTGTAAATATAATTTAAATTAAATTACTAATTGAAATAAGTATATAATAATTATATTTAAATATATATTTTAAAGGTAATTTAAATATCTGATATTTTGTTATAGAGAAAGACCGTTGTTTTATGGGTCCGACGATTTGAAGAGGAAGGTTCTTTGTTCCATCGCCAAAGAACTGGCCGAGCTCAACTCATAACCACACAGCAGCGTCAAATCATGGTGAGGAATTATGAGGAAAATGGATTTATCCCGACAAGACACTTCGCCGGTTTATTCGATACCAGCATGCGCACAGTGCGACGTGCTCTGCACAGCGAGGGCCTTCATCACCGCCGGCATGCCGTCAAACCCTTGCTTACTGAAGCTCACAAAGGAGCAAGGTTAGCTTTCGCCTTGGAGCATTTAAATTTCGACTGGAGTAAGGTCGTCTTTACAGACGAAAAAACTTTTAAATCCAGCCAACACGGACGACTTAGTTTATGGCGGCGGAATAATACCCGCTATGATAGTAATCACGTTGTGCCCAACATGGAGTCTGGCCGGATAAGTGTGAATATGTGGGGCTGGATGAGCGCAGCCGACCCTGGGGAACTAGTGCGAATGCCCAGCCGAGCGACCAGTGCTCATTATGTGGACGTGTTGGAGGACACCATGCTACCTACTGTTCGCAATGTGTATCCGGAAGACGAATTACCGGTTATATCATTTGTTCAAGATAATTGCCCTATACACCGTTCGCGTGGTGTGCGGGAGTGGTTCGATCAGCACAATGATATAGCGGTAATTCCTTGGCCGGCTAGGTCACCAGACCTAAATCCAATCGAAAATGTATGGGGTGTGATGGTTCAACGCTGGGATAACCAGAATGAGCGAACCCCAGAAGCATTAGAGGCTCATTGTTTGCAAGTTTGGGAAAGCATTCGTGGCTCGAGCTTGTGCAGGAATCTTATTGATTCAATGCGTTCTCGCATGCAGGCCGTTATCGAACGTAATGGCGGCTACACTAGCTATTAAGTTATACCTATTAAGTAGGTAAGTAGATAGATAATATTATTTAGTTGAGACCGGGTTATATATTTAAATCTATTTAACAAGTGACTAGAAAGTGAACGCAAGAATAACGTTATAAATATAACTGTTTTATTTCTAGTGTGCAAAACCAAATTAAAACTTTATTTCATTTTGATAACTTAACTCACTAATTGTCTTATTCCCCTGTAATTTGTTTGAAGTAGGTGATCAACCTTGCACTGTTTATAATCTAGCTCCCCCCGCAACAAAAAAGCTACACTCACACGTTTTTGTAATTATTATAACCCGGTCTTTATAAGTTTATATTTGTTATTTATTGTGGTCAAGCTTCAATACCTTTCCGAATCTGGAAACGAAACTTAAGCTTCTGGCTCCGATAAAATGGTAAATGGGTAAATATGAGTTGTTTTGTTGTTACTTGGAATGCGTATTATTATCAAATGAATATAACTCATTAATAAATGCTTAAATTACAAAAACAATAGTTTTATTTCATTAATAAATGTTTGTAAAAGCATGCATGCTTTTTGCTGTTATTATTTATTTATTTCATAGGGCCATCAGCATTATTTATCGCACTAACGTCGTTCTGTAAAAATACAAAAATACAAAAAGAAAAAAGACCAACCCCGAAGAGATTCGAACTTCAGTATAATCAGACCAGAGCGATTAGTCCGAAGTAAAACCACTGAGCCATTACTTCGTCTAAGCGGCTGGGCGAAATATCGACTTTAGTACTAATATCTTAGGAAGTTGTAATAATAGCCAAATGAACTGGTTTAGTCAACAACGCCATCTAGTTTAATGTTTGAGAACGTGTACGCAAGTGTTCAGAGAATTATCGCCTTAGAGGTGCCCATGCAATTCTGACCGTGACTGTACAGTAGAGTTCATAAATATTTGTACACTTTAGTACCTTGTCTATTTAATGGCATCTTAAAACTGCCATAATATGAATTGTCACATCAATTAAAGTGACAAGGTACTAAAGTGTACACATATTTATGTACCTCTTTTATATTTTATATATTATTATGATTGTAAAGTAGGTTTAAAAACTTTTTCTAAGTAGCTGATTACGGTTGAAGCAAAAAAAAATGTTTTCATACATTGAGTGATCCAGTATCCACCCTGGTATATAATGTCTGTATGTGACATATCAACATCAAATATCAAAATATTGTTTAAGCTATAATTTAAAATCCATGCCCAAAAAGGTTAGCAGTCCCGGGACCACCGCATGTGGATTTTTTACTCTTGAGTATGAGTGAGTATCAGAATTTAGTTTCCCTAGTACTAAAGCTAATTTTGGGATTATAATAATTCAATTTGAGTGAAATTGTCTTCCAATATCCATTTACTTACATATTGTCTACATTTAAAAAATTTGCTCTGAAATGATAACAAAATTATTCTCGAAAATCTAATTAAAGACCAACGTGGGTTGCCACTAAAAAATAAAAAAAGTATATTTCCACTTTTTCAAAGACCGCACAAGAATGTTTATTTATTGGTAGTTTTAAACCTTCGATTCAAGTTGCTTACACAAATACAAGATGCCATGTTAAATATTTAACCATAGAAGATTTTTGGTAGCAAAACTGTTATTGCACTTGGAATACTTCAGGTTTTAATAACATTTGGTACGATAAATTAAATAAACAATAGTTGTAAACAACGTTAGCAATTTAAATAGTACATGTGTTTAGCTATTCGACAAAATAAAAGGGCAAAAGTGTGTGTGTGTGTCAGAAGCTACTACCGGTTCGAGAAAAGAAACTTAGTTATATTTTTCTTTTTACCAAGTGCAAGTGCGAAGTTCATACATTTGCTGTTAAGTCACAAGTAGCAAATGTATGAACTTCGCACTAACACTTGGTAAAGTTTGAATCAAGAATAAATTAAGTATAAGGAATCCGAATTTGGCTAGTCATTTTGTTTTAGCTGATAAAAAATCGCCATTTAACACACACACCCGCCATTTAAAGATTCTAAGACACACACTATATCAGAAAATATTTGTTTTGAGATATTTTAATGTTTTTGAATATCGGGTAGAAAAAACATTGAATGCATATTCCCTATTGTTATATAAGTTTTGATATTGAATTTTTTTGTCATATCTACATATATTTTCAACGATTTGATTATCAATGCAAAAAGGTTGGCTATATCTGAAATGTTCAATTGGGTGTTCAGTTTTTTGAAGGGGTGTATATATATATTTTTTCTGATAGTGTTTGGTCTATAAACCAATAATCTACAGTTATTTTATTTTTAATCATTATAGTTCTTCTAAAATATATTTTTTTAAGTCCGTTATGACAGTTCTCTGAGCGTTACGGAACTATACGCGTTACCTTGGCCTAAATGATAATTTAAAAAAAAGACGTAATATGACAGTACTTTCTCTGTCTGTTGTCAAAATTGTTCTCCGCGACGAATGCCATAAACTAAAAAGATTGATTGATTGTCAGAATTGTCAAACGAATAAAATAATGATTTCGCTTTCGTTTGTTTACCTCCGTGTTATTTACCAATTGTTTCCTTGAATTTTACGACGACTTCTGCTCAGACCCTTGGATTTGGATATTACCGCATTTCTCGACAATCACCGCAACGCTTTTTTGGACTTGAATTGGACCTACTCTTGACGGCGTATTTTACTATCCCTGACGACCTCTGCATTAGTGTTTGGACTACGATACAAGTTGTTTGCATCATCTTCATCCTTATCTAATGGATACATCAAATATAAGTCCTGCAAACGCTGCTTATGATAGAGCATATTACAAGGATGAAGTAAGATGTTTCGTACCGTCGTGTAAAAATTTTAGAAGAGACCATCCCAATGCCACTTATTCTTATCGATACCAAAAGCTCTAAAAGCGACATGGTGCCTAACCATGGAAAGGAATTGTCCAAAACAACTCTTGTATGTCTGTGAAGAGCATGTCAATGTGATTCAGCAAGTCAGTATGAATTTCAAAAGTACATAAGGCAGCCAGGATAAAATCCATAGTAAGCACAGCTAATATTAAAGCAGTATCTTTAACCAAATTTTCTTTTATCAAGTGGCTTTGCGACACCAACAATGTTTGAGTCTTAAATTAGATTTTCGAGTAAAGTTATATCTGATTATTTGTTAAAATTACACAATTAACAATTAATCATTTTAATTCTGTGTGCGATACCGGAGCAAATGTATTCAGCACTCCTACTATTTATACAATTTAATTAGCGCTATTAAGCTAACTAACCTTTGTACAATTAAACTAAGGTAGCTAGGTAACAAATTATTCAATTATATTAGATAGCTCCCTACTTGGTCCTAAAGACTTGCAACAAGTTACTGAAGATGTCGATATCACTTGCACTTGTTCTATGAGCTATTAGAATATATTCATATCAATGGGATATCTGGGCATACTTATGAGGCATTTATTAACAATATCTGATCATTTTATGGATCATTTTGTCTAATGAAATGATTAATAACTAATAAGTCTATAATTATTCTACACTTTTGCAAAGATGGCATTTTAAAATGAGGGCCTTATTTAATAGCTATTTATGAAGTAAACTTATATATGAAGTTAACATACAATCTTATAAAAAATTGTAGCTTGCGTATGTGTACTTATTCTGCTAACTACACTATAATGATATAATTGTACATGGCATTATCATTAGTGACTATAGGGAAATGCATTGTTACCAAAATCTTAATGATTAAACTATGTGATCAATAAGTTTTTAGAATTGTTATGAACCATAATAATATTATTTTAATGTGGACTATACCATGGCACTAACAAACGTTAAATAAGAGAAAACAATAATTTACATTATTAATTTGTTTTTCTGTGATAGCTAAACAAAAAACATCTGTATAAATAATTTTATAAGACGGTAAAAATAAGAGTTAAGTTTTGTAATTATTTGGAGCGGTGTGGAGAAAGTCCTGATGCCCTTATGATTTAAAGGATAAACAAGTTGTTTGCACTGGATTTTTTTATTTCCAGCTCGGTCACCAAAATGTAAGGTGGCTTTTTCGGCTTTTTGCGGGATGATTGAGGCCTACAAATAAATACTGTGATATTAGCTTTTAGCAATTATCAAATAACCTAGGAGAATTATGTATCATTATTCTGCCATATAATTATGGATTTAAAAGAAAAAAAACTGATGAAACAAAAACCACTACATAAAAATCACAAGCTGATGATGATCTAGTGAAGGTACAAAATTTGACCTCCAAAAGAAAAAAATATTTTTATAGGGGTAAAATAAAGCATTTAAATTATTTTAATAAATGTTTGCAAATATAGAAAGTGTGCATATGGGCCATTCTCCACTAACTGGAAAATTTGAACAGTCCCCTGCCAACTTTCTCTTCAAATAATAGTGAATTCAACAGTAACAATGGTTTTGCATCACGACTCCAGTGTCGTTCATACCAAGATCAATGTCTGTACAAAAGTTAATCTCATCTATTATTTTTATTTTTATCACAATTAGGCGACAAGTTCGTAGTCTTGGGACAAAATTTAATTAAAAGTGCTTATAAAATGACTTACATATTAATTGAAATACTACTTTATTATAATTGTTTGGGTATTCATCTTCTTAGACACAATAGAGAGAATGATCTTGTTATATTTTAGCACATTGGTAATATTTTGTCATACTTATCAAATTCTGGGTTTGGGACATACCAGGGTACTGTTTTTTCACATGTTCAAATAATTATAACTAAATAGTCTGCATTATTTTTGGTATGATATCAGAGACGTTTAAAAATATTGTTATTATTTGAAGACCTTTTTTATTTCACATTAATCAAAAGATATTCCAAAAAAGCGACGGACAGCGATTTTCCAATTAGTGGAGAAATACCCATATTCCAATTAAAATATAATGATTTAAATATCTCCCATTTTTTATACCGATTCTAAGAACCTTATTGATCACCCCTCATACTACTTCTATGGTACCTCCATGTGTAATATTTTTATTTACATAAGTAATTGTTTTAAAAAAGTAGCAGTAAAAGTTGTAAAAGTAGCAAGTGAGTCTTTATACAGTGTGTAAATGGTATACGGGCATTTATTAAAAATGGACATAGATTAAGACTAATAATCATAAACAGAAATAATTATTTTGATTAGGCTAACGTATACACCGTTATTAATTTTTGAACATACCATCGACCCGCAATGTACATCTAATTCCATCTGTCATAACTTTGAAACATCATTAATTGCGTTTTTAATTAATTGCTTTTTTTGTTATACATTGCGTGTTAAATTATTTTGTATGGTTATTTTTATTTTATTTAATTTTAACAAAAGCTGCCTAAATGTGCTCATTAGGGGCTATTCTTACCACAGTTAAAAGGAACGCCCGTATACCATTTACACACTGTATGCCAAAATTTGAGTGAAATCGGGTGAAGTTATGGGTAATTTGGAATGAAGGCTTCTATTTCAACATTAAGGCTAAATATAGTGTAGGAATTTCTTAATTACACGGATACCTACTAACTATTTTGTAAATAGTGTTTTACCTATTAAACTAGCAGTCCAGGTTCCATTCCCGGTAAGAACACATATTGGATGAATATTTCCAAAATATTTCCATCGTTTTGGATGAAAAAAAATACTCCCGGGCGGCGCCGGGCGCGGACAGCTAGTATAAATATAATATTAATATAAATACGTATGTTGTCTAGTAGCCATAGTACAAACAAACCTAAAGATTATTTTGTGTTTACAATCAATTTGTATAAGATTGTCATATTTTTATTTCAGCCACTTACTAACATACATTTCCATACCACCAAGAATAACCAGAGATTTCACAGGCAATAGGTTCATTTTAATTCTTCTGACGTGTGGTATGTATGAGATTCATAATTTGGAATGTAATAGCTTGTCATCCTATTTACCCTTGTATTTATCAATAAGGTATTCATTGTAACAATGAAGTGAATGAATGAAGAGTTGTTACAATAAAATTTAGTAAGGACGCATAATGCAAATTCAATTACAACCCAGTAATAACATGTGGGGGAGATCATCTGATGATGGTCCTATTGGTAAAATAAATACCAAATAAATAATGTAAGCTTCAGGTATGTTTTTTTCGTAACAATTACGTTTAATAAAAAAGTAGAAACATCAATTTGTGAACTTGTTAGATTAGCCTCGCAAAACAGTTAAAGGCTAGGTACGAAAGCAACAAGCAATCGGTAAACCAACTCGTGACAAAATTATATTGTTTTAAACCTCTACTAAGGTTAGCTCAGTCAAATAATGAATGAGTTTATTACCCAAATAAGAAAAAAAAAAACCTGCTATAATATTTCTCAACTATGTCCCTTCTTCCAGTAGCAACTGTAAACAAACGTAAATACACAAAAATAATATTTCACCACCACCACACAACCACTTTCCACATTATGGTTAACAAATTCACTTCACTCACATTTACACAGCCATTATTTTAGATGGCGGCCATCTTTCGTCTGAGAAGTCAGGGTACGTTTCCACTCAAACAATGCTGAGTGAAAGAGTGAAAACAACACGTAACGCAGGTTCTCATTGGTTGATTTCTCTCTTCACCTTTGCTTCTGTTTAGGGAAACCGCACCCTAAACCAACTCACCTCTAAAATAGGAGCTTTTCAATTTGACACTAATGTGATCTCGTTGTCGAACGAGTGAACGAATTGAGAAAGTTAAGAATTGCGTGATAGTAGGGACAAAAAGTTCCGCTTACGTCTGTGAGCGCTAGTATCGCTATTACCGTGTTCGGTGTAGAATACGCAATAATTAGTTGGAAATTAAAACATGATTAGGTACTGCCGTCGGTAAAATCGTTATGTATTAGGTCATTTTATTACTAAAGTACCGGAAAATGCTACATACGTAATTTTAAAACTCTTTAGTAAGTATATAAATAAGGGCTAGTTTAGGGCATTTGCGACAAGCCTTAGGTTTCAAACGTCATTTTACTAATATGACAGCAAAAGTCAAATGTCAATGTCAGAAATGACAGGCAAAAGTGGTGGCGATGCGAGCGTGTTCACCCCTGCGTTCGATCACCTCTGCTTTTGACGGAATCAAACCCCAAAAGTAGGAGGGTTCTGTACCCTATACTAGAACTCCGAATTCAAGTCTTGAGTGACGTGTAGAAAAGCTTGTAGGGACGGGAGTTCGTATGTAGTGAAGCAACGGAGGATGGTTATGAACTGCCTTTATAGAAAGATGCATTTGATACTTATACGCTACACACTATGACAGTACAGACATGTACACATTACACCTATTACAGTACACATAGGATCTACATGCTACACCTCCGTCCTTAAAAAAATAATACAAAATTATGTTTTTCAAATGTTTAAGTGAAATGCTAACCTTATTCTATAAAAAGTTTAGTTCTATTTTTGTGCACAATTTCTATTTTGTTATCTTTTAAAATTTCTACATTCGGTGACACATCTTTGATGACCTTGTAGGGTCCATTGTAAACACATTGCAATTTTGATGCAGTTTAATTTTTTTACAATATTAAATCATTTGGGTTGTAAACAACTGGTTTTGTATTTTTATCATAAATGTGTTTCCTTGATTCTTTTGACAATAATAAATTTTTCCTGGCTTGTTCTTGTGTCTTTTGTATTGTATACCTTAAAGTTAGAGGATAATCACTACAGTTATACAAAGGTTCTACGTTTCTAACTAAATTACTAGGCAACGTACATTTTTTACCAAAAACCAACTCATAGGGGGTGAATTTTGTTGATGTATGTACACTGGTATTATATGCAAAGCACCAAAATGGTACCCACGTACTCCATGATTTAGCCTCATTATTTGTTTGCATTCTAAGATAAGCATTCAAATGTTTATGTGTATTTTCGAGAGAACCTATGGATTGATGGTGGTATGCTGTGGATGAAAACTGTTTAATACTTAATATTTTACAAATTTCGTTAACTGTCGTTGATATGAATTCAGATCCCCTATCCGTTCCGATTTCACGTGGAATTCCGTACCTCAGTATGAAATTTTCCACGAAAGCTTTTGCTACACTAACTGAGTCCTTATGTTCCAGTGGATAAGCTAATACGAACTTAGTAAGTTCGCATTGTATAGTACGTATATAATTCTTATTAAAATAATCCTTAGCTAAGGGCCCTACTATGTCTAAATAAACCTTATCGAATGCCGATGTGGCTGTAGTCGTAATAACCATGGGTTCTTTTGTGTGAACCGAATGTTTTTGTGTCTGACACTTCGCGCATCTAAGCACATATTTTCTTACGTCTGTGTCCATTCCTGGCCAGTAATAATACTTCTCTATGTTATGTATCATACGATTTATGCCGGCGTGTCCGCTTGTCGGCAAAATATGGAAATCATTTAATATAACTAGTTTATCGTTATTAGATATTATTCTCTCTTTTTCTTTAAGTAAATAAACTCGTGGTCCGGACCATTTTTTATTTTTATTTATTTCTCTGGTTAACCATTCTATATATTTCATATTATCTTTATTGTTAAGTATATAAATTTTATTTATTCCTTCCTTTGTACACAACTGTTCCAGTTCACTAACATAGACGTCTCGCGCTACATATGATCGTAATTCTGGACAGGTATAAATTGTCATGTCCGTTGGTATATACCTAAATAAAGTACTATCAACATTTTTATTATATTTATCCCATTCATTCCTTGACACTGCTATGAGTTGTACTGATTGTGTCGGTCTTATAGTGGATTCCGTTATTTCCGGGTGATCAATCCGGCAATTAATAGAATCACTACTGGTTGACCAATCCGTACTTCCTGCATCCCGTGCCGCTCGTGCTTTACTCCTAGTAATAACATTCAAAACATTTTCATTCATACTTTTAAGTTCTTCAGATGTTATTATGACACGAGATAATGCGTCTGCAGCCACATTATCTTTGCCTTTAATGTACTCTACTATGAAGTCGTACTCTTCTAAAACTAATCTGAATTTGGTCAACCTACCTGGTGGAGTTAGTCATGTTGAATAAATATACTAAAGGGCGATGATCTGTGAATATTCTAAATTTTCTGCCATATAGATACGGTCTGAAATATTTTACGGACCAAACTATAGCTAACATTTCTTTTTCAATTGTTGGATAGTTGAGCTCAGCTTTATTTAAGCTTTGGCTCGCATATGCTACTGGACGATTGTCTTTATTGCACAGCACAAAAGTGAACCTATTGCCCTTCCGGAAGCGTCTGTATATAAATGAAACTCATTATTATCTGAAAAATCTGGATATTGTAATATGGGTGGCGTTGATAATGAATTTTTGAGCTTTAAAAATGAGTCTTCACACTCTTGGGACCATACAAAGGGTGTATCTTTTTTGCTTAATTTGTTTAAAGGTATAGTAATTTCAGCAAAATTTGGAATAAAACGTCGATAATAATTTGAAAATGCAACAAACCGCTTCACATAGTCGTTTGTTTTTGGTGTTGGATAATTATTTAAAACACAATTTTTTCCTGGATCTGGTTTAACACTTTCCGCGCTCACAACATGATCTAAATATAAAAGTTCCTTTTTCATAAACTGACATTTACTTGGATTAAGTTTTAGTTTTACTTGTCGCAATCTGGATAAAACGTCAATTAGGTTTTTATTGTGAGAATCTAAATTCCTACCAAAATTAATTAGATCATCTAAGTAAACAAAACATTTTTTAATAGTTCAATCCTGATGAGAATGTGCTTGGGCTGGTCTTGAGTCCCATTGGCATACGTTTCATCTGGTATTGTTTATCATACGTAAATGCTGTGCATTTGCGACTTGTGGGCTCTAGTTCAATCTGATAGTATCCGTTTTGTAAATATAAATGACTAAAATATATTGCGTCTGAAAGTGAATCCAAAATATCTATAATATTTGGTAACGAAAACCGATCATCTATGATTTTTTCATTCAATTTTCTGTAATCAATAACTAATCTATATTTTTTCTCGCCTACTTCCGACTTTTTTGGTAGCAGTAAAATGGGGCTCGACCATTCACTACTCGTTGTTTCGATTATATCATCGTCCAACATTTTTTGAAGTTGTTGTTTAATTTCTCCAGTTTGAAACTTAGGTAATCTATATTGTTTTTTATAAACTGGGGGTTCATTCGGTTTTAAATGAATAGCCTGTTGATAAATGTTGGTTGTTGTTAATGTATCACCCTGTAAATGAAAAACATCGCAAAATTTTGCACATATCTTTTCTATTTCAAATTTTTCTTCCTTGTTCAAATCTGTTAAGTTTAACTCTCAGAATAATTTCTTTACTCTATCCGCGTTTCTATGATATGACTGATCAAATGATAATATATTATAATTACTTAATTTGTGGACTTCCGGATTAAAGTAACTCAATGATACTTCGGTTTCACGTGTATTCAAAATTTGTATAGGTATGAGCCCGTCCTTGGGCTGTCCAATAGAACCTGCCAAAAATATTCCTTCGCACAACTGTTTCGGATAAATAACACCTTCCTCAGTCATCTGTGTAGTTATGAAATGAATAGATTCTGATCTAGGCGGAACAGTTATATATTTATTAGCTCCATTTTTAACTGGTTATAATGTTAAACAAACTTCATTTTCATCCGTACATAATGATAAAGTATTATATTCTAAGTTCAGGTTACTTCTATACTTAGTAAGAAAATCAAGTCCGAGAATTCCATCGCTTGCGCAGCATAAGTTCTCGAAAACGTGGAACTTGTTTACAAATTCCTTTCCCATCAACGTTAGTCGAAGTATCACATGTTCTACTGAGCTAAGCTCACCACACACACCGTTTATTTTAACACGTCCGCGCTGAAATGGAATATTATGCTGAATCAGTTTCTCATACTTCACTGTACTGAATGATGCACCCGTATCAACTAACCAAGTAGGTACTTGTACTGTGGCTAAGTGATAATTCAATTGCATTATAATTTGCATAATAGCATTCATTGTAATGAAAATTATTGTTAGGGCTCGTATTAGTGACGAAAAAACTCGCTAGAGTTGGCCTGTTCGATGCTGCTAGACTCTGTTGTATTATCATTTAGCTGAGTTTGATTACTCGGTACCAAGTAATTGATAGTATTGATACCGCGCCTGTTATGATTATTGTATCTACCGTTACGTCTCGTACCTCGGCTCCTGTTGTGATATCGGCCACGTTGGGTGGCCCACTGCTGCCCACGTGCCGCTGGCGCGTAACCGCGCGTTGAGGGTCCCGGCTGATAATAAGTATGCGAGGGGAAGCCCCGGTAGTTGTAATTTCCGCGTCCTTGACCTCTAAAAGGGAATCTATTGGGAGAAAACCTATCTTGTTCCATTTTCATTACTGAGTCATGGGCTGAGGTAGAAACTTCCTCATGCGTCGCACCTCTAATAGCTTCCTTTAAACTTTTATAGTCCCTAGCCGAAATAATTGTGCTGAGATGACCATTTTGTAAGCCGTCCGCGAAACGTTTTATTGCGGTTTTTTCGTTTAGTGGTCGTAAGACCTCAAACTTGGTTTCGTCACCGTCGGCTTGCGAGATGGTCAAGTCATCGAATAGTTTTTCAATTTCTTTTCCATATTCCTCAACAGTTTTATTTTTCTGCGAGGCATTTTGCAATTGTTTTTTTAATGCTGTAAAAGACTTTTTTACTAACAAGTGTTGTTTCATATCCCTGATGAGAAGATCAACAGTGGAGTAACTTTGAGATAATCTCAATTTTGCACCCTCTGAGAGTCTGGTTTTTAGTACAAACGTAATTAGCGCTGCCTTGGACCTTTCATGTAATACTGAGTTATACATTTCGATAGAAGAAATAAGCTGCTTAGTTACCTCTTCTTTCCCGTTCATTATAGGCAGTAAGGACACTGCCGTTTTTAACTCAAATTTCTCCATGTTTTCCGTTTCCGTCATTATACAATAGTTTGAGGAATTTACCTTTTCGACATGTGTATAACTTTTAATCTTAGAATATACCGATTGTATTTTTTCAATTATTATTTCTAAAACAGCCCGAGAGTTCTGATGAACCATCGTCACATAACTTATATTTCAAAATAGTTCGATAATCTTTATAATAATTATCAGCTAATTGAATTCTTTTTACTTGGTCTTTATATTTGTCCCTTCGAGTCGGGCCAAGTTTCCTCAATGAAATTTGTATCTCTTGCAGCTGCGAATAGATTGTTTCTAATTCGCTTGCCATATAATAACTGTTATCTATAAGTATTAACTACTACTTGTTCTTATCTATAAGGGGCACATAGAGAATATAAAAAAAATAATTACCCGTGGCACAAACACATTAGCACTCACTTGTAGTCACTTCTTTTTACCCTTGGCCTTGTTCCTTGTCTCCGACCTGCACGGGTAGCACAAGTTGTATTTTCTCGCTTGTCGCTCAGTGCGTCACTATCGTTACAGACTAGAAAGAAAGGGAGATCCGAGCGACAAACAAGTCGCGGACAACATGTGCTAGCCGTGCTGGGGCGCCCACATAGGATCAACATGCTACAAGCTGGAGTTTGGCGGACAAGTTTATGATCCTTGGAATTGTATTTATATTGTATCCTTGAAGTTTATTATACGTTAACGGGGGTGGAATTGGTGAATATACGGATTAAGGACAACTGCGAATGTGGTTTTGATGAGAGATGGGTAGAAGATATTTATCTTCTATGATTGCCTAAGACGAAATCCTCTTACTAATAATATCCCTGAACATACTTACTGAGTTTAAATCTCTGTTAGGTTTGGTATAAAAACATTTTTAACAAGACAGTCTAACTAGGTAACATAGATATCTGAGGTTTTTTAAACAACTTAAAAAATAGCTTCTGCTAAATATTTCATGAAAATATTTTTGTAAAAGTACCTAAGTTCATTGAATTGTTATAAATATCATTCTCCCTTATCTTGGATTTAATTCACCAATCACAATTACTTAAATGGTTAGGTATTGTATTTTAAGAATTTTTTATCCTACCCAAGTACCTATTCAAAGTTACTGGTTGTGACTGCAGCAATTATTCTCATTGCTGCAGTCACAACCAGTAACTATGAATACTTGGGTAGGATAAAACATTCTTAAAATAATAATAAATAATATATTGTCTTTTCCATTTCCCATCCTAAAGTTTTAAAGAATTGTTAATTTTTACATATACCTTTATATAATAAATCATAATTAACAAGAATATTTTCCCTATCAAGTCTTAGTCTCTTACTTTATTATTTAGTAAAGCAAGATCCAACCTAGGCCGAGTAGTGAGTAGTGGCTCTTTCATCTGTTTAATCTCACCTTCAGGACTTTGGCAGTTGATATTTTCTTAAACCATCAATAACCTTTCACACAGCATTACAATTTTCATATTCATCTCATTAATAGTACATACAATACATATTGAAGAAGGAAAAGATTCAATATTAATAGCGGTTTTACAGTCTGTTATATAGCTTAGAGAAATCTTACATGAGCATAGCGCAATACTTCGCTCCATATAAATATTACCCCTAGTAGAAAGTTACGGTCTGAAGTGGCAACCACATACTGGAAGGAAAAGTTGTGAGCAACAGCGGAATGTTAGTAGTACGGGACTCGCCTGTTTCAGTTGATGTAAAGATAAAATGAGTGTGTTCAAATAACAAAGTATTGGCAGTTACCTATTGTGCCTAAATGTGTTAATTTATTTTCTATTACATTGAGCACGGAAGAGGTAAACATAGTTATATCATACCTATTCCCTTAGAATAGGGAACAAGTAGGTCATACGAGGAAAAATATTATGTGAAATCATTTTTTATAGTAAACTGCCTACTATAAAAACTAAACACAATATTTTTCGTCATACCTACACTTACTGTCAGACACACTTTAGTTCTGAAAGATCTTTTGTGATATTATTCATCACTTGTATTTCTTTACTTTAAGAACTCTAAAGACGACGCGTTAGCCTAGTTGGTTGTGACCCTGCCTACAAAGCTAGCGGTCCTGGGTTCAAATTATCGCAACTTTAACCCAACCTAACATATGTGAGTAAAATTAACTTAATTGAGTATTTGTTTTTATTTATATTTGTTCAAACAATGATTAGTTGAAAGTCATTAGAACTTATGACTATTAGGTCTTTCGCCTATTGCCTGCTATACGGTCTCATCTCAAAAAAAATCATTTTTGAGATTATTGCAGATTCGTGGTCAGAAGGGTTTAATTTGCCACCTTAACTTAAAAAAATAAGGAAAACTATCCTCTAAAGCCTCTTTATGCACTTGTGGCCTTATGCAAATTTCCAAAAATCGACTATCCCATTCCTGCAATACGGCCGCTTGCCAGTCCGCCGCGTGCGCCCGCGACGATCGCACGCGAAAGTACCATGCTGCCCGGACACTTCGGAGTTGCGGCCGTGTAGCATAAACGATCGGAACGAGGTTTTGAGTTACGTCCACATCGCACAACAGTAAATGGGATCGTGATTACAATGAATGCGTTAAAATATAAACGAAATAATATCACTTGATGATAAGACAACAACTACAGTAAGTACCTTTATGTAATAGTTATCAGTACCTATGATTAATATACCAAAATTTGTAATAGGTATAACATTTAGTAAGTAATGAAGGCTCTGCTACTTTTTACGTGTTTATAATTTACTTAGTATTTTACATGTTACTGCTATAGTCAGTGAATACAATATTTCAATATAAGGGTCAATCAACTTTTTTACCCACACATTTATGTCTGTTGCCCACTGTTCTGATTTTAATTGATATTTATTTAATTTTCTGTACATTAGGTTATTATTACTGTTCATATAAGTAGTTATTTAATTTTCAGTACACTAGGTTTTTTATAACAAATATTCAAAAATAAAAGGAAAATAACAATACTAATACAAAAAATATACATTATAAAAAACCTAACTTACGAGTGCCGCCGGCAGCGGGACAAGGCTCAAGCTACCGGTGGTTAGGGCTGCAGAGAGAGGAACCTCCTTACAATGCGTGGCGTGTTAAGGAGTACTGCCTTCTGTATCTGGCCCTTAATCCTGCCATCTAGCGAGAGTCTCTTGAGGTGTCGGTCGAGACTCTTCGCTATAAGACCGTTTGCCGAAACAACTATCGGGACAATGATCGACGAGTCAACATCCCACACGGCGGTCACCTCGTAAGCTATGTCAAGGTACATGCTGAGCTTGTCCTTCTCGGCCTTCACGAGGTTCTTGTCATGCGGGATGATGACGTCGACAAGCACTGCCCGGCGTTGAAATCGATCTGTCAATACGATATCAGGCTTATTGGCGACAATAGTCCTGTCCGTGATGACAGATCGATCCGAATAGATCTTAGCACGACCATTTTCGAGAACTGGCGCCGGTGTGTACTTATAGTACGGCACTACAGACTCAACAAGACCATATTGAAGAGCAAGTTGCTGATGGATGATCCTGGCCACGAGGTTATGTCTGTACAAGTACTCGCCGTTGGCCAAATGCTAACAACCAGAAATTATGTGTCTGAGGGACTCGCAGGCGCTACGGCACGCTCGACAAAATTAAATGTCGACCGTGCAATCCCTCAGAATATATTTCCGGTAATTGTTCGTCATTATGATCTCGTCAGCAATTGCACAGACAAAACCTTCAGTTTCCCCGAAGAGATCACCAAACCGTAGCCAGTGCACGGACGCTAAAAAGTCTACGTCGGGCCTTGTTAGGGCCCGGTAGAAGCATCCGTGTAGCTCCTTCATACGCTCTTCCATACGTTCTTGCGATCTTCAGTGCTCAACACCGTTGGTCTGCGCCAGTTTTTGTTTGCCAAGGAGAGAGGCGTGAGGCTCTTGTCTACTGCAACCACATCAAGATGCATCCCACACTCATAGCCAAGGAAATAATCCCTGAGATTGCACACCTCGCGGTTGTGGAGATTCTTAGCATTTAAAATGCCTCGACGTCCACATTTTCTCGGGATGTACAGTCACGGTCAGAATTGCATGGGCACCTATAATGCGATAATTCTCTGAACACTTGCGTACACGTTCTCAAACATTAAACTAGATGGCGTTGTTGACTAAACCAGTTCATTTGGCTATTATTACAACTTCCTAAGATATTAGTACTAAAGTCAATATTTCGCCCAGTCGCTTAAACGAAGTAATGGCTCAGTGGTTTTACGTCGGACTAATCGCTCTGGTCTGACTATACTGAAATTCGAATATCTTCGGGGTTAGTCTTTTTTCTTTTTGTATTTTTGTATTTTTACAGAACGATGTTAGTGCGATAAATAATGCTGATGGCCTTATGAATTAATTAATTAATTAATAACAGCAAAAAGCATGCATGCTTTTACAAACATTTATTAATGAAATAAAACTATTGTTTTTGTAATTTAAGCATTTATTAATGAGTTATATTCATTTGATATTCATTTGATAATAATACGCATCCAAGTAACAATAAAACAACTCCTATTTACCCATTTACCATTTTATCGAGGCCAGAAGCTTAAGTTTCGTTTCCAGATTCGGAAAGGTTATTGAAGCTTGACCACAATAAATAACAAATATAAACTTATAAGACCGGGTTATAATAATTACAAAAACGTGTGTGTAGCTTTTTTGTTGCGGGGGGAGCTAGATTATAAACAGTGCAAGGTTGATCACCTACTTCAAACAAATTACAGGGGAATAAGACAATTAGTGAGTTAAGTTATCAAATGAAATTAAGTTTTAATTTGGTTTTGCACACTAGAAATAAAACAGTTATATTTATAACGTTATGCTTGCGTTCACTTTCTAGTCACTTGTTAAATAGATTTAAATATATAACCCGGTCTCAACTAAATAATATTATCTATCTACTTACCTACTTAATAGGTATAACTTAATAGCTAGTGTAGCCGCCATTATGTTCAATAACGGCCTGCATGCGAGAACTTACGTTACAGCTGTCATCGCTGTCACCTACTACCACAGGTAATGCTCGTCATTTGCCTTTCGGCTTCTGAACCCATCTTAGAGTACTTATAATATCTGTGTAGATAAAGTATTTTTATTAATGGCTTTCACTCCTTGCTGTTTTGGCAAGGTGTATTATGCCAATGTCGAGTTGTAGACATAACGCACGTGACGAGAATGTTCGGTGTCGTTGTAAATTTTGGTTTTTGCGGACAGGAAGTATTCCTACAACAAATAATAAAATGAGATAAAGTATTGTACGCGACTCTGCGTAATTGGCATTACGCAACCGTCACGTAAACTACTATTAAGTATTGTTTTCGGTGAGTACTCTCTATATGGAAGGCACTGTTACAGTATTCAATAGAGAGACAAAAGCAAAGGTGAACAGTGTTCTTTTAACTAATAACCCTATACTACATATGTTTCAAGATATTCGATATGAACTAAATGGGATCAAAATAGATAAAATTAAAAACGCCGGAGTTACGACAACTATGAAATCTCTTGTATCCATGAATGAACTCGAATCGTTAATGTCACAGTTATGGGGTTGGAACGTAGGTACTAAAATTACACATGACTCATTTTCTATAAGTATCTGTTCCTTTAAATAAGATTCTTGCACTGAGAGAAAAAAACGGCGTTACCTCCCGAATTTTTCCTTCTAATCGTCTTACCTACCAAAAAATTCGACTTTCCCTCCGAATGCTACCAGCCAAATCGGTAGTAGGAATCGGGTCGGTAGGAATGGGAAATTTTCCTTTCAATTTAGAAGGAAATTTTAGACGGTAATATTTTAGGAGGTGAACTTTAGAAGGAACTTTTTGTTACCGTCCATACGAATCCCTCTACTTTGGTAGGTATTTGAAACAGTAGGTAAAAACGGATGGAAAGGTCAAGATCTAGATGGAATTTTCCGATACCTTCTAGTTTTTACCCACTAATTTGGTAGGATTTTTGAACAGAAGGTTACTGGCGTGACCTTCTGAATTTTTCCTTCTGATTGCCTAACCTACCAAAAAAATTAACTTTCCCTCCAAATGCTACTAGTCAAATCGGAAGGTAATTGATTACCCACCGAAATTCAGTAGAAATACGAACTTTTCCTACCAATTTAAAAGGAATATTTTACCTACTTATTTGGTAGGATTTTTCAAACAAAAGGTATTCGCGGCGTCAAAACCCTTCTGCCCCGCCCCCGCCAGCCTGCCTCGTTTATTTTACCTTTAACTTCGCGCGAAGTGCGAGCTGCGCTGTGCTACAGACACTTATTAGTGAATAGAGAATGTCAGCCGGTTTAGATTTTTGGCTTACCGTAATTATTTTTACGAATTCGTTTTGATGTTACTATGGTAGTTATGTTTATCTATTGTTTTGTATTACATACAGTTTAACTCAACAAACTGTCTGTCACTGACCGGCTTTTCTGTTTGTAATGTTTGTCGAATAAGTTGGTAAAATAAAATTAGAAAAATAATCAAGCACTTTTAATTTTGGGTTCACCGTTTTTTACATGAAAATACCAAAAAAGTATGTTGATAGCCAAGGTGAAACATGCCAAAAGTTAAAAACCAAGTGCGAGACGCGGGACGCAGGCGGCAGAGCCCGCAGCGGTAGGTACCTACCGTCGAGTACAAAGATATGTATACATTTGTGGCCCGGCCCTTATTTAAATGGAATAAGGTGAAAAAGTGTAAACATATCTTTGCACTCGACTGTACTATTCAATAATTATGATTCACGCAGTTCGCTACGCGGGCGCGGTCGCGTACAGCGTACCCGTAGTTTTAAGGAATCTTACTCGTTTAAAATGTCGGAGCCGCGGAAGTCAAGATTGTCCTCTATTGTATCAAAGTGTATAAACGGGCGTTGGTCCCACAAAAAAAACGAATACACACACTACCTTGCATACCTACACGAAATAACACGGTAATAAATAAATGTAATAATACTCAAAAACATTTCAACACTACCTACCTACTTGCTAATACCTACAGTTGGCGTGGCGGCCGCTAATGCCTAGACCTAGCGAAGCGAGAGTGTTGAAGGTATGTAGGTACCTATCTAATTGCGAGTGAGCGACTTGGTAGCGCCCGCGCGCGAAATTTGAAATCGATGTAATGAATACACGAAGTATCAGAACTACTACTAGGTCAATCAAAAATTCATGTTTTATAGTTCGTTCTTTTATACGGTAGCGATATTAATTACTCTACCTACCTACCACCGCCTACCACCAAAGTTAAGCAACCACCGCTTACCTAAACATCGTGTTGATTTTAACTAGGTACTTTTAAACATATTTGCAAGAGATTGACTACAGTAATACTATTTGGTCGTAAACTATATATGTTAGTATAGAGTTGAGATTATTATTTAAGCACCGACTCCGAAAGAAAAAGCTATCATACAAATACAACCCGTACTTCGTCTTCCAAAGTTAAGCAACTACACGCGTAGTCTAAAACAGGATGGGTGACCGCCTAAACCATCGTGTTGATAAAATCAGTTTTGTCACATATTTGTAGAAGTTTTACTTAAGATTGCTATTTAGTCGTAAACAATGAAAATTAGTCTACAATTTAAACTTAAAATAGCATCAAAATAAGAAGCCATTATAAAAATACAATCCGTATAAAAATGCTAAAGAAAAAGATATTTTTTTCATGTTTCTTGTATGGGGACCCCTCTTGGGATTTGATTTATTGTTCATTTTATAATTTTAAACGATAGATTTTATAATAACACGTATTCTGTGAAAATTTCAATTGGCTTCTTATTACGGTTAAAAATATATAGCCCTGTAAACCTACTCTTTCATATAACGGCGCGTACCGCTGTTAAACGATGACGTCACTCCAGCAAGATGGCCCCTATGCGCTTTAATATTATTGACCCAAATTTCAAACGTTTGTAGAATCAAAACTACTGGGTCTATTTGAATGAAATAAAAAGTAGTATGTTTGTTTATTTATAAACATTACTGTTACAAAGTTTCAAGCGATTTGGCGTACCTACTGACATTCTTCATTAGGCGATAATCAGGATGTTTTTTGGGTGTTCACTATGTCTGTTTATTTATTTATAATTGGTTAAGTGCCAAAGGGTTCAAGACACCTACTTTTTATGATTTTATCATACAGAATACCCACATCAAAATAAGCGACTTTTATTTGAAAATGCTTTTTAAACACTAAAATTGTTAAATATAAGAGGTAGTTATTCGTAAGGTATCTTGCGAAGCCGGAATATAATACATTCGCTTGTATGAGCGACGTACATGAATTCAAATGAATTTGGCAGTTTACATCGAATTATATTCGTGTAGCGACCGTATATAAACCAATGGACTTTTGTTTGTGTGAGGTTCCCGGAAACTTATTGCACGGGTAGCACAAGTTGTATTTTCTCACTTGTCGCTCAGTGCGTGTCTATCGTTACTGACTAAATAGAAAGGGAGATCCGAGCGACAATCAAGTCGCGGGCAACTTGTGTTAGCCGTGCTGGACTTACACATATAAGTACATGTCAGTATTTGTAATTGTTTATTGATCAAAGTTATAAAACCTGTAAGTATAATAAAAATTAAATTTAGATGAAGAAGATTTAGTAATTTTATATTATGTCGTAGACCACGACCTTCTCCTCGCCACGCTCATTCATCTGGGGGTTTCCTCGGATGCGACTAAGTGGTTCTCCTCATACCTTTGTGGTCGCGTCCAAGCTGTGCGAGCCGGCCGAATGATTTCGGACTGGTGTGACCTTAGCACTGGAGTACCACAAGGTGGAATCCTCTCCCCTCTCTTATTTTCTGTATTTATTAATCATATTACCTTTAAGCTTGGCAGCTCTTACCATATGTATGCAGATGATTTGCAATTATACGCCAAAGCTGATGTATCTAACATCACTACTGCAATTTCGCTTATCAACGATGACCTGGCAATAATTGCGGACTGGTCTTGTCGATTTGGCATTTCTGTTAATCCTGCTAAGTGCCAGGCCATCATCGTGGGAAGTCCGCGTCAACTTGTGAAATTAGATAGTATATCTGTTGCACCGATATCGTTTAATAGCGCTGTCATTCCCCTGTCAAAAAACGTTAAGGATCTCGGCCTTATCGTCGACTGTTCTCTCTCGTGGGATGGACAGCTCTCCGAGGTGAGTCGCAAGGTGACTGGCACTCTGCGCGCTCTATATCGGTATAAGAATTTTCTCCCAGTAAGTACCAAAACATTACTTGTTCAGGCGCTTGTGCTGCCTCTCATCGATTATGCTGATGTGTGCACAACTAACATCACCCAGGATTCTCTCAACAGGTTAGATCGTCTCCTTAACAATGGCATTCGTTTTATTTTTGGCCTCCGTAAATTTGACCACATCTCGTCTTTTCGGTGTCAGCTTAACTGGCTTCCAGTTCGTAATCGTAGGTCCCTTAGAATACTGTCCACTCTTTTCTCGATTCTTTTTGAACCTTCGACCCCCCTTTACCTTAAACGTAAATTTACTTTCGTAACTCCCCGTCCAGGGGGTGAACTGCGTTCCTCCCGCTCTCTTAAACTCGCTATTCCTTTTCACAACACTGGTTTCATGTCAAACTCTTTCGCCCTGCAGGCAACCCGTCTCTGGAATGCACTCCCACTTCATATTAGACGAGCCCCTAGCAGGCTTTCTTTCAAGCGAATGCTTCGTTTTTTAAATGTAGATGACAAGATAAAAGTCATTTATTCAGTAAGTAGGCCGCACGGGCACCTTTACACGTCAGGAGTCTACCAGCGCTTCCCAAGAGGAGACCACTGCCGAGAAGAAACGCCGCAAGAAACTCAGCAGTCAGTCATTTTTTAACCATATTTCTTACTACAATGATACTACTTAGTCTAGTATTATTATAAAGCTATAAATATTAAATTAAATATAATATCAAATATCATGCGTAGTTCAGCAGGAAAACATGACAAAACATTAGGAGAGAGAGATAGAGGGAGAAAAACGAAAAAAAAAAAAACAACAAGATAACCACATAAAAGTTTCGACATGTTTTCCTACATCAACGGTGTCCCCTAGACAAGATACAACTTTTGCATTTGCACAAATTATTAATGAATGACTAAGTTTCGGGTTTAGGCCAAGCATTTTTGTCTGTTAGGTAGTCCTCGACCCTATAGTACGCTTTTGACATTAACGACTTTTTTAAGTATTTTTTTAAGTGCTGGAAACGATAGCTTTAAAACTACGTCAGGTAGTTTATTATAGAAATGAATGCATTGACCAACAAATGATTTATATACTTTACGTACGCGGAATTTTCGAATAGCAATTTTATTTTTATTTCTTGTATTTAAATTATGTATATCAGAATTTTTGGTGAAAGAATCTAAATTTTTAATAACATAAATAATATTCTCATAAATAAATTGAGATGCTACAGTTAAGATATTAATTTCTTTAAATAGTTCTCTTAAGGGGAAAACCACTAACTCCTATGATACAAGTCTGACTTAGTTTAGGAGTTAGTTGGCAATATATTTTTGACTAATGTACAACGTTTGTTAACTTTAAGTGCACTGTTTATTAATAAGCATACTGTACATCTTTTTATCTAATAAATATTCTTATTCTTATTCTTATTCTATTCTTATTTGCTGGAACAAGATGTTGCGTAGAATTTTAGTCTAGACCCATCATGGAATATGTTTTAGTCTCTGTTGTTATATATTATTGTGTTTATTTATGTATTTATATTTATATATTTATGTATGTATATATATATGTGTATATATTTGGATATATGTGTATATCATGTAAGTACCTTTTGTAAGTACTGTTTGTGTGAAGTTATTTTGTAAATATGTTCTTTGTTTTGTTTTCTGTCTTTCTTTTTCTGTGCACCACCTTTGTTAGTTTCTGTATGATTATTTGGTTGACTGGTAGAGAATGCCATTAGGCATTAAGTCCGCCATTTGTACTTTTTTTTTGTGCAATAAAGGTTAAATAAATAAATAAATAAATAAAGGGGAAGCCGCAGGAACAAGTAAGGTTTAAGAATTTCGGCATTCGCACAGATTCAGAGCCGAAATCATAAAATTTGTGGAAAAGCTACAAATAGCATTCAGAGAAACAAACTGGAAGTATTTCTGGAACTGGCGGCAAAAGGTTTCGCAATGATCACACTGTATAATCATAAGACGAAATGTGTCAAAATATTATTATATATTGATTGCCAGATTAACAACAGTACCTATCATTGAATTGTCCGAATAACCTTCCTATTTACCACATATGCTGTAATACCTAATTGATTTTTCCTTCCAGACTTGAATTACCTATCAAATGTAGAAGGTAGAAAACGAAGATAAATAAATCATTAGAATGATTGTTTTTATTGTCTATGTTGTTCTTTTTTCTTTTTCTCTCAATGTTGTTTTGTGTTAAGTGTGTCACTTTCCGTCTCTTCACCAAGCGGTTCCAACGGAAGACCAGTGCTGGCTTTACGGCTAGCGAATGCTGAGTTCGCACCGTTTCGCAACATTTTCTCTGTCTTGTTCTTTTAATTAATCTTAAACTTAATGTAATCTTGTATTGTTGTGAATAAATGTCTCTTTATCTTTATCTTTATCTTTATCTTATCTTTATCTTCCACATCTTACAATTACTAACTGATTAGATTAGGAAGGAAATATATATGATTTCCGTCCAGATTCTCCAATTACCATCTATTGCGGAAGGAAAATAAGGACGGCTTTTGTTTGAATCGGTAGGTAAGCTTCGATTTTACTTCCTACAATTATACATCAACAGTTCGGTTCTGTTGCCAGGTAAATAAGTTATAGGTTAGAAATTCTACCGATAAAGTAGGTTAAGTTAGGTTAGAACTGTGACCAACAAAAAAATATATACTTTTATAATAATTATAAAGAGAAATCAAAACAACACTCAATGACAGTATGATCCAGGATCAGACTACATTGAGCGTCATTTATGATTTACTTCTTACCCTTATAACATAAAAACGTTGTAATTTAATTTGTATCTTCTGCACCATTGAAATAAAGATGGAAATTATTTGTCATTCATTCGACTCAATGAAAAACAGACTGAATAGAAATGGTAAATTGAATATTAAAGATACAAATCATTATTATTTTATTTTGCGTAAAATATGTTATGCCAACTAAAACATTAGGTTTTCGTAACAATTATTTGTGAATAGTTAATTTGGCAAACGATTATTTGGCAAATGAAATTTTACGAAAAATTACTTGGGAAGTGATAATTTGTCAAACATAATTTGATTAAACATAGGTAACCCGGTAAATTTAGAAGATTATACCTTCCAATAAATTACCTTCCATCAAGGAAAATTCGGACGATAATACTTCACAACCATTTCCTTTTTGGAAGGTAAACTACCGCCTCAGTCAAAAAGGAAGGTAATACCTTCCGAATTCGGACAATTATTTCTCTGAGTGTGGTTTCGCAGAGGATTATAAAAAAAATATTATTAACTGCATGTATGAACTTATTCTTCTACGATCGAATAGTCATTTTAAATAGCATAAAATAGAATACAAATGAATACATAGACAATTATTACGATATCTAATATAGTACGGCGTATGCCTCATAATTAAAGTTTCTGATCAAGTAAGATTAAATTAACTTAGAGATAGCTTTCAGAAGTTGGGATCTGTATGAGTATCAGCTTTTACCTAAAACATTTAAACATTCTTGGTCAAACAAAACTTCATCTCAAATTGAATAACCACGTTACGTTATAATTGGATTAAAAACGCATAGAAAAAATATGGTTAACAAAGATGTTACATGGTGTAATCATTGTCATTTGAGAGACGTCAAAGTTTTTTTAAATCCATACTTTTTTCCGTATAAAAGTTTAAATGTCAGTTTTGGAGCTCAAAAGTATACTTTATTATACGTGTTTATTAATAAAACAGAGTAGAGCTCAGAACGGTGTTCATTTACAGATTACAGAATAAAACATTTTTTTAATACAAAGAAGCACTATGTACTTGAATCGGACTGGAAACTTCTATATGCCATGTTACACGAACTTATTTTCTTTTAACTAAAGCTTACTCTTGTAATTATGATGATTCTTAGTCTTGAAGATAAATTAAAAAATTACTGTCTATTTTATTTCTTGGCTTTGTCGATGTTTTTTGTAAATTTAGGCAGTCTTTGCTTTTAGGTAGGTAGGTACGCCGCCATCTTCCGACGCGTACGCCGTTTTATTAAAAATATTACTTACTTTGAGACTGAAGTGTAAGTAGTTTTTTTGTATAAAAGTATACAGTAATTCAAAGCTTGTAGTATTTGCAGCAGTGTACGCTCTTCCCACGCGCGAGACTTGCTGTTCCTTAGTACTCCACTTTTTCTTTTCTTGAACTTCTATTTTTAAGTACTTTTATATCGAAGGAACACTTTTGTTTATTAATAAAACAGAGTATAGCTCAGAACTGTGTTTATTTACAGTTTACAGAATAAAACATTTTTTTAATACAAAGATAGGTGCTCGCTTTGAGACTTTGGTAGGAAGAGAGAGAAAAATGTTGCCAGGTGGCAGCATTAAAAATAAAAATAAAGGTAGACATTCATGTCATGACTTTATGTTCAATTATGTATAGAACATTATAGTCTGGCCAAGCTAACTCTGCAATAGAATAACCTGGCAACCGCATCTAAAACTTTTTCTTAACCGTCTTGAAACCGGGTTTACAAGTAGGTGGTATGTCAGGCAGCTTCCGTTACTCACTATTTATTGTGAAAGTAAAAACAATGCTGAAACCTTTTAAAAGTGATGTGCTGCAATTACTGTTTCGCATACTGAGTGATTTCCAACATGTTGGAGAATCACAGGACTCTGTTATTGCTCAAAAATGGCAATGTTTACCTAACATCAAGGCGTTTACAGGTTAGTAACTGGCAATCTTAATCCTTAATTTGAGAATTAAGATAATCTCGCTCATGTTTGTTTGGTTGATAACAATAAGTGGCGTTTTGTTTATAAATCTACTGTTAAACATTAAAAAACAAAGAAGTTATTATTGTTACTTCAATGAAAAGACAACATTTTTAGTTTTTACATTATATTAAGAATTAATGATGATGATAATGTATTCAATGCTAACAAAATATTCACTTATTAAATTCTAAATAGCAGACATTGGTAAAATTGATATGGAACCTTCGAATCTCTTTCCAACAGGAAAATAGTTATCTAAATCTGTTCTCAATATCTTGTGACATAAACAAACAGTCGGAAAGGATAGCCTCCTCCTTTTTTGAAGTCGGTTTAAAAGATAGTGCACTGTACAATCAACATATTATGTTTCTTTCCTAATTAATTTAGTAGTAGTAGCGAAAGATCCGTAAAATAAAATAATAATACCAAGTATCAATACTTATTTCTCTAAAAATCGTGGTGTTGCGATATAAAACTTTTTTAAAACTAACGGTTTTCGACTTCTGCAGACTTAGCGTGGACCGACTCTAGTTGGGCGAGGCCAAAGGTAATTTGTAGGTAGGAAGGTCGAGTTAGCTCGGGTTTAAATAAAGAGATTGTACAGAGGTGCTTACGGAATGGGGTGTTAGGGGTTGGAAATTTTTATACTATTTATTTTATACTATTGCATCATCCCACAAGATTAGGGGTGCATTGGGGACTGGTTTTCGTTTGGGTTTGGGATGAGGGAGAAGAAAATACAAATGTTTGGAGGGAAGGTTGGAGGAGGTCTGTGGGGGTTGTTTCGGCGTGGAATCCTGCCCGGGTTTGGTGCCCGACGGGTTTGCGTTGTGTCAGATTTCAGCGTAGCGTTTTCCAGAATAGTCCGGGTACCGAACTGTTTGTTCCTTAAACACGCTACGCGTACCACTTTTTCTATAAAACCCTTCGTGCTTTCGCGGTTGGCTTCTGTTCCCAGCAGGGCTTTCCAGTTTGAGCTATCCGGAGAAACTTTGACCCCGGTCAGCCATGTTACAGGAACTGTTTACTAGTAGGTCAGACTCCGAATTGTTAGAATTCGGGTAGTTTTGTTGTGGTTGTTGGGCAGGCCCAGGGCCTGTCCCTGGATTTACTGGAGTTTAACACTAAGTCACTGTTTAATTTTGCAAAATTTACTGATGAATTTTAATGATACTGTCCATTTAATTTTATTTATTTATTAAATACAATAAAGTACAAAAGGCGTACTTAATGCCCAATGGCATTCTCTTCCAGTCAACCATTTTTTTTGACCTCTGGTAAGGTTTAAAATCACCTTATTACGTTCTTTGCTCGTTTTTTTATTTTTTTCTTGACACCGAAACAATAAAACACCTTAACTAGACGAACACTAAACCTGGAATAATCAAAATTTGCACAAAATCTACCCTATTCCTCCTTGTGGGATTGTTACGACAAAACACTGTATCTACAGTTAGCGGGCGATAAAAACGCGAGTTTGTTTTGACAAAACACTGTATTTGCAGGTCGGTGTTTTGTCAAATCTCTACTCTACTGTTAAAGAGATACAGTGTTAATTGCTGTGCCATATCTTGATGTTTTTAGTATAAAATACTCAAATTGAAGCATGTAAAGAGGTATCCGAAAAGCTCAATTATTGATATTATCACAAAACACTGTAACTCAAAATACAGTGTTATGTCATGGCACGGCAGTGCATGTAGAGACAACACCCAATAGCTTTTGAGGATGCATCACAGTACCATACAAGTTCTGTGGATTCCATATCTCCCCCTAGGACACTTCTTGGGGTGGAAATAGTACCCATTTCCTGCAAATACATACATACATACATAAACTCACGCCTTCATTCCCAGAGTGGGGTAGGCAGAGCCACAAACTCACCAACAACTCCAAAAACTTGTTGATAATTCTGTGACCACATTTTGCACAACCAGGCTAAGATGTTATCCAGTGTACTAGTGACAGGTTGCAAACCCATCGCCTAACAGCACTACACAGCCTTACGTCCCTTAGTCGTCTCTTACGACATCCAA
The DNA here is from genome assembly GCA_948252455.1 of Acleris cristana. Taxonomy (NCBI): domain Eukaryota; kingdom Metazoa; phylum Arthropoda; class Insecta; order Lepidoptera; family Tortricidae; genus Acleris; species Acleris cristana. Next base: position 31,969,022 of record OX411771.1, read on the forward strand.
TGGAAGACATGGAGTGGCAACATTCTAAACCCGGCACCACACGGGCGCGCGGGCGGTTTCCTGCAAATAAAAATAAAAAATCCCAGTCTTGAAGTTGTCTTTGAGGTAGTGTATAATCCCAATTTACTTTTAAGGCCCATAGGTCATGCACGAAAAGTCTTGCTTTGACCAGACCGATTAATACAAGAGGATCAATCATTTTACCTATGAAACTTAGGATTTTTCTTTTTGTATTCAATGTATTTGGATCACATTCTGGACTATGAAATTTAAATGAATCCGCATTTGTATTGTAAACGACACCAAGGGTTTTATTATGCTATCTCTATTTAACTCTTACTTTTTTCATCTGAAAGATAAATAAGCTTATTACATGTTTATAGCAATGGCTTATAATTAAATAGTTTGCTAGTTTGCTAAATCTTGGTACAAAAAGTAAGTAGGCATAAGGGGGAAAGGGGTTCTTTTTGGCTACAAGATTAAATTTTCATTCATGCCATACCTATATTTATTATAAAATTTCAAAGGGCCCGTTGTGTAATCATTAGTTAACTCAACTAATTGTTAAAATTTGAACCATTAGTTACTTAGTCTTTATTATGGATAGGTTCTATATAAAAAACCTAGCAACTAGCCAGCTTTGTTTTTGTCTTTACTAAGTTTATAAATATTTATGAAATCGTAATAGCCTAGCGTAGCCTAAGTGCAAAATAAAAATGACACATAAACCTTTGTAAAGAAATTATAAGTATAATAAATTTATGCAAACTAACATCCATACAGATTTATGTACAGACATAGCATTGCCAGGCGTCCGGATAAAGCCGGACACAGTCAGGCGTTTTGGTTGCAGTGCGGCCAAATTAGATGGTGTCCGGCCTGTCTGGCTTTTGTTAGGCTTTATAAATATGACCATTTTTTTACATTTGTCATGTTTTATAATTAATAAGACTAATTCATTCAATTTTATTATATTTTTGTTTCATTAGAATTTAAGATAAAGAAGCATTGTTAGTAAGTACCAACCGCTAAGCTTAAATCAAGCAAGATAAAGTTATCCAAGAAAATACTATGTCGTATGGTTACTACATCTGTAGCAATATTACAAACTAGGTATTTAGAGATTAAGCACGTACATAAAAAAGATCTAAACCTACTTAACATAGGTATATTATAATAATCCTTCTTCTGTGAACACAGTTTTACTTGACTTGTAATAATATCACAAGTCATTCGTTGAAGTGTTTTCCGCCCTTATTAATTAGTATCAAAGGCCCACCGGTTTGCTTCTTGTCTAAAAGATTAAACAAAAAGATTTTTCTTAACATGTTAAACATCAAATCTGACCGCAAGACGATATTTAACTAAAAGAGATGAAAAAATACTTGTTTACAAGCCGAGATTATAACCTGCAAATATACTTTTGACAGCTGTCATAATGTTGACAGTGACACTTGACGTTTCAATTTCCGCAAAGCATAGACAAATTAAGGCTAAAACATCATTATAGCGCACACAGAGGATACCGTAGAATCGACAGTACAATTTTCTATTCTACATCATGTTGTCTAGGAAATTTTGGATAGAAACGCTTAGGCGTTGAATATTATAGAAAGGAAAACGCCTGGAAGCGTTTGCCTTTTGTCTAGGCCCTCTGGTGTTAAATAGTAAGTATGGCCATTTACTTTCAGTTTTTGGTCACTTGTAGTGTATACCGGAGAGGATCCCAACATTACTCTAGCTTCACTCTTCCACCGCAGCCGCGGCAGCACGAACGGCATCCTAAGCACGCTGGCCCAGCGCTGGGATTCGCCGCTGTTTGAACGGTGCGTACAGCTGCACGCACCTGTCGCGACACAGCCACGAAAAATGTAATTTTATTGTTGTGTGTATAAGAATATAGTAGTCATTTAAGTATACTAACACTAGATTTAAGTTATTGTATCTAACCATTATGGATTTATAATCTGAAATAAAAATATTTGAATTTGAATTAGCTTGTCCCGTTCCGTTCAAACACCAAATGGTATTTTTAAATTGGTAATATAATGCTTTTGAAATTTAGGATCATCACAAGGAGATGCGAAAGAATCAGTCGTCTTAAATGAAATATCATTTGTTGAATCCTGATCATTACTATGTTCACTTTCCACTTCATCGATTACATCACTTTCATCGTTGTTTGATGACTTTTCCCCTTCATCTTCATTATTATGACTAGATTGAGAAGTTTTCCCCACAACCGTATGATCATGAATAGATTGCTTCTTTTCTTCACTAGGAATCAATTTTAATCTTTTTACCGACTTTCCCCATTGCAATCCGTCCTCAAAATCATTTTAATTAGTATTTAAGTGATTATTATCATTTTTAACCTTAACTGTTTCCTTAAGCAGTTCTGTTATTGGTTTCAATACTGATTCCAACGTCATAAATATCATTATCAGTTTTCATATTACAAATCAGTCAAACCTTCTTTTTAACTGCTTCGAATGATTTAAGTACTTTTTCTTTCAAAGTTTTCTCGTCATTGATTTTAAGGTTCGTTTCTGATCTTGATGGTTTCCTATGAACCAATAAATGTTTCATAATAACGCATTATGTATTATAGTTCATCCATAATGATAAATGTGTCAAAACTCAGTCTATATCATCCAGAATTAAGACTACAAACTTTATTCATAACCAAGTAACTATGTGGTAGTTTCCATACTTCAGCACACATTTCTCGAAACTGTTCCCAAGACATATCGCTTCCGACGTGTTCATCATAAACATGACGTAAATTCATATCATTTTGTTTAAATAGAATTATGAAGTTAGCATTGTCTCTTATTAATTGCTTTGGTATTTTACTATAAGTTTGATTAAGGTAGAAGCTATCAATATTTTTATGACGTCCCATTGCAAAGTAATCCCTTATGTTGTTTTGATTTTCACATGCAACATCATCAAATATAATAATTGAATTAATGTTAGCTTCATGTGGACTTAGTACTTCATCATTTTCACTATATTTTTTAAATTCGTACCACCAGTTCACACATCTTCGTACCGCCAGACCGTGGTGCGTTATCCCTGAGCAAGGACCCCACTATCTCCTGGCTACGACCGCAACGCTCAACAAAATATAGTATCCTCTCCTAACTCCCAGGTTCCTACTGGATATGCTTTATCGTCCCAAGCCCAACATATTGGAGCTGTAACACCCAATGATGACATGATGGAACCCCTCATAAAACTCCTTACAAATATAATCGCCAAATGGGGCGATTGTTTACCGCCCGAAGTTGCACCACTGATGTTGACACTTGCAGAAAAATTATCCTTTTCCAATGCCTCCCCATGCCAAATTTCTTCAATGGAATAGTCGTAGTATTAATCCTAAAAAAGCAGATTTAATCAATCTAATCAACGACCACGTTGTCTCTGTGGCGGCCATTGCGGAGACGTGACTGAGGCCTGGATCCCGTTTTAGGATCCCGGGTTTCTCATGCCTCCGTGATGATTGCAGTGACGGACGTGGAGGCAGTGTGTTATTGATCAGAAGAAGCGACCCTTTCTCTCAAATCCCCCTCCCCCTCACTCCCATGAAATTAACGCAGTTGCGGTAAATGTCATGGGAATGAATTTTATTTCAATCTATATCCGTCACCCAGCTTTAAATTTAATTCCTGATCTCTCCTCCATTCTAACACCTCACTGTGACTTGCTCTTGCACCGAATTAATTCCAGACAAGCTGTAGCAGCAACGGGTGCAGTAGTCGGAATTGGTTTCCAATTCGATTGTAGTTCCCATCCCCAATCCGCCGGACGAAGAATCGGTACCATCGCTTGGCCCCAGACGTGCACACCCTGGTAGACTGGCTCTTAGGAGATGCTACTGGCATCCGTAGGCGGAATATTCTTTTGCTGAAGGTCGTAAAATCCGTATTTATTATGAAATGACCTTAAGTTTTTTTTGTTAATTACGATATTGACGACACGTTGGCCTAGTCGGTTGTGACCCTGCCTTCGAAACTAGCGGTCCTGGGTTCAAATCCCGGTAAGGGCAGATATTTGTGCGATGAGCGCGAATATTTGTTCCTGAGTCATAGATGTTTTCTATGTATTTAAGTAGGTATATATTTCCCTATGTAAGTATTTATATCGTTGTCTAGTACCCATTGTACAAGCCTAGAGCTTAGTTTGGGACTAGATCAATTGGTGTGACATTGTCCCTTGATATTTATTTATTTAATATGTAATTTGTGATATCAATAGTATCTAGTGCAGCAGGCTGCGTGGCGAGTTGTCGTCTGAGTTAGTTCCGCCCGCTGTCTTAATTCGCGCTGCCGCGCGGGTATATTTATTTATTCTACTCATCTTAAATTAATGATATAAATTAAAACTTTATGTTTTTTAAATCTGCATAAATTGGGCTTTTCAACCTTTATTTTTTGTAAATACAATGTTATACATATATTATAAAATATTGTGTATTGAAACAAAAATGATAAGCTGATGTTGTGAAACTTCTTTATGTATATTAATAAATTTATGTGAAAGAGTGTAATTATTATATCAAAAATGAAAGCCCCATCTATGGTTTATCAGAAAATGACACCACCTCGAGGTGGTAGGTAAACTGAAGCCGATATATTTTTTTACTTGAAGCGCGGCGGCGTGTAACTTTGAATACCCCCCCTCCCTACCCACCAGGGGGTGGCTGATGGCTACCGGGCTGAATCAGCTCAGTTTGACCTAGGATACATCTGTGCCAAGTGAATTCATCCGATATCAAAAAATTTAACTATGGTCGTTACCGCCCGTACTAATAGTTATGTATCCATACTAATATTATAAATGTGAAAGTGTGTCTGTCTGTCTGTCTGTCTGTTACCTCTTCACGCTTAAACCGCTGAACCGATTTTGATGAAATTTGGTATGGATATAGCTTGAGTCCTGGGGTAGGACATAGGCTACTTTTTATCCCGGAAAATTAGACAGATCCCGAGGGAGCAGCGATAAACGACTTCTACGCGGACGGAGTCGCGGGCAAAAGCTAATATCTTTATAAAACTAATACGTAATAGTTTGATAACAAATCACTGCAAAACTAACTGAATACAAAAACAAATAATGCAACTTAGTTACTGTATTTACACCATTTGTTCATAGTGTTCATACTAGATTATGATTTTATAGGTTGATTCACTAAAGCTGCCACGAATGGATTGAATGGGTGAAATAAACTGCAGATATATGTGTGTTTATATAAAACAGGTATTGGGATTGATGTTTAAACTGCATTTGAGAAGAACTTAGATATACAATCACATGTGGTTCCATTTATGGCAGCTCTTGTAAATCGATATGTATGTTAGTTACCCAGACATTGTTCCTTCTCATTATTCCACATAGGAAATGAAAAGAAAGAAATTAAATCAATATTCAATCATTTTATTCTTTTATTTCGTAAGAAACACCATTAATAATTGCTATCATCCTAAAGGCGTCTATAACCTACACCTACCTATTTCTAACAATGTATGAAAATTTCAAAACCCTTCTGTGAAATGGGGTCCTCAAATCTAGCCCTGCTGTTAACATACCAAAAACAAAGTATATAAGAATATTAGTTAATGTATATACGTATGTATGTAAATACTTAATTGTTCAAAACACAGAAATTCTAATACATAATTTACAGAATTGGAATGTACAAAGGCAAGTTTATCCCTAACATAAAATACTTAATATAAATGTAAGTAAAATTTGTAGACCACATTTTATTCGAGTAAAGATATTAACACTAACAATACCAACATCAATATACATTTTTGAGATTAGAAAAGTAAGAAAGAGTCCCAACTTATTTACACACACAAGAGATAATCAAATCACCCTCTACTTCACAATTTGTGAAAAAGAAGAACAAGCTTGTTAGTTCTCTAACTAACATGAAAATATTCAGTTCAGGGACCCACCACATGTCAGTACAAATATATAATAATATGTATATATGTAAACTCTTTATTGCACATAAACAATTACAGGACATGTTTGCATCAATATAGATATTTACATAGGCGAACTTATCCCATATGGGATCTCTTCCAGTTAACCTTGGAGCAGAGTAAGCAAGGACAACGCAGAAGGATAGACAAATTAACAAAATTACAGGAAATAACAAATAGTACATACAACAGAGAAACAGGAAGGAAATAAAATATCTTCCTTAATAAAATACATACATAGATAATAGAATATACTGATATATACTACCACATACCTACATAAACAGCAGTTTAAACCTACAACAGAAGTAAGGATCAACACTCAGACTCATCTTGTTGACTTAGCCATAACTTCTTTAACCTTTCCTTCAATGAACCGACAGATCTAGATTGCCTCAAGCACGGCGGAAGGCCATTCCATAATTGGACAGAGTGAACCGTGGAAGATTTAGCATACGTACGAGTCTTGTTGAATGGAACGGTAAGGGAAAGGTTAGCACTAGACCGGAGGCGATGTCCACTACCATCGGCCAAAACACTAAACCTATCGGAAAGGTACAAAGGAGAAGGAGTGAAAAGTACATTGAAAAGGAGTGTCAGAATATGCAAATCCCTGCGACGGCGGATGGGCAACCACTTGAGTTGCACGCGGTACTGGGATATATGATCAAATTTCCGCAAACCAAAAATGTATCTTATACAAACGTTTTGCAGACGCTCAAGCTTGTCAAGCAGTTCCTCCCTGAGGTCAAGAAACGCAATGTCTCCATAATCAAGGAGAGGAAGTAATAAGGAACGAGCAAGGGTAAGCTTAGTGTTAAAAGGTAGAAAATTTTGTAGACGCCTCAAGGAATGTAGGGAAGCAAAGAGTTTACGGCTAACGTTATTAACATGGGCTGTCCAGGACAACGAAGGAGAGGAGGAGAAGGGGATCGGGGTCCCATCGTAGAAAACATTGGGCGTCACAACTCCAGATAGTTTAGTGATGTAATGAGGGCTACCAATGACAATGGCCTGTGACTTCCCAGCATTAACCATTAACCCAAACCTCTCCGCCCAGCAACGTATAGAGTCGAGATCAGTATTGATTTGACGTATCAAGGCGGGGAAATCATCAAGAGTAGCAGAGGCGTAGATTTGCAAATCGTCCGCGTATAAGTGATACGAGGAGCAAAGTGAGTTAGAGATACCGTTAGTGAAAATGGAGAAAAGCAGGGGAGAAAGCACTCCACCCTGGGGGACACCAGCCGACAGATTACACCATTCAGAGTAACAGTCATCAACCCTGACACGCTGGCGCCTCCCAGAGAGGTAAGCGCGAAACCAAGAAAGAGCAGTTGCAGAAAGATGGAGGGTATTAAGAATCCCAAGAAGAATATCAAAATCCACGGTGTTAAAAGCGCTACTGAAATCCAACAAAACAAGAACTGTGAGCTTTTTGTGCTCAATATTAAGACGAATGTCATTGGTGACCTTCACTAAAACAGTAACGGTGCTATGCCCGGGGCGGAAACCGGATTGAAAAGGATTAAGGAGACTATGCCTAATGAGATGAGAAAGGAGATGACGATTAACGTAATGCTCAATAACATTAGACAAGACGGGTAGGATTGAGATAGGACGGAAATTAGCAAATGAAGAAGGGTTTGAGCACTTAGGAAGTGGAATAACGTGGGCATATTTCCAAGTGAAAGGAAAAGTGGCGGAGGAGAAGGAGAAATTAATGATGCTGGATAGGATAGGGGCTATAAAGTCCGCCGCGAGCATAAGCATGTCCAAGCCAAGACAATCTTCACCGACAGCCTTCGTCTTAATAGTTTTAAGAATGGCAAACGTTTCTTGCGGAGAAATATCTGTGAGTTCGAAAGGAGGAAAGTTGGGGTGTGGGACATTGGCAAGAAGAGCTTGAGTAAGATCCTCAACCTCAACCCCTCCAGGTCGAGAGCCACCGGAGAAGTACTAAAATAGTTGTTTAATGCGTTTAAATCCATAACGTCTGAGGATGATTGTTGTGTCTTACCCACCCCAAGAGACTTAAGAAATTTCCACAACTTAGTGGGAGGACAATCTTCAATGGACTTGTGAATGTACTGCCGTCTAGCATCCCTACAAATCTTATTACACCGGTTACGAAGTGAAATGTACCCTTGATGATTTCCTTCCGAGGGGTTATGACGCAACCTAATGCGTGCACGATCCCTCTTAGCCATGAGCGACTTTATTTCTGGAGTTAGCCAAGGCGCAGGAAGGTGTTTAACTCTCATCGGTTTCAGAGGGGCGTGCTTGTCGAAAATGCCAAGAAGTATGTCATTGAAAGCGGCCAGTTTAAGGTCAACGTCCTGAAGAGCCTCAACGCTAAGCCAGTCTGCCCTACCCAAGTCATCCCAAAACTCCTGAAGGTTAATGTCGCGGAGATTTCGACGCATAATTATTTTATGTCTCCGCTTAGGCGGACGAATTTTAAACGAGGCATAGATGAGGTCATGATTAGAGAAGGCAGCAGCATTAAATTGGCCATGAAAGGAAACTAGGTCAGGGGCAGAAGTAAAAATAAGATTCAAAAGTGATGGAGGTCCGTTATGTGGAAAATGCGTAGGGCTAAGTGGTAAAATGTTAAGGTTAAGAGAGGAAGCTAAAGACTGAAGTTTAATAGAACGATAATCATCCTTGACCTGGCACGTGTTGAAGTCACCCATAACAATATGGTGATCGAGCAGCGGGCCGAAATCAATAATAGCACTCTCCAATTCATCGAAGAAATTAACACTAGAGGAATGGCTGTAGAAAACTCCCAGAAGGATTTTAGAGTGATGAAGAGTAACACCAAGAAAGAGATATTCAGGGGTGTTTGAGTAGACAGAGGGAGAGTGAGAAACTACTTGACAAGCAAAATCGTCTCTTATATAGATGGCAACACCGCCACCCCGAACCGTTCCACATCCGCCGTCCCTGGTGCCGGTCCTGTCGTTGCGAAAAAGACGGTAACCGGGTAACGGGTACAGGGTAGATAAAAGTGAAGGTTTAAGCCATGATTCTGAAATAAGAATCGCGTGTACGTTATTAGAAGTGAAGGAAGCAAGTAATTCAGGATAGTGAGCTGGTACACTCTGTGCGTTTATGTGGACAACATTAAAGTTTTTAGCAGACGCTTTGAATACTTTAAACGTTCACAAAGAGAAGGCATATCTGGAACATCATTGAAGGAGTCGCAAAAACTAGAACCCGAAGAAGGTAAGGAAAAGAATTCGGCATCATCACTACTATTAAATAAGTCGGACATTGCAGGTAATATACTGTTATACGCTATGCAGTTGAAAACAAATTATAGTTAAAATATTAAAGTAAAATAAATTGAAATCCAATAATTCAATATCACGCAACTAACTATGTAGGTCCCTCTAACCTGCCAGCAGCTGGTTAGAACATAAAGTAATAATAATAAAGAAAAAGACTAAAAATAGCTATTCCACACATGAACAACAGAACTAAATATACAATTTTGCACGTTACAAAACAGAAAGGAAAAAAAAAGGTTAAAAAAAATAGACTTTACAAAATACAGCTTAAATAAATATTCGTTTCACCGAATAGACAAGCAGTAACTAAACGCGTAACGCGTAATACTGTTCTGACGTTAAACAGTTTTGACGTTTGTCAAAGGTTATGGTTGGTTTGATTTGACATCTGAGATTCTGAGGTTAGAATAAGAAGTGACACTTGACGCAACTATTTACAAATACAAAATACGGAGGTAAAAATAAAACCGAGAAACCACATTCAGATACCTATCTAGATAAAAGTAAAGTAATAATAAGAAGAGAGAAAAACAAAAACAACCAATACCATGGTCAAAACCCATTACTTTCGCTGAGTCACGGCAGGATTCTTCTTGGCAACAACAGCAGGTCGAGGCGCACGGGCACGCAACTTCGGCGCAGAGGCCGAGCCCGACGCAAGCCCTAGCTGTACAGACTGCGCCTGCTCCTTGGCTGCGACACCAATACCAGCTACAGGGGCGGGCAGTGCTCGCAACTCCGCCAAGGAAATGACTCGCCGCCGGGTTCCGTCAGGGCATATCACTACGATTCGCCCGTCGCTCGTCCAGCTTCCCTTAATGCCATAAATCCTCCGAGCCTCCACGAATACGGCATGGCGATTATTAGTTAAGAACTCTGAGACAGTCAGTCCAGAGCCCTTGAGCAGTCGCTTACTAGCCCAAACAGTGTCGCGCTCCTTCTGGCTGATGAACTTCACCAGGATAGGCCGAGGCTTTGAAGAGCTGCGAACCCTGCCAAGACGAAGGCAGGCGTTAAAGGAATGAGCCTGTACATGGGGTGCTTGGAGGTTTACTCTGCAAATATTGGCCACAGTTTCTGACACATCCTCACGTTCTGGCTCTGCAACGCCATGCAATAGTAGCATAGCTGACCTGGACCTCATCTCCTGATCTTCTAGGGTTTTTAGGGCAAGGCCCATCTGCGACTGCAAACCCGCTACTGCACTCCAAATTAGAGACTTAAATGCCTGAAATTCACTAACTGCTGATTGGTCGACGCCCTGAGCCGGAGACATGTTCTCGAAGGCTGACATCCTGGATTCAAACAACTGCTTCATCTCCTCCATACTCTTCTGCAATTGCGTCAAATGATCCATCTTGGCACTCAGTGACAGAAATGACTTGCACAAATGTACAAAGTTAAAGTGAGTGTGTGTGGTTGTTCCAAAATTTTATTTTTGAGCAGTGATAACAGCTGTGGGTGGCAGTGAGGCGACCTTTGTTACATAAATGTATGTATTTACACTTTAATACTGAAACTATTATTTATTTTAAATATAGAAATAGGACACACAAATTTTAGGTCTTGTTTATTTGCCTACTCGTTTTTTTTTTCTACTTCCACTGACGTTAAAATTAATACAAAATGATAATACATTTTACAAATTAAAGGTATTTTTGACAGTAAACAGTTTATACATTTTGAATGACTATGGAATATAAGGGATAATTTAAGTAATTGTGTAAATCAGTTATTGAGTAGGTAGGTAGGGTTTTTGTTGGACATTAAATATTTTTAAGACTATTGTGAACACATAATGCAATATATGATATGACTAAGATTTGACTATGAATTAATTCTAATATAATTAACTCATTGCAGCATATTATGCTATATAAATAATCCTTACTGCAGATTTAACATTAAACCTTTGTAACATTTTACCTTTACCATTCCTTTACCTAAGTAAAATTCAGCAAGCTAACTCACTTGATGTAAAGCTTATTGGGTTTCATAACAACTTCTCATGATTAAATGCTTTAATTAGATTCTTACAAAATATTATTTTATGATTACTATTAGAGCAGTTTTTTTAGATATACCTATCCCAATTGATTCCAACTATGTTGAATCACCTCGTCGTCCATTCAAATCGTTGAATTCTCCCTTATTGATGTGGCTCCCAAAATGAGCGTCATTTCATTGTCCCTGGCCCCTGAGTAATCTGGATTGCCTAAAACAAAAAAAATCTTATAATTTACAAGCAAACTCAGTAGGTAACTTTTCCAAGCGAGATGGGACTTTTATCGACTTGGTTTTTAGTAGATAGTAGTAGTTAATCACACCAGAACGACTAAACGAATCTGGAGGAAATTTGGCACAGAGATACGCTACAGTCTAGAACAGTCAACTTTTATCCCGAAAAATTTGGGCAGTTCCTGAGGGAATAGCGCTAAACGACTTTTATACGAGCGAGCAAATTCGTGCGCAAAAGCTAGTGTTTAATAAATATTTATGTGATAAGGACGATTATTTTGTTTCTGAGTGTTGAATGTTCTCTATGTATGTATTTATTTATAGAAGTACCTAAACAAAGCCTATTCCTAGACCTTGATAATTTGTGTAGTACTTTCATGAGGTATTCATTTAAGTGCACGACCGTCGATACGAGTAAAATCGTTACTAAATTTAAGTGTTTTTTTGACTTTTACAGGGAGAGTTAAGTGAAAAAAGATCTACAAAACTGTATTTTTACATTTTTGATACATTGAGAAATAAAAAAAATACCCAATTTCATAACATCGTATGTCGAGGTTCATCAATAGTAATCCACTATAACATTAAGAGAAAATCATTGTAACTAGACTTAAGAATATTTTTTTACCCGAAATCGCTTCCAATTGCCACGATTACAGGCCAGTATCATCGCATAAATAGTTACGATTTTAATGTGCCAACGTTTTACCAAGTACAGAGCACGTAAATGTGGTTAAAATGTTACTCTACTTTAAGAGCTCGCGCTATGGGTGTTTCGGTTTTGCGCCTAAATTGATTTACTATGATTTTACTGGCCCGTTCCTTCCATTTGCATTTTTTGCCTCGTAAAATTAATTTTGAAGACGGTTTTTACTGGCACCGTGTGACGTGGATGTAGGCGCACGTCTGTTTATGTGTATTGGAAATATTTTTATTTTTTTTGATTGAGTGTTAATTTAAACATAAAACTTCCGTGAGACTCAGACATATTAAGGAGATCACACCGGGTTACTCACGTAAAATTAGTCGAAAAACGCTCGACATGTTTCGGGCTCGTCCGGAGTCCCTATTCATGAGCAGACGCGGCCGCAGCACGACGAACACTGCGGGCCAGCGCTCTGTCAGCCCGACTTCTCGGAGCGAACGGCGTGGCCGGCGAGAAACTACCCCCGTTTCCTTCATTATTATAATTCTCAAACGTAGGGTCGCACACAACACTAACAACGTCACTTGCTAAAGGCACGTCCACACCTGCCACCGGAGCACTACATAAAACCGTTTTCCAACTCGGTGGCACCGACCATCCACCATCACGGTTATAATTCGGATGACGACCGATTTCGATAGCTTCACGCACTTTCCTAGGGATAAAGTACTTTTCCCTCGCCAACACGGCTACCTTATCAAAACGTATGTAATGCGTTGAATCCGAAACCAGTGAATGCTCCACCACCGCAGAACAACGGCTGTCCTGTTTTTTCATACTCCGTATGTGCTCAGTCACTCTCGTGGCAATATTCCGGCCAGTCTCCCCTATATAGCTTTTCCCACAGGAACAGGGAATCATGTAAACTCCTGGGACATTCAAAGGCTCTTTATCTTTGGGCGACCGCGTCAACTGTCTGAGCTGCATGTGAGGACGGAAGATCGTCTTAATACTATATCTTAATAGTCTATCGGAAGCCAACGCATACTGACCGGTACCTGAGGGCGGATTCACACCACCATCGATGTCATTGTCTTCTGTGCCTAGGACGTTGACTAATAGAGCCCTTCGTCTGTGTGATCCGGAGTATGTAGCCTGTGAGTTGGGTCACGTGAAACGGGTTTTGGAAAGTAACGGGTATAACTGGGGCCATTGTTATCGGCTCGCGAACACTTCTGCGCGTCCCCGGCCGAGTGTGGTAGAAAGGATGCCTGTGTTTCTTCCATACCTTAAGGGTGTGACGGACAAGATAGGGCACTTTTTACGCCGAAGATATAGTATTTAAGACGATCTTCCGTCCTCACATGCAGCTCAGACAGTTGACGCGGTCGCCCAAAGATAAAGAGCCTTTGAATGTCCCAGGAGTTTACATGATTCCCTGTTCCTGTGGGAAAAGCTATATGGGGAGACTGGCCGGAATATTGCCACGAGAGTGACTGAGCACATACGGAGTATGAAAAAACAGGACAGCCGTTGTTCTGCGGTGGTGGAGCATTCACTGGTTTCGGATTCAACGCATTACATACGTTTTGATAAGGTAGCCGTGTTGGCGAGGGAAAAGTACTTTATCCCTAGGAAAGTGCGTGAAGCTATCGAAATCGGTCGTCATCCGAATTATAACCGTGATGGTGGATGGTCGGTGCCACCGAGTTGGAAAACGGTTTTATGTAGTGCTCCGGTGGCAGGTGTGGACGTGCCTTTAGCAAGTGACGTTGTTAGTGTTGTGGGCGACCCTACGTTTGAGAATTATAATAATGAAGGAAACGGGGGTAGTTTCTCGCCGGCCACGCCGTTCGCTCCGGGAAGTCGGGCTGACAGAGCGCTGGCCCGCAGTGTTCGTCGTGCTGCGGCCGCGTCTGCTCATGAATAGGGACTCCGGACGAGCCCGAAACATGTCGAGCGTTTTTCGACTAATTTTACGTGAGTAACCCGGTGTGATCTCCTTAATATGAGTGTTAATTACTAAAATTAATATGGAAAAGTTCCACTGAATTTAGTTATGAATGAAGAGTGGTGGAAGTACCCGTAAGAACAAAACTATTTACCTATTGCGATTATATTATAAACCTGTTTAATTAATTAAAAGGTTAATTGGACCAAATAAGTAAAACTTTTACTGTGTAAATCGCCTACTAAGTAATACTAACTGTTTTTTTTTTTCGAATATTAAGTATTCTGGTTTTGTTAGTGAATACCTACATTCTTTAGTAAGGTAAAAAGTCGCTAGAGTACGTGAAGAGAAACAATAAAAAATATATCCAACCGTATTTCGTTACTATTACTTAAAATGACTTTTTTTTTGTAAAAAGGCCCGGATGTGTATAGTATTGCATAGCTATACGTATTTAACGTTTGTTTGAGCGTGATTTGAAATATTTCAAAGGATTGATAAAAAGCTACTTCACCGATTTGAAAAATTCTTTTGAATAAAATAAGTCTCATACTTCTAAGATAGTAAGTTATTAGATACAACGCACTATAACTTTCACGCTAATTGCGGAAAACTTTAAAATTGTGCTTATTTTTTGACAAAATATTAGTTAGGTAGGGTAGGAAAGTATTAAATAATATAATCACTAAAAAGGGCAAAATTAAAAATAAAATAATTAAGAAAAGAAGGAACCAAAGGAAGGAAGGGTAAAACAAACTGAAGTCGGCGTCCTAGAATATTTTAACCAAAAAGCCGACTTTAGTCTGACTTAGGACGCTTTGAATTAATGATTTTTTTTGGAGTCGCTTCATTGTTTTTAAACATTTTTAATAATAAAATAAAATATTAGGAATTAAGTTTTCTCCGTGTCAGTTGAGCGATACCTGAACACTATAGAGACTTTTACAGAAACTTGCCTCACTCAAATGAAACTGAACAAAATACTTTTGAAGATTAAGATTCGCTAGTAAACTCATCCTCCCATATGTAATGTAGTTACGTAATATTTAATTATATAGTTACTGTCAATTGGAAATAAAAACATAACTACTTTATTAAGTATTAATGATATTGATCATCGATGAACACATAACATACTTAATTGAACTTTCATAAAGTTATACGTACCTGATCTATTATTTTATCATTGTGATCTCTTTGAAGAAGAAAGGTAATTAAAATAGTTAATTAAAGTAGTCAAAATACTAAATATTAGCACTTAATAGTGCCAAAGTGAAAGTTTATGTTTTGTTACCCATTTGTTACTAAATAATTTGATTAAGCCAAAGCAAGTGTTGATGTTTATTTATTAATTGCTATTTAGCTGGCAACCAGATTAGTCCTGAAGTATATAAGTACTTACCACCCTCTACTTATTGAGGGTGGTAATTACCAAATTATGGTGTTAAAGTACTTTTATTGTTTCTTAATTATTATTTATTAAATAAAAAGTTAAAAAATGTTTAAACTATTTTGTACCTAAATATTTTTTATTCTTTCAATATTCAGTAAAAATATTTTTTTAATGAACAATAATGATAATTGGCAATTATCTACTTGAAACTAATACAATTCACTGTATAAATATATATTTTTTATATTTTCTAACCGGAGTTACTATATTTTAAGTCATAAAATACAATAAAATAGCCGCGAATCTGTTGCAAGTAACATGGTTTCTTTAGATACGATGATATTTGCCTAACAAATAATGGCAAAACTTAGAGCTGTAAGATGGTATTGTAATATATACAATAATACTCGATAGTCGATAACGCAAAATACGTGATCGTAACTCGATCTAAAATTTAAAATAAACAGTTTAGACAAAAAAATAAAAATTTAGAATTAAAGAGCACCAAATTCTGAGAAACATGATATGTACATTTGTACGAAAACATAAACTAATAAGTAAAATATCGCGGTTTGAAGTTGCAAAATACGTTTTTTCGCTCTCCTGAAAACCTCTGTTTTGTAGTTACGATTTTACTCGTATCGACGGTCGATAGTTATACCCATGTTTGTTTAAAAGAATTAAATAATTAAATAAATATCAGCTGCAAATTAAGCTTAGTTTTAGTTTTAGCCAAAGGCTTAATTTAATTTGTCCTACAGGGTGTCCCATAATTAACACGTAAACCTGACACCGGAGATAGCCCACCCCTAGACGTACCAAACCAGCTTTTTTTTTTTTTTTTTTTTTTCTAATTATATTTTGTTTTGGTAATAATTTTCATACGAAACTAATTATAATTTTTGGTAATATCTCGAAAACCGTGCAAATTTTACTGAGGTCATGTTAGGCTGGTTTTGTAGGTCTAGGGGTGGGCTATCTCCGGTGACAGGGTTACGTGTCAATTATGGGACACCCTATTAGACACATCTTTGAATAATCTTATTTATAACTAGCGACCCGCCCTCGCTTCGCTTCGGTTTATGTGAGTTTTCTGTAATACCCGTACATAATCCAGAATTTATTATACATAATCAAAAATTCAATCAAATCATCATCAATTGAATCATCTTCTATCCATTGATGAAAATCGCATTAAAATCCGTTGCGTAGTTTGGAAGATCTAAGCATACATACAGAGCTGACGGCGGAAAGCCACGTTGTTCTATGTAAATATATAAACAATAAACATGTATTTCTATAGAAAATGAAAATTTAAAATAAAAGTTACAGCACGTAACATGACTTGTTTTGATTGTGAAGTCATTAACATTTTAACAACACTTAGTAGATATAAATCACTGTCAAGTGGTTAGTCTTTTGAGCACCAATTTCACCAAACGATGTTTAATGTAATGGTAACTTTAGACTACGACACTCAGTGTACCTATACACCGAGTGTGTCTGTAAGAACGCGAGTGTCTCTAAGCATTCATACAGAGGCACTTGGTGTGTACACTGAGTGTACTATGTATAGTGTCGTAGTCTAAGCGTCAATTCACACCGAGACGCGACGAGACGCGACGCTGCGCGCACATGCAACTCAAAGTATACTTTATTTACTACACAAAAAGGTACACATTTCATTGTGAGAATTCATGCTGCGTGGTGCAACGTATTCTGAATTCTCACAATGAAATATGTACCTTTTCGTGGAGTAAATAAAGTATATTTTGAGTCTCATGTGTGCGCAGCGTCGCGTCGCGTCGCGTCTCGGTGTAAATTGACCCTAAGTCTAAATTTACCATTAATCAATGTTAATCGACTGGTAGTTCATATATTTTGACAGCTGTTAACACTCTAATCATCTGCTTAGTGGTGTTAAGGGTAATTCCGTGAAAAAAAATACAATTAATAATTTTATTGTTAAACGCAACTTTTTCTAGCTTCAGTTTTCACACGCAAATAGTAGGTATTTGCTTAACTGAAGCTAGAAAAAGTTGCGTTTTACAATAAAATTATTAATTGTATTTTTTTTCGAAACGATATCTACTAATGATTTGCACATGTTCAAACACTTTGTTATATTTTAAATCTTTGTGCATTTGTTAAATTGAAAAATAACATACATACATTAAATCAGAAAATAACATACATACCTGTATTAAAAGAAGGGTAGGCAGAGACTTGACATTGACTGAAATATCATGGTCACATGGTGTCTGTGGGCCGTTACTTGTAACGATTGATACTGACTTACCTAATCTTGTTTATATATTTTCTGGGCCTTTACTTGTTATAACGATGAATACTGACTTAGTTACCATGTTTGTATATATTTCTGAGCCGCTACTTGTTGTAACGATTAACATTGACTTACTTATCATGTTTGTCAGGGATAATGTAGAATTCTAATGGTGAAAGAATTTTTGAAATCGGTCCAGTAGTTTAGGGGCCTATTCAATTCAAACAAACAAACAAACAAACGAACGAACGAACGAACGAACGAACGAACGAACGAACGAACGAACGAACAAACAAACAAACAAAAAATCAAATCATTCCTCTTTTTAATATAAGTGTAGAAAAAAAAACCGGATATGTTGGCAACATTGACTCTTAACAACCAATTTCCCAGTTCGCAAGTGACAGTCACGTGACAGCTGACAGAAGCAGAGGCCCTACTTTGAAAATCGAAGTTCGAAGTTACTTTAGCTCCATTTCTTTCTTTCGATATAGTCTCGAATGACGGGTGACAGGGATACAGCTAAAGTAACTTCGAACTTTGATTTTCAAAGTAGGGCCTCAGCAAGTAAATGGAGACGACATTGTCGACGTTGCCACAGAGTAGGCAACGACCACTAACAGACAAGTTTTTGAATAGACAAAATTTGTTTTTGTATATTGGGTCCTTACCTATGAAATTGGCGTTATTTTTACGTGTTTTATTGCGTACGGAATTTATTCATTTCAAATGTAACTTCCAAATTATTTTTTAATTTCATTAATACAAAGATTTTAGATACAAATAATATGGTTCAATTTCTTACTTAGTGTTTAAAATTAAAGTGTGAACTCAACTCTTTTCATGTGCTGTGAGTTCAAGTGTTTCAATTACGCAGAGTTTTATGAAGCTAACTATTTTTAAGTAATTAAGATATGTATAATATAGTTTAGAAGTGTCCAATATTCCTGACAGATTTTTTTTTTGGTTTGCATTTGACGTTACTAAATAGTCCGCAAAATTAAATGTAATAAAATTCTCCATATAAAACGCCAATTTCATAGGTAAGGTCACCTAATATTTAGTAGCATGGATTTATCCATGAAATTATGGATGGTTTTGGTTAATTTTAATTTGTATGATCATTTATACATACGGAACCAAATTTTACTTGTCTATTCTCTGTTGTAGATAAAACCATTTGTCACTAAAGAGCCAACTTAGAGCGCTGTTTCTTTCACTTTTGATTATAATTATACCTGTTGTTGTCTCGTCCTCGATGATGAAGAATTAACTATGTAGTACATTTCCTGGTTACTTGAGGGCGTCACATATGTTTAAATTTAGCAGAAAAAACAAGTCCCCGAACGGTTCCGACTGTAGCCCGCTCTGTTGTTATCTATGATCATCATTCGTTTTCTATGTCACTTGCGTGAGGCGTCGCTTAATTTTTTGCTGTTTAAAATAATAAGTTTTTCAGTGAGTTTTTTAGCCATCACCATGGGAAAACATAAGAAAGAGGATAAGGAGGATAAATTGACCAAAGAACTAAGTAGATTAAAAAGAAAGATCGAGAAATTGAGTAAACGTTCTAACGGTTAGTTGGCATAAGACTAATAAATTTGTATTTTTTACAGTTATTCTGTAAAACATCTATTATTATAATAATAGTATTCATGAATAAAAAAGGATAATAATGTATCCTAAAAATTGTTGTCGCTATGCTGGTTCGAGTATGGGACAACTTAATTTTTTGTCTTGTTGGGTCAGCTCTTGGCCGTAGTACGGGCGGTAACGACCATAGGTAAAAATTTTGATATCGCATGAATTCACTTGGCACAGATGTATCCTAGGTCAAACTCTGCTGATTTAGACCGGTAGCCATCAGCCACCCCCTGGTGGGTAGGGAGAGGGGGTATTCAAAGTTACACGCCGCCGCGCTTCAGATAAAAAAATATATCGGCTTCAGTTTACCTACCACCTCGAGGAAGGGGGCCTTTTTTTGATAAACCATAGATGTGGCTTTTATTTTTGATATAATAATTACACTCCTTCATATAAATTTATTAAGATACATAAAGAAGTTTCACAACATCGGCTTATCTTTTTTGTTTCAACACACAATATTTTATAATATATGTACAACATCATATTTACAAAAAATACGGTCCAATAGCCCAATTTACGCAGATTTAAAAAACATATAGTTTTAATTTATACCATTTGTTTGAGATGAAGAGAATAAATAAATACACCCGCGCGGCAGCGCGAATTAAGACAGCGGGCGGAATTAACTCGGACGAGAACTCGCCACGAAGCATTGAAATTTATCTACCACCTCGAGTGTGGTGTCATTTTTTGATAAACCAGGCATGAGGAATTCATTTTTGAGACATTTAATTTACAGTTTTCTAGAAAAAAAGTAAAATATTGACGAAAATATTAAAACTGATTTCTATTTTTTTTTATTAAATGGTAAGTATGTTTGAAAATACTAAAGTTTTTGCAAAGAAAAAAATAATATCTTAAAGAAAATTCATTTAGCTTTAAAAAAATATATATTGTCTATGTGAAAAAAAACCGATAAACTTAAGGTGAATTGATTAAACGGAGTCATTTTACGACCCAAAACTAAAGAATATTCCGCCTACGGATGCCAGATTTCAGCAGCATCTCCTAAGAGCCGTTTACCAGGGTGTGCACGTATGGGGCCAAGCGATGGTGCCGATTCTTCTTCCCAGTCCGGCGGATTGGGGATGGGAAATACAATCGAATCACTATTGGAAACCAATTCCGAATACTGCACCCGTTGCTGCTACAGCTTGTCTGGAACTAATTCGGTTCAAGAGCAAGTCACAGTGCGGTGTTAGGTGCAACTGTCGAATAAAACTGTTAAAATGTGCCGAATTAATGCACTGTGGTGGAAAATGTAATAATGGCATAAACGCAGTAATATCGATATAAAAAGTAATTTCTAAGATACCTACATTTTTATGCCTAGGTCCTTATGGTTCATATTGTAATTTCGTACGCGCAGAATTAGTTTCCTGCTACAAAATCACGATCGCATCCTTTGTGTAACGAAAGTTAGGCATACAAACTATATGGTTAACTTTCGTTACACAAAGGAATGAATTAAGTTTTGTTTTAATTAAACGCCTTAAGAATGTTTTTTTTTTTTGAAAACGACCCTTTTAGTAAAGCCCTCCATTGCACCCACTTGCGGCATCGTGCCGAGGACACTCGCAGCGTTAATCCGCTGCACCGCGATGCTCAGTCTTGGGGCAAAAAAGGAGCCTTGCCTGTGTTCGCCAGAGACGCTGATTAATTTATCTGACACTTCTATTATAAATTTATCTGTGTCAGATGACCACGGCCTACAAGTTTCTCTAGCAAACAACTACATAATTTGACTTTAAAAAAGCGTATTTGCAGCACTTGATGGTTTGGGCGTGATCTGCGGCGGTCCCTGGCTTGCGAGCAGAACCTTGCACATGAGACTTTGCTAGCGTATCAACATCTCACGCCAAGGGACGACCAAGATGCCACGGTACTAAAGTGCGTTCGTCGGGTCTCTTTTCATTTGAGGCAGACAGGCCAGTGGGCTCAAGCGAAGACGGGAATGAAATTGTGCTAAAGCCCGACGGATCAAAAAGGTTATCGATGCATGTCTTTAAACTCGACCAGCACTGGATTGGTAACACAGACCGTGGTGTCCTAGGTCGTCGACTGCATTTCCACAACGGCAACAAGGATGCGGCTCGTTGACTTTAAGACCGTGGCGGAGGCACACTGCTATCCTTAAAGTATTAGAATCTAAAAGAGTCCCTCCTAGGGCTCGTGAAGGGAGCAACGGGCCTTTTCGGATGAATTTTGACTGTTTTCAAAAGCGATGGCAAATTTAGATCGAAATGAGGTCCCATGCTGCTTGGTTAGCTTTTTCGACTGGCAAATCTCACCCGAGTCACAGACACGCCAAGCATCCTCTGTATCGGAGAAGCACTACTAATAGCCCAAATGCCAAGCCCACCGCACTTTACGAGGAGGGTTGCTTGAGATGAGACCCACTGGTGAGTGTTAGATGTTCAAAATTTTGATAAATAGAATAGTTAATTTTAAAATATTGACTTTTATATTCGATTTTTTTTCACACAGACATTGTATCATAACTATATATAAAATATATATTTTTTTAAAGCTGAATAAATGTTCTTTGAGATGTTATTTTTATCTTTGCAAAAACTTTAGTATTTTCAAACATACTGACTATTTAATTAAAAACAATAGAAATCGGTTTTGATATTTTCGACAACATTTTACTTTTTTTCTAGAAAACTGTATATTAAATGTCCCAAAAATGAATTCCTCATGTCTGGTTGATCAAAAAATGACACCACACACGAGGTAGTAGATAATTTTTAATGCTTCATGGCGAGTTCTCGCCTCAGTTAGTTCCGCCCGCTGTCTTAATTCGCGCTGCCGCGCAGGTGTATTTATTTATTCTACTCATCTCAAATAAATGGTATAAATTAAAACTATATGTTTTTTAAATCTGCATAAATTGGGCTATTGGATCGTATTTTTTTTTAATATGCTGTTGTACATATATTATAAAATATTGTGTGTTGAAACAAAAAGATAAGCTGATGTTGTGAAACTTCTTTATGTAAATCTCAATAAAATTATATGAAAGAGTGTAATTATTATACCAAAAATGAAAGCCACATCTATGGTTTATCAGAAAATGATACCACACTCGAAGTGATAGGTAAACTGAAGCCGATATATTTTTTTATCTGAAGCGCGGCGGCGTGTAACTTTGAATAACCAGGGGGTGGCTGATGGCTACCGGGCTAAATCAGCTGAGTTTGACCTAGGATACACCTGTAGGCCTAGCAAAGAGCCATACGCTACCAAGCGTTTTCGTTTCATCGCTTAAGCGATTCTAATCTGTACTAAACGTTGTTGGCTAGCTAGGACGGAGTGGAAAATCGAAACGCCTTTTTTTTTCGTTTTTCCCGTTATGTTGGCATTAATTGTCTATGCTTTGCTCTAACAGAAACGTCAACGAAAGAAATGACATACAATCTGGGGCTCTACTTTGAAATCAGTAATTCGAACTTCAGATCGCCCCATCACTTTCTTGCAAATTAGTTACGCGTCGAGATCAAAAAGGATAGCAATACTTAGACGAAGTTCGAGTTACGGATTTCAAAGTAGAGCCCCTGTGAAATGGGGGAGCGGCTACAGTGCATCAGTTTTTTCACTAGATGGCTCCGGGAAGTGACAGTTGATATTAAAAAATATTTTAAATAAGTAACTATTTAAAATGCTTACGTATCACGTGAAAGTTGGTCTTAATCTAGGCATAGATTTTAACGTGAACTGTCAAAAAGACCTCGCTTCCCAGAGGCGCCATCTAGTGAAAAAACTGATGCGCTGTAAGCCCCAGTTCGTTAGACAGATACTGTTACTTATAGTTAGTTCTTCTAACATTTCATTTCGGTATGTAAACAAATCGTTTTGCATGCTGGCTGCTCGGCCTCCGTGCCCGGCCCGTCCACGCGCTCGGCCCCCGCGCCACGCTCCAAGCCATCGCACCCGACCTGTCCCTGTCGTTACACCGCCGCTCTCAATACAGTCGCCGTACTCCACTACCCCAAACCGTTCATCAAAAGCGGCGGAGTTGCATGAGCGCAACAAGGACAGGCAGGAGACAGCGCGCCTGCAGCTGGCGGAGTTGCAGGAGCGCAATAAGGACAGGCAGGAGACCGCGCGCCTGGAGCTGGCCTAGTTACAGGAGCGCCACAAGGACAGGCAGGAGACCTCGCGCCTTTAGCTGGCGGAGTCGCAGGAGCGTAACAAGGACAGGCAGGAGACCGCGCGCCAGCAGCTGGCGGAGTTGTAGGAGCGTAACAAAGACAGGCAGGAGACCGCGCGTCAGCAGCTGGCGGAATTGCAAGAGCGCAATAATGACAGGCGGGAGACCGAGCGCCTTCGCATTGAGGCGCGTCGCGTGGAGGTGGACGCACTCTTCTATGAAGTATTGCACAATTTTAAAGTGTTTGACAGTGTGCCGGGTGTCGCTAGGCTATATTTAAGCCTAGAGGCCCTACTTTGAAAATCGAAGTTCTAAGTCACGTTATTTCCATCCCTTTCTCTCGATTTAGTCTCGAATGACGAGTGTCAGAGATGGAGCTAACGTAACTTTAAACTTCGATTTTCACAGTAGGGCCTCAGCAGTTCACCGAACATTTAAATAATTAAGATAGTTGATTATGAATAATTTAGATTTGAAATTATTTAACTGATGACTATAAAATATGTAATTTTTGAGTGTTGTTTTTGAATTATTTTATTATTTGTATTAAGGTTTATGCAGATTGACAAAGTAATCTGCTCTGGGAAAACATGGAAAAAATACTGTACTGTTTGATTTTGATTATTAAGAGTGTTAAGAAGAAGAAGAAAAACAATTTATTCAAAAATAATGAACACACAGCGAAAGTAAGAAGGTTTTTACAGCACAATTAAGTAATGTATTGTTCCTATTTTTCTGTTGATTTATGCACAAATTTAGTAAAAGTCATATTTTGTAAGGACTGTTTCGATAACCCAACCTAATTATTTATAAAAGTAAACTGTTAATGGTAGGATCTCAATAAGTAAGATCTCAAATATATATTTATTGTATAAAAGTTATTTCATATTTAGGAAGTACAAGAATACTGTTTTTACATCCACTTTTGTAAAAACAAATCTTAAAAAGATTAGTAAAATAAATAAAAAAGGATGTATGATATCAATAATTCAATAATTACTACACTTATATTAAATTAATAACGTTGAGTAATGTTTAAAAAATATAAATGTGATCTACTTACTACATCTTTTGTTAAATTTTAAACAATTAGATGCATGTTAAAACTATGCTAATTTTGTAGAACTAATTATAATAAAGAGATGACTTGCCATTATTACAATAAAAAAGCGTTTTGAATGTAAAATCCCTTTCCATTGTTGATAAATGTTACTTGTTTTTTTCTACTCGCGTCAAAATGTTTTTTCTTTACTAAAAGATATATATATGTGTAAATATGAAGATCAAAAAATTACTCTTTTGTCATTCTTAATACTTTATTGTATGAATAAAGAGTATTCAATAAATATTTTAAACTTTAATTCCTTAATGTAACATTACGTAACACTGAATCTAATATATAAAAGAATAATTCTACTAATATTATAAATGTGAAATAAAAAATAAATGGACATAACTCCGTTTAAACTGATCTTTTAACTACTGGGTTTTATAAAGATCCGTTAGATCAAATTTCGGTCAGGAATGTAAAAACTTGTATGAAGTTACTAAAATTTGATCTGACATATTTACTAACGGAGCTTTATAAAACCGGGCCTAAACGGTGTAAAAAAAGTTCAAGGGATTTTTTTTTGGTGAAATAATAAACGAAAACAAATGTAATTGTGTGTATTTATTAGAGTATTGAACACTTTAACGGCCAAACCCTATATTCAAACCGCGGATAGATTAAAATTTTACATTTGTCCATACAAAATGTGTCAAATTTTAATCCGAAGTAAGCCTATCTATCCGCGGTTTGAATATAGGGTTCGGCCATAAGAGATCAATTATGGCACAGGTACATACATAATCATAATGTAAGTAACTAAATAAAATTAAATACGCCATTTTGTGTAAAAGCGAATACAAATATCGAAATATAAACATAATTGTAAAAGTATCAATACTGATTGATCACAGAACATACTGAATAGATCAAAGGCCAGTTTTTAGTTTCGCCACTGCTCTTAGTAGGAGATCCGAAGAGGAGACGCCCTTCAGCGAGCTGCTTATTCGATCAAAAGTATTTTATATCAAATTTAATATATTACGTAATATGTAGCGAATGGGTTGACTGAAAAACATCAGTCCAGTATAATATTTAAGTAATTAAAAATTGTTTGTTTTTTTGAAAATTGCACCGTCTTGCTTATTAGACAAATTACATACCAATCGAAAGTATGAAGCCTATAGAATATGCAAACGTTAGGTTGACTATTTTTTTCCCGTCATAACTATTGGGTATAACTGTTTATACCTGAACAGGAAGTCGGTAGTAATAAATTGCACCGGTCTGCTTATTGAATAAAATGTATACCAAAATGAAGATAATTTTATTTCTTTGCGAACACGGTGATATAGGGTTGCCTACGAAAAATCAGTCCCGATTCCGGGTTGCCGACTTTTAAAAAACGAAATATTGATGCGAATAAATACGTGCGACAGAGAGATCCCAGCTAAAAATCCAGTGCGATACAAGAGGACGCAGCATTGCAGCTGCTATTTGTCAAAATCAAATAATGTGTACAGTCAACAGCATAAATAAGTGATCATTTATGTACTTTGTCACTTTCAATCGTTTCACAATTTTGTATACCATTTCAAACACGACGTTAAAGTGACAAGGTACATAAATGATCACTTATTTATGCTGTTGACTGTACAAAAGTAATAGCAATAATGAAACAAATTAAAAATAGTTCAAATAAACAAAATATCCCTCCTTCTGACGCAGTCGGGTAATAAATATAGTTCAGTTATTACAGTTATTATTGTTTGTCATAAAATATCAACAATACAATAATATTTAGAAATGACAAAATGCGGAATTTAAATAAAAGTGATTTTGGCCCATTGGAACTTTGACCCAACATAGAACTATAGTACCTACCTATACCTTGAATTATTATTTTTATAATACAAATACTAACAAATAATTTATTCAAAAGACAAATAATAAAAACATAACTAAAACTAAATACTAAAATAAATTAACTTATTCTAAGTAACTATACTATGCACAAATGTCCCCTAGGTCACTGGGAATGGTGCCCATAATGCTGCCTGCATTTCCTCGTTGGATAGCTATTGCTATTGCGAGGAAATAATTACTTCTATTTAAATTCCGCATTTTGACATTTCTAAATATTATTGTATTCTTGACATTTTATGACTGTAACATAATAATTGAACTATATTTATTACCCGACTGCGTTAGAAGGAGGGTTATTTTGTTTTTTTGGACTATTTTTATTTTGTTTCATTATTGTTATTACTTTTGTACATAAATAAGTGATAATTTATGTACCTTGTCACTTTAACGTCGTGTTTGAAGTGTTATACAAAATTGTGAAAGGGTTGAAAGCGACAAAGTACATAAATGATCACTTATTTATGCAGTTGACTGTACACATTCACATTATGATTTTGACAAATAGCAGCTGCAATATATGCTGCGTCCTCTTGTATCGCACTGGATTTTTCGCTGGGATCTCTTTGTCGCACGTATTCATTCGCATCAATATTTCGTTTTTTTAAAGTTGGCAACCCGAAATCGGGACTGATTTCTCGTAGGCAACCCTATATCACATATTAAATTTGATATAAAATACTTTTGATCGAATAAGCAGCTCGGTGAAGGTCGTCTCCTCTTCAGATCTCCTACTAGTAGCATCCGCGTCATCATTGCCGAGCTCATCGGGCGGGGGTAGACGCGCATCCAACGCCATGTTATGGAGCACACTGCACGCGACCGTGATGTGGTCGGCGACATGAGGCTCGTACTGTAGGGTGCGTATCCTCAGCAAGCACCTCCACCGCGACTTCAGCAGGCCGAAACACCGCTCAACGCAGTTTCTTGCCTGCACACGCGTCCTCGCGTAGATTTCCTCGCGAGAACCTCAACCAAGGTCTCTGAGGATATCTTGAGTCGCCTTAAACAAATACATAATCACTTTAATTCTTTTTTGACGGCAAGAACTAGTTTTATTATCTGTACCTATTATCATGAATAGTCTCAATACACATATACCTATATCTAACAAGTTCAGTTAATCATCAGTTACATTTCACATTCAATAAACAAAATTACTTTAAATAATTTGTCATGATTTAACATAATTGTACATTATTAGTATTTAATTTTTAATAAATTAAAGGCTAACATCAGAGGGTTTATAGTCATTTTTCTTTTTATATCCAAAAATGTATTGCTGTTTGTTAATCTGGCTTAACCAATATGTTTTTTTTTTGTTTTCACTTTAATACACGGGTAAGATGAGTTATTATATTAAGTACCAATTTTACCAAACAATGTTAACCACTTAACTGATAATTAGAGGGTTAACAGCTGTCAAAATGTATAACTATCAGTCGATTAACATTGATTAAATTTAACATCATACGGTGAAATTGGTACTAAGTAACATACATACAGCTAAGTGAGGTTTCTAGATAATCTATGCAATACTTGAAACTGTCTAAGAAGTGTTCTAGATAATGTGAGGATCATGAAATTTGCTATTAAACAACTGTGTAAAAACTGAACAATTTATAGTTTAAAATTTATTATTAAACACAAAAAGTTACATACAGCAAAGTCATTGTTTACCCTAACCATTTGGACATTTAGGGAATGGTACCCTTTCCTATTAAAAAATGGATGTTCATCTACCCCTGTCCTTACAAAGGCAGGAAGGGTGTAATTGGGTGCAATACACCGGGTTGATAGAAGTTCCGTTGAAACCTAAAACAATTTTGATTGTTACAATGATTCACAGCTTTTAATAGGTAAATAAGGTTTAGCTTAGCCTTAGTCATATTGAATAGTAGGTATATACCTATACATTCCTTAAGGATAACTTTTTGTGTGAATTTGCAAATTCAAATGAGAGTAGAATTTAACTATACAACTTATTGCAAAGGGTTCAACAAATAGGTCCAAGTTTTTTTAAATATACTTCCGTGTTTATTTTCTCTGTAATCATCATCATGTTTTCAAAGGGCTCCATCTAGAATACTCTACTTACTTTTATCTGGAGTTCGACCAGCGAGGTGTTTGAGGAAACACAATCCATTTTCGCACAACACGGGTTATTGAGGGGTTGCACCACTTGCCTGATGCAACGCCTTGTTGTCCGCTGCGTCAAGTGCTTAGAAACCCCCACCACCCTTTGGTCGGAGCCCACCCCCCGTAGCGAAAAATGTTAGAGCACATAGAACCTGCAAAAAAAGTAACTTTAAAATTGCGTCTACATCGATGTATTGCAACTTGGTACATACTAATAAATAATAACTCCATTCCTACCTTTACGTCTAAGGGAATCTCCCTGGTTCCATTTAACGGGGTGCGTTGTTTTAGCTCGTCGGACAGCCCCTTAAAAGTCCCCTTATCCAAGCGGAGGTGCTGACGAAATAAACCATCGGGCATGGCATCTATCTGCTCCAGATTAGCGCGTGAATAATTTTGTTGTTGGCGCCTCCGAACTTTGTTGTGAGAGGCCGACAAAAGTCTTAAGGAATGCATTATGCAAACTTGTCCGTAACGAGCATGTATTCTCTAAATACTGCCAGAGGCCCGTTTCATTTCACGAAGCTACAAGTTACAAATTACAAGCGGAAGTCTCTTTCTAACTCGTACTGCTAGAAAGAGAGTTCCGCTTGTAACTTGTAGCTTCGTGAAAAGGGCCACAGGTATACAAATACAAAGTTTCGTAGTAGGTACTCATCCAAAACGGATCGCTTGGGCGATTCCATCACGAATCCATCGCAATGTCTTAGTCAAGAACATCAATCAAATCTAATCGCCTATTCCATTCGATTTTTTCGTTTATATTGGCATTTTATCTAATAATGTCTATGCTTTGCTCTACTTCAAACGTCAATCAACGTACCTACCTAATGAATGACATTGACATCAACTGTCAATGCACAAACAACATAATGAAGTTAACATAATTTAATGAATAGATTCTGATGAAATTATAATACAACTCTATAGGATTGGAAGCCCTATCGCAAATCTTGGAGATGCAGTTGAAAAGCCCTATAAAACCGAAATCTAAGGCTATAAGTATAGGTTTCATTACGTCTTTCATCGAAACTTAGGACCACGCCGTATTTTTAAAGACCTCTCAAAGTGCCTGGGCGACGCAACTCGTGACCAAAATCCTGGCCTATACTTGGCACAAAGATTAAGCATTGCCATTCAACGTGGCAATGCTGCCAGCATTTTGAGAACAATTTCCACTGGTAGCGGTTTGTTAGGTTAGATTAGTGTAGTTTTAAGTAATTTTGTATGTTCGTATGAATGTGGAAGAGGTGAAAGAGATTTGTCAGGATCGTAGCAGGTGGAAAGAAGTGGTATCTGCCTACCTCTCTGTCTCTGGGAAACAGGCGTGATTTATTCTTCAATTTATTTAGAATTAGAAACCACAATAACATTATATTGCGTCTGGTCAACTGTTTATTACCTAGCAAATAGTACAGTACAATATTCTGGGAGCCGCAAAATAAAATTGTTTTAATGTCACTTTTTTGCGTGTCGTCAATTGTTACTCTGGTACAAATTTTAAAGAGATTACAGTTCACGAGCCGCAATATAAATGTTGTTGTGGTTTCTAATTCTAAATAAACTGAAGTATAATTTATGTAAGTCACTATTTAAAGCTAAGTTTTTATAAAAAACTGTTTTTATAATGGAAATTCATAACTATAACAGAATACTAAATAGACATTTCCTTTATAAACCTTATTGATAATCGAAATAACTTCTTTTCTCTTTTACCAATACATCTAGATCTTAATATGACTTTGTAGAGTCAAACCACATTAACTCTGCAATGAAGTGACTGCGGTGGGTTTCTTATGTGGTAGATAATAAAAGATATTTTTCTGTGTTGACATGCAAATATTGATGGAAAGTTATAGCGGTTTAGTTTAGTTTTAGCTTGATAAGGTATTGTAACATGTAATAAGAGGACCGAGGGCCAGATAATGAGATGGGAAGACCATTTTCCTGAAGGATGGCGCCAGAAGGCTAAAAATAGATACTAATGGCACTTTAACTAAGAATTTAATTAATAACACACACACATACACACACAAACAAACAAACAAACAACATCACACCTGCCTGTTTATGCAAAATGTGATTAAGTACATAATTAACCAAAAGTTTTTATAATTGTTGGTAATCCTGTAGCTCTGCCTACCCCACTCTGGGAATGTAGGCGTGAGTGTATGGATGTGTATGTATGTTTAATTAATAATATTAGATGTAAATTTATATTTAATATAAGTAGCGGTAGAGATCAGTGAATAAAGGCCTTTTTTATTTTAAGATGCAATTAACTTGTATTCATCTTTCAGATGCAAAACTACATACTATACCAACCAAAACTATCTGTAAAGTAAACATTACTAAGTATACACGAGAAATTAAAAATGGTTTATTAGCTTTTCCTTCTCTTTAGGTACTTACTTTCTCTTTTTTCAAATTAGAATATGGTGAATATGGTGGTGACTATGGTGAAATTCGCACATGTTTCTTCCCTGACGGCTTCCCATACAAACTGCTTTTACGTTTTATTTCCACCCCTCTAAATTTTAACTGATTTTGATCAATTTTTGATATGTTAGTCGGAGCAACAACTAGGTTTGTATGAGTTGTGACGGATTCACGGTATGTTTTTTGACCCGAAAAACGGACATCCTCATTTTATTTGCTTATTATCTAATAAATCAATCTAGGAAATCATTTTGAACCGAAGAGTAGCACTCCCGTGTGTCAATTTCTCATGGTAATTGAGATACAATTTGTTTAATTATTTTATATGGTTTCCAGAAAAAACATAGAAATCGCTATAACTTTAGACATGCTCATTTTTCATTGTATTTCTCATTGTATTCGTATAATAAATCGTTAAATGAGCTATATTATGACGAAATAAAAACAACAATATCGTGTATATAACGGCAGTTACACGATAAAAAGTATATTTTCATTATTTTAATTTTATGGACTTAGGATTGGGGTTCAGTATCTACACAAAGCTCTTTCTTAAGCCTTTAAAAATACTACCTGATTAAATCATATCCCAATCTAATAGGATCCAGAAGTTACAGGTTTTTTAAATTTTTGCACTAGGGCTGACACCTAACAAAATAATTTTATATACGTATTTATTTATTTGGTTCACAAAACAAATTACAGTCAGAATTAGAAGTATTAGAAGAATATTGAGACAGGGTTACAGTTTAGATCTAGATTGGAACTCTTAACTATGTGTGCTTAGCTATATGAAAAAAATTAGAGGGTCTGCTGTATTAGTGAACAGTGAGAAAATAATTCATACCTAGTTGTTAGTTATTATTATATTTACTTATAAATATTTACATGTTCAAGTATTTGTAATATTATTTATGGATGTAGTTTTTTGTAGGCCAGTAGATGAATCGCTTATGAAGTTTGGAATTAGTCCACTGCACGCCTGGATTCGAGTCAGAGTTTTTCCTTCATCTGGGATACAAAATGGAAGTGAAAAAATGGAGGATCACCCGCAACTCTCCGCAGGCAATCACTGTGGAAGAAAAGAAAAAAAAAAGTGCAGCAAGAAGTAAGACAGAAAATGGGACTTCTGGTTGATGTAGTGCGGCCCAATTCAGGGACGACAAATGATGGCAATATAGCCCGTACAGCATTGTCTAACAAAAACCGAGAAATATTTGCACAAATACTAGGCATCCCTCATCTGCTTCTTGATGATATATATACAATACTAGTTGTCTTATCTTGCGGACTACCAGTTGATATTGACAAGTTTGGTGATTTTTGCAAGTCATTGGCAACTAAATACGTCCAAAATTTTGAATGGCATCCGATGACAGTCACCTTGCACAAAATTTTAGTACACGGCAAAGACATAATTCAGAATTCTGCTGTACCTGTAGGTTTACAGTCAGAACAAACGGGAGAAGCCAGAAATAAGTTCTGGAGGTCTGACAGAGAACATCATGCTCGCAAGTCTGACAGAATAAAAACAGTGACCGATTTATTTAACAGGGCACTACTATCATCCGATCCATTTATTTCAAATATGAGACTGAAACAAAGGCAAGAAAAATTAAGAAGGTTGCCGTTACCACCCACCGTACTTCAACTATTAAAACCACACGAATGTATTCAAATCTCGTTAAATATATTGAATTGTAAATCTACAACTTTACCAGAAATGTATACCATTAAAATAAGTAATATATTAGTATTAAGAAACAATTTATGATTATATGTTATGTAAATACCTATTAGTACTGCTATTTGAATAAACGTAGATATGCCTAGTGCAATTTGTGTTTGGATTTTTAATTTCCTAATTACTCATAAATAATTGGTTCTCCATTTCACAAGAGGTGTATGTTTATTTTTATTTTTTTATTTAACTCCAAACTAATTAGTGAGCTATTTGTGAAATGAATGAACTTTAATTTATATGAGTAAAATACAAACCTATTCATTAAAATGATTTATATTTCTTTTTTTAATTAAGTGAATTTATTAGCTAAAGAAAGAAAGACAGTTAAATGTTAAAAATAGATTTTCTTCAATGATAATCAAAGTTTGCGTGAAAATTAAAAATACCGGTATTCTAAAATTTATTGTCTTTATAACTAGCCGATAAAAATACTTACTTAAAATGAAATGTTAAAATAAGCATGTTAGCTGCTGACGCCTTGTCGAGTCAGCTATGACCGCGTTATACGATACTGACTGAAATTGTTCATCAATTGTTGTGTAATTTTGTCGATTCATGAATTCTAATCGTTATAAATAAAGGCTCATATAATACTCAGCCAAACATCAGTCTATCTTCAGAACGAAGTTACAAGTTTTTACAAGTTGTTACGAGCTTCATATCCTCAGCCCCGGTGTGGTAAGTAAACATTTGATATATTTATATATTAACAATTTATTCAAGTTAGACTGGATCTATTTATGTAAATGTTATCGTCTTGCATTTTTATTTTTATTTTTTCGTCTACAAATAGCAAGCATGTGCTAAAAATATTTATTTTGATTTATCTTGTTTCAGAATATGGAAGGAACACAAGACACTTTCCTATTTTCGCAATATGCTCAGGATCCATTGGAGGAATTCCTAGTGGAAGAAGAAGAAGACAGCGAGCTGGTGAAGAAACTTAAAAGCGGAATCCAGAAAAAAAATAAAGAAAAAAGATCAAAACGAAATTTTCCCAATAAAGTTTTTAAAAGAAGTGGTCACGACCGTCTGCCATCATTTATAATAAATAATAAAGCAGGGAAAGGTACGAGACTACTCAAAATACAGATAATTGACCAGGGGCTCTACTTTGAAATCAGTAATTCGAACTTCGGATCGCCCCATCACTTTCTTGCGAATTAGTGACGCTTTGAGAGCAAAAGGGATAGCAATAGACGAAGTTCGAATTACGGATTTCAAAGTACAGCCTCTGGGTAGTGATTCTTTCAACAGCGACGACGAGCGAACGCAGAGGCGTTCACACATCACATCGCCACCACATTGCCTGTCATTTCTGACATTGACAATTGACTTTTGCTGTCATATTAGTAAAATGACGTTTGAAACCTAAGGCTTGTCGCAAATGCCCTAAACTAGCCCTTATTTATATACTTACTAAAGAGTTTTAAAATTACGTATGTAGCATTTTCCGGTACTTTAGTAATAAAATGACCTAATACATAACGATTTTACCGACGGCAGTACCTAATCATGTTTTAATTTCCAACTAATTATTGCGTATTCTACACCGAACACGGTAATAGCGATACTAGCGCTCACAGACGTAAGCGGAACTTTTTGTCCCTACTATCACGCAATTCTTAACTTTCTCAATTCGTTCACTCGTTCGACAATGAGATCACATTAAATGTCAAATTGAAAGGCTCCTATTTTAGAGGTGA